>OZ030395.1:20563922-21161422 GCA_964023965.1 Melinopterus prodromus | reverse complement strand
GATAAATAATAGATAAATAATAGATAAATAATAGATAAATAATAGATAAATAATAGATAAATAATAGATAAATAATAGATAAATAATAGATAAATAATAGATAAATAATAGATAAATAATAGATAAATAATAGATAAATAATAGATAAATAATAGATAAATAATAGATAAATAATAGATAAATAATAGATAAATAATAGATAAATAATAGATAAATAATAGATAAATAATAGATAAATAGATAATAATAGATAAATAATAGATAAATAATAGATAAATAATAGATAAATAATAGATAAATAATAGATAAATAATAGATAAATAATAGATAAATAATAGATAAATAATAGATAAATAATAGATAAATAATAGATAAATAATAGATAAATAATAGATAAATAATAGATAAATAATAGATAAATAATAGATAAATAAAGATAATAATAGATAAATAATAATAATAATAGATAAATAATAGATAAATAATAGATAAATATTAGATAAATAATAGATAAATAATAGATAAATAATAGATAAATAATAGATAAATAATAGATAAATAATAGATAAATAATAGATAAATAATAGATAAATAATAGATAAATAATAGATAATAATAGATAAATAATAGATAATAATAGATAAATAATGATGAATAAATAATAGATAAATAATAGATAATTAATAGATAAATAATAGATAAATATAGATAAATAATAGATAAATAATAGATAAATAATAGATAAATAATAGATAAATAATAGATAAATAATAGATAAATAATAGATAAATAATAGATAAATAATAGATAAATAATAGATAAATAATAGATAAATAATAGATAAATAATAGATAAATAATAGATAAATAATAGATAAATAATAGATAAATAATAGATAAATAATAGATAATAATAGATAAATAATATATACATAATAGATAAATAAAGATACATAATAGATACATAATAGATAAATAATAGATACATAATAGATACATAATAGATAAATAATAGATACATAATAGATAATAATAGATACATAATAGATAAATAATAGATAAATAATAGCTAAATAATAGATAAATAATAGATAAATAATAGATAAATAATAGATACATAATAGATACATAATAGATACATAATAGATAAATGATAGATAAATGATAGATAAATGATAGATAAATGATAGATAAATGATAGATAAATGATAGATAAATGATAGATAAATAATAGATAATAATAGATAAATAATAAATAAATAATAAATAAATAATAAGTAATAAATAAATAATAAATATCGGTTGAAAAAAATATGGATAACGTTTCAGGGTATTTTTTACGCCGTGCCGCGGCGCGCGAAGTCTACGACCGCACATCGCTGTGAAATATGAAATAACAAGGAATAGTGTGGAATAGGTATGAAAATGCACAGGTATGGAGCAGCCAGCAGGGGAAGGGCGAACACGTGACAAACACGGCATCCGAAGTGGCGCGCTGGCCGCTGGCGTTCTCGATCTTGAAATTTAGTATAATAAAACAGAAAAATAAGCATGTAGGGTGGGTGGCGCCATCACGCGGTCAAAGTTAAAATGTGCCCGGTTTCCGCACCCTTAAATAAAACTGAGAGAACCAAAAAACACCAAAATAATAGCAAAAATTTACAGGTTTCTGTTCCGCAAACAAGGGTAGTACCCTTCCTCCATGAGTAGTACTATCATCACCAGAAGTAGTACTTTCCTCCAACACACAGATGGCGAGCTACGTAGCCGGACCGTCTACCCAATCAGACAATAACGTAGCGGAGTTATCAACCAATGCAAGCAACAAACCTATCGGAAATATCCAAAATAAGGAAACCATGTCAACACTTCAATCGTAAGCCGCTAATCAATGGCAGGAAGTGCGGCGAAGAAAATTCCGACAGGAAAGAAATGCACAAGAGGATGAACGCGGTCCAAATGCCGATCATATGTATTGGAGCGGCGCAATAAAAACAAGCTACCAGGTAGTATGCCATTCGCGAACAGGAGAACCTTCTGTTTTGAAGGGTATCCAAAACTTTAAACATTATCAGGTATAGACTGCAAAAAGATACAACACCTGACAAGTTATAGAACATCTGTCATCAAAAAAATATTAAGAATGTTCGCTGTGAGAAATTAGCTTCCAAGCACCCGGAAGAATATTCATCTTTTAAATTATCGGTACGCGAAGATGATAGCAATAATATTACCAACGCTGAATACTGGCCAAAAGGTGCAGCTGTAAATACTTTTTTAGAACGACTAATGAGGAAAATACAGCTAACCTAGTATCAGATACAAAGCCAAACGACGTTTTACCATAAATCATACAGAAATTGGTGTTTTCAACTTAGATATCCATCAAATGCAAAACAATCTGGATGCACTACAAAATTCTGTCGGAAGATCAAAGGAACGGAGCGTGGATGATTTGTATATATGTCACATAAATATAAGATCTCTTAAATGCAACTTTCATGACTTCTGTGATTATTTGAATAGTAAGACTAAAAGTTATCATATTATAGCAATTACCGAAACCTGGCTGAGCACTGATATGGACGACATTCTATTCAGAGTCCCGTCTTATACTTTGATAAGAAACGATAGGCAAACTAGAGGTGGAGGTGTATGTTTCTACGTCCACGACAATATTCCATTTAAAGAAATTACAGCAGCGAATAGTTTGGGTTCCACCATAGAACAATTATGGATTAGGGTAAAAAAATTAACGGTCTACTGACAGCTATCGGAGTTGTTGACAGACCACCGACCGCAAATATGGATTCACTGGAAGATCTTGACCATGCGTTGTGCCAACATAATCTAGAATTTGACCAAATTATAATAACCGGGGATCTGAATGTTGATATGAATGTACAGACCAGAGCGTCTAACTTTCTTAGAGATTTGATCGACATTTACAATCTCAAACAGGTAGTCAAAGAACCGACAAGACTAACAACTTCAACTCAAACATTAATTGATTTAATTATCCTGAATCGAGAAATAACTGTGAAATCGTGCAAGACAGTAGACATAATGATATCGGACCATCTCCTTGTTGAATGTACATTGGAACTAAAAGTTAAGAAAGAGGCTCCTAAAATTATAACATATAGAGATTACAGTATGTTGAATGTGGATGAATTTTCGGTGGATGCGCGGAATATGGACTTGAATACCATCTATGATCTTGAGGATGTTGACGACAAAGTTAGCCATTTAAACAGTGCACTAATGTTTCTATTTGATATACACATGCCTTACAAAACAAGAGCTATTAGAAAAAACAAACCTCCCTACATAACCTACACTATCCGCCAAATGATAAAAATAAAGAACAAGGCGAACAAGTAGTATGTAAAGACAAAATTGCATGCTGATTACCTCTACTATAGAGACATTAAGAATTATGTAACAGCAGTTATTAGAAGAGACAAGAACGCGTATATCAGGTTCAAGGTAGAGTCATGCAAGAATAATCCGAAAAAACTCTGGCAAAGTTTTGACCAACTTAATATACATAATAGACCAAAAACTATTGAACTGCCAAACAATTTGTTTTGCCCAGATTTGGTAAATAACTACTTTATAAGCAGTATTCCAACATTCGAGAAAGACCAAGAAGCATTAATTGAGCTGATCGGCGGTCAAAACGAGGACTCAGAACATACGTTTCAATTAACCCACGTAGCCGAATCGGAAGTTTCTGACATTATTAATGGTCTTAAATCTAACGCCACTGGTATTGATGCGATAAACGCAAAGCTATTGAAGATGGTTAACCCTTACTGCTTGGACACTCTAACACATATAATAAACCACTCATTGTTGACTGCAAGAATGCCACGTATCTGGAAGCACTCTATTGTATCAGTATCACCTTTACCAAAAGTATCCAACCCACTGAACATGTCGGACCTTTGACCTATCAGCATGCAACCGACAATGTCAAAAGTAATTGAAAAAATAGTTTTTGTTCAGCTTAAGAGGTACGCCGATGTACACATATTACCAGCAACTCAATCTGGATTTAGGAGCAACTACAGCACAAATACAGCTTTGTTATGTGTGACGAATGATATAGTTGACGTTATGGATAAGTCACAGGTGACTCTTTTGCTTCTCCTGGATTACAGTAAAGCGTTTGATGTTATTGACCACAGACTCCTGATTACCAAATTAGACCATTATGGTCTAAGTGCATCCGCAGTAGATTGGATGACAAGTTACCTTGGTCAGAGATCACAAACAGTTAAAATTGGGAAAAAATGCTCCGGTGGACTACAGGTCAAGAGAGGAGTGCCTCAGGGTAGTATCCAGGGCCCTCTATTGTTTGCAATTTTTACTGCTGACATAGCAGGAGTACTTACTGGCGAGTGTAACATACATCAGTACGCAGATGATACACAGGTCTATGTGTCGTGCAAGCCATCTGAAGTAAATAGTGCAATACACATTATGAATAAAAATCTAGCTAATATATCTCTATGGTCAAGTGCAAACGGTCTAAGAATAAATCCTAAAAAAACTAAATTTATGTGTATAGGTCAGAGGACAGCGCGTAATACGGCTATTAATGAAATGAGAAGAAAAATAGTGTTAAACGGTACTACAGTAGACCTGTGTGATAGTGCAAAAAATCTTGGTGTAACATTTGACTCATACTTGAGCTTTCAACAGCATGTATGTAAACAACTTGGCTCTGCCTATGGAAAGCTAAAAATGATTTATAAGTTTAAGCAAGTACTAGATGATAAAATTAAATGAAATTTAAGTAATACCTTAGTCCTGAGTAGTGTTAAGTATTGTCTTCCAGTATATTATCCGTTCTTAACAGACTATTTGAAAAAAATAATGCAAAAATTACAAAACTGTTTTGAGGAAGAGAAATTCGGATACCTCGCTATATATGTGTATGCGCTTTTCTTTTTTTTAATACATACAGACTTGAAACATTAGAATATGTATTAAATTTATAGCAGTTCAGTCCCAAATTCTAGATTAATGCCCAGGTTAATTTATTGTCCCTTCAATTTATTGTAATTTGTATTTTGTCATTTTTCTATAAGTTTAGTGGATTGCTATCCAAACTGTGTTGCTCCATTAATGATACTTGTAAATAAAGTTGTGTTTAAATTAATAAGTGTCAGCTGGTTCACACTATTAATTTTTATTTTTGTTATTTTCCAAAACTGTAAGGGTGCAAAACCAAAGAGAGCCAAACTAATGCAATACAATGGTAATAAAGCTATAGAAAATTGCAAAAAGAGGCAAACGACCTGCAGAAAAAAATAAAATTTTGAAAAAGAGGGGCCGGGTTCACACTTCACAAAATTGTGTTAATTTCATTGCGATAACGGTAGGGATGCAAACGAAACTAAAAAGGGTGCAAATAATTGCAAACGAATTGCAAACGATCTGAGGAAAAAAATTGAAATTTTGAAAAAGGAGGGGCCAAGTTCACACTTCACAAAATTGTGTTAATTTCATTGCGATAACGGTAGGGGTGCGAACGAAACTAAAAAGGGTGCAAAAAATTGCAAACGAATTGCAAACGATCTGAGGAAAAAAATTGAAATTTTGAAAAAGGAGGGGCCAAGTTCACGCTTCACAAAATTTTTTTAATTTTACCACGAAAACGGTAGGGGTGCAAACGAAACTAAAAAGGGTGCAAATAATTGCAAACGAATTGCAAACGACCTGTAGAAAAAGAATTTAAAATTTCGAAAAAGGAGGAGCTACTGTGAATCAGGCCCCTCCGAATTTGTTTTAAATTTATCTCGAAAACGGCGGGGGTGCCAAATTACCAAATTAGACCATTACGGTCTAAGTGCATCCGCAGTAGATTGGATGACAAGTTACCTTGGTCAGAGATCACAAACAGTTAAAATTGGGAAAAAATGCTCCGGTGGACTACAGGTCAAGAGAGGAGTGCCTCAGGGTAGTATCCAGGGCCCTCTATTGTTTGCAATTTTTACTGCTGACATAGCAGGAGTACTTACTGGCGAGTGTAACATACATCAGTACGCAGATGATACACAGGTCTATGTGTCGTGCAAGCCATCTGAAGTAAATAGTGCAATACACATTATGAATAAAAATCTAGCTAATATATCTCTATGGTCAAGTGCAAACGGTCTAAGAATAAATCCTAAAAAAACTAAATTTATGTGTATAGGTCAGAGGACAGCGCGTAATACGGCTATTAATGAAATGAGAAGAAAAATAGTGTTAAACGGTACTACAGTAGACCTGTGTGATAGTGCAAAAAATCTTGGTGTGACATTTGACTCATACTTGAGCTTTCAACAGCATGTATGTAAACAACTTGGCTCTGCCTATGGAAAGCTAAAAATGATTTATAAGTTTAAGCAAGTACTAGATGATAAAATTAAATGAAATTTAAGTAATACCTTAGTCCTGAGTAGTGTTAAGTATTGTCTTCCAGTATATTATCCGTTCTTAACAGACTATTTGAAAAAAATAATGCAAAAATTACAAAACTGTTTTGAGGAAGAGAAATTCGGATACCTCGCTATATATGTGTATGCGCTTTTCTTTTTTTTAATACATACAGACTTGAAACATTAGAATATGTATTAAATTTATAGCAGTTCAGTCCCAAATTCTAGATTAATGCCCAGGTTAATTTATTGTCCCTTCAATTTATTGTAATTTGTATTTTGTCATTTTTCTATAAGTTTAGTGGATTGCTATCCAAACTGTGTTGCTCCATTAATGATACTTGTAAATAAAGTTGTGTTTAAATTAATAAGTGTCAGCTGGTTCACAATATTAATTTTTATTTTTGTTATTTTCCAAAACTGTAAGGGTGCAAAACCAAAGAGAGCCAAACTAATGCAATACAATGGTAATAAAGCTATAGAAAATTGCAAAAAGAGGCAAACGACCTGCAGAAAAAAATAAAATTTTGAAAAAGAGGGGCCGGGTTCACACTTCACAAAATTGTGTTAATTTCATTGCGATAACGGTAGGGGTGCAAACGAAACTAAAAAGGGTGCAAATAATTGCAAACGAATTGCAAACGATCTGAGGAAAAAAATTGAAATTTTGAAAAAGGAGGGGCCAAGTTCACACTTCACAAAATTGTGTTAATTTCATTGCGATAACGGTAGGGGTGCGAACGAAACTAAAAAGGGTGCAAAAAATTGCAAACGAATTGCAAACGATCTGAGGAAAAAAATTGAAATTTTGAAAAAGGAGGGGCCAAGTTCACGCTTCACAAATTTTTTTTAATTTTACCACGAAAACGGTAGGGGTGCAAACGAAACTAAAAAGGGTGCAAATAATTGCAAACGAATTGCAAACGACCTGTAGAAAAAGAATTTAAAATTTCGAAAAAGGAGGAGCTACTGTGAATCTGGCCCCTCCGAATTTGTTTTAAATTTATCTCGAAAACGGCGGGGGTGCCAAATTACCAAATTAGACCATTACGGTCTAAGTGCATCCGCAGTAGATTGGATGACAAGTTACCTTGGTCAGAGATCACAAACAGTTAAAATTGGGAAAAAATGCTCCGGTGGACTACAGGTCAAGAGAGGAGTGCCTCAGGGTAGTATCCACTATCCAGGGCCCTCTATTGTTTGCAATTTTTACTGCTGACATAGCAGGAGTACTTACTGGCGAGTGTAACATACATCAGTACGCAGATGATACACAGGTCTATGTGTCGTGCAAGCCATCTGAAGTAAATAGTGCAATACACATTATGAATAAAAATCTAGCTAATATATCTCTATGGTCAAGTGCAAACGGTCTAAGAATAAATCCTAAAAAAACTAAATTTATGTGTATAGGTCAGAGGACAGCGCGTAATACGGCTATTAATGAAATGAGAAGAAAAATAGTGTTAAACGGTACTACAGTAGACCTGTGTGATAGTGCAAAAAATCTTGGTGTAACATTTGACTCATACTTGAGCTTTCAACAGCATGTATGTAAACAACTTGGCTCTGCCTATGGAAAGCTAAAAATGATTTATAAGTTTAAGCAAGTACTAGATGATAAAATTAAATGAAATTTAAGTAATACCTTAGTCCTGAGTAGTGTTAAGTATTGTCTTCCAGTATATTATCCGTTCTTAACAGACTATTTGAAAAAAATAATGCAAAAATTACAAAACTGTTTTGAGGAAGAGAAATTCGGATACCTCGCTATATATGTGTATGCGCTTTTCTTTTTTTTAATACATACAGACTTGAAACATTAGAATATGTATTAAATTTATAGCAGTTCAGTCCCAAATTCTCGATTAATGCCCAGGTTAATTTATTGTCCCTTCAATTTATTGTAATTTGTATTTTGTCATTTTTCTATAAGTTTAGTGGATTGCTATCCAAACTGTGTTGCTCCATTAATGATACTTGTAAATAAAGTTGTGTTTAAATTAATAAGTGTCAGCTGGTTCACACTATTAATTTTTATTTTTGTTATTTTCCAAAACTGTAAGGGTGCAAAACCAAAGAGAGCCAAACTAATGCAATACAATGGTAATAAAGCTATAGAAAATTGCAAAAAGAGGCAAACGACCTGCAGAAAAAAATAAAATTTTGAAAAAGAGGGGCCGGGTTCACACTTCACAAAATTGTGTTAATTTCATTGCGATAACGGTAGGGGTGCAAACGAAACTAAAAAGGGTGCAAATAATTGCAAACGAATTGCAAACGATCTGAGGAAAAAAATTGAAATTTTGAAAAAGGAGGGGCCAAGTTCACACTTCACAAAATTGTGTTAATTTCATTGCGATAACGGTAGGGGTGCGAACGAAACTAAAAAGGGTGAAAAAAATTGCAAACGAATTGCAAACGATCTGAGGAAAAAAATTGAAATTTTGAAAAAGGAGGGGTCAAGTTCACGCTTCACAAAATTTTTTTAATTTTACCACGAAAACGGTAGGGGTGCAAACGAAACTAAAAAGGGTGCAAATAATTGCAAACGAATTGCAAACGACCTGTAGAAAAAGAATTTAAAATTTCGAAAAAGGAGGAGCTACTGTGAATCTGGCCCCTCCGAATTTGTTTTAAATTTATCTCGAAAACGGCGGGGGTGCAAACGAAACTAAAAAGGGTGCAAACAATTGCAAACAAATTGCAAACGATCTGTAGAAATAGAATTTCAAATTTCGAAAAAGGAGGGGCTACTGTGAATCTGGCCCCTCCGAATTTGTTTTAATTTTATCTCGGAAACGGCGACGGTGCAAACGAAAATAAAAAGGGTGCAAACAATTGCAAACGATCTGTAGAAACAGAATTCCTAATTTCGAAAAAGGAGGGGCCAAGTTCACAGAGTTGTTATATACCCCCTCAGATCCCTGTATGCTCTATTTGCGTGACGTCACTAGAGTCCCGGCTATCTTCGCAGTTCGCATCACGTCGCATACATCGCTCGTTTACTTTGTTCGAAGATACGCGCGACTCTAGTGACGTCACGATCTCCCTTTACCCCTCAAACTGAGAAATCCCGTCTTTGGATAACCTTACTACCAGAGATTAGTAAATAAAGATAGGAAGCGATGCGACCGTGTCGATGTTAGCGCCATCTATCGTCTCAGATGTTAACTAACCGCTCTATGATGTGACTGAAATATCATGTCTTGTCATGTCAAGTGTTCAAAACGCAATTTGAAATGTCATTTGACTTAAGTTGCATTTAGTGGTAACGCCGGAGTTTCATTATTTACCAAGAGTTACAACATGAGTCGTGGCACTTATTGCATTTGTAATTCAAGTTACAAAAATAAATTCAATAATAGGGATGTGGCATTCTTTGCAATAATACCAAAGGATCGTTCGCTGTAAGTAAAAAATCAATCTTTGAAATTAGTCATCTGCATAGATTTTGGTTTTGCAGAGCCAAGCAATGGATGTTAAATATTGGCCGAATTTAATTTTTGCAAGATGACACAAAAAACTATCACATATGAAGTGATCATTTTTCTGTCGAGCAATGCAAGAAAACATATCCGCGATTGCTTTTGAAATCAGGAGCTGTACCCTGTACCTTTACTTTCTGCAGATAATATGGATGTTGCTACGAACAGCAGAGAAGAGCAGCAGGTCAGCAGCAGTTATGAAGCTAAGCTTTCTATTGTTGTTGTTATAGCTTAGTGTTGAATTACTTTAGTAACACTGTTCTTATTTGTTATTGATATTTATTATATAATAAATAATGTACAACTAAGTTTTGTATGTTGTGTAGGAAAACGAAATAATAAAGCATATAAGAAATGCAGACAAATTAAAATTTACCGGCACATCCCGCCGAATCGTCCAGAGCGCCACCGTGCGGCCACCTAACGTCTCAGATGTTAACCAGTTAATAAAATGTGCAGAGATTAGTAAATAAAGATAGGAAGCGATGCGACCGTGTCGATGTTAGCGCCATCTATCGTCTCAGATGTTAACTAACCGCTCTATGACGTGACTGAAATGTCATGTCTTGTCATGTCAAGTGTTCAAAACGCAATTTGAAATGTCATTTGACTTAAGTTGCATTTAGTGGTAACGCCGGAGTTTCATTATTTACCAAGAGTTACAACATGAGTCGTGGCACTTATTGCATTTGTAATTCAAGTTACAAAAATAAATTCAATAATAGGGATGTGGCATTCTTTGCAATAATACCAAAGGATCGTTCGCTGTAAGTAAAAATCAATCTTTGAAATTAGTCATGTGCATAGAGTTTGGTTTTGCAGATCCAAGCAATGGATGTTAAATATTGGCCGAATTTACCTTTTGCAAGATGACACAAAAAACTATCACATATGAAGTGATAATTTTTCTGTCGAGCAATTCAAGAAAACATATCCGCGATTACTTTTCAAATCAGGAGCTGCACCCTGTACCTTTACTTTCTGCAGATAATATGGATGTTGCTACGAACAGCAGAGAAGAGCAGCAGGTCAGCAGCAGTTATGAAGCTAAGCTTTCTATTGTTGTTATAGCTTAGTGTTGAATTACTTTAGTAACACTGTTCTTATTTGTTATTGATATTTATTATATAATAAATAATGTACAACTAAGTTTTGTATGTTATTGTACCTAGGAAAACGAAATAATAAAGCATATAAGAAATGCACACAAATTAAAATTTACCGGCACATCCCGCCGAATCGCCCAGAGCGCTACCGTGCTGCCACCTAACGTCTCAGATGTTAACCAGTTAATAAAATGTGGTCGAATTTCACCATAGGTGGCTTATGGACGTTCCCTATCTTTTTTTACTAATCTCTGCTTACTACTTTATAGATCTTGATTCCCATTATAGTTTTTCTAATTTATTTTTTATTTACCTATTTAATAATTGTGTTATATTCAAGTTTTATTTTTGGGGAATGTTTCGGAAATATAGGAAAATAAAATAAAAATATAACCAGATGGAATTCAATTTTACTCCCCTGGCAAGTGGCAACACTGACTATAACGTCATTTGCTAACTTCAAGTGCCATGCCATATGCCAAGTTGTGTTTGTCATAGGTGTTCGTTTATATAACTTAGAATTTATATCGAGATAAAAAACTGTTACTACAATGTAGCCGTGCATATTTATAATATAGAGGTAATTTGAAACAGCAATACCGAAAATTAGAGAGATTGAAGAATCTTTGGATAGTACTTATGTTCAGCACTTGGCTGCCTCAAAGGGACGCCTGGCTACGCGTCATCCCTGGAAAAGTTCATTTGATGTTTATGCGGGCTAGCGATGTTTATTCTGGCTAGCCAAGAAAAGTGTTTAACAGACCAGTTTAATTTATGCAAGTACATCAAAAATGCAGTGGAGACAGTTATGTAAGTTCTTTGCTTTATTGCTTCAAATTTTAGATGATAATTTACTCTTCTTTTCTTTTTAGGCACCGTTCAAAGTAAACTGAGAGGACAGAATGTTCCGAACAAAGAGTTTCTTGGCGAACCTTCAATTACCTAACCTTGTAAGTACAGTGAAATTCCGTCATTTATATCGTTGCTGCTTATAGCGTTCGAAACTGGATGTTTTAGTTGGGTCTTTTATGCAAATACGAAGTTTAGATTAGGGTAATCCTGTAGAGAAGGTACCTCGCAGAAGCGCAGGCTTAAAATCATTTGCGTGCCACGGTATAAGACTAGTGGCTCATAATCAGTCACATTAAAATTGACGCACTTAGAGTACGTTATAGATGATTTATTTCGCTGAAAGTTCGATTTATTGGTACACATGAGTTTGTTAGACGCTTTTAAGTAGCGGTGGTACACTATAGCGAAGGGAGACGTTCGACTGCGTTGCCGTGGTGATATTTCTTGTAAAGGAAACTTTAGCAAGATATGGTTTATCGTAGCTATTCAGTGGTAATAACAAATATAATATTTAATTAATAACAACATAAATAATAGTATATTATTTGACGAGCACATAATTAAGGATATAAATCGCAAGCATGTAGTTTAGACGCGAGCGTGTTAGGCGAGCGTGTAATCATGCGGGCGATTGATTTAACTGTCAAATAACTGTCATCCAGGTAGGTTTTGGCAGACTTTGGCACTAGCGTCGTATAATGATGACAGTTCGTTCAAATAATGAGGTCATTATTTGAACGAACTATCATTATTATACAACGCTAGTGTCATTATAATCATTGGCACGTATAATGATGGGGATTATATAGTCATAGATACGTATGCAATGAACTTATTGTATGTGAGTCGTAGATAAATAAATAAAAAGCATTCTACATGAATCTAATACAATAATAAATTAAACATTCTGTGTGAGTTTAAATCTACTAAAGGGATAAAACTATACTGGGTGTTGTTGTCCGATACATACAGGGTTAGTCAATATTACCGGAACACCTAAATTATTCTCCAACCGTAAAAAACTTCAAAGTTTTCCAAACAGAAGTTTTTTGGTTTTAACCAAGCTATCGTTCAAGTATATTTTTATTATTCATGTTATACTGGAAATTTAATAAACTATCGAACGTTAATTCTAAGAATTTTTTGTGGGTATCACTTTTTTATGAAATGCAATATTTTTGAGTTATAAACAATAAATCAAAATTAGTCAAAATTACTGTAGCACCTAAATAATTTTCCTACTATAAAATATTTTAAAAGTCTCTGAAATCTTTTAGTAATCTGTCTAAATATACTTTTAATGCACAATTTTAATGTTCATTTTATCATGGAAACTTGGTAACCCTTCCACTTACTAATAGAACACACTATATTTTTACATGTTTGAATTCTAATTGAAAAATTAAAATATTTACGCACATCGGGTTACAGTGTGACTCACGAGACGTTGTTTTACTTGCGTACTTTTGTTATTATTAAAGATACACAGTTGGTTAAATGGACAAAGTAGTGCAGATTAGTGTGGTCTCTAATAATCCGTTGATTAAACAGTTGAATTCCTAATGGTTTCTAAAATTTTGAAAAAAGCGTTTTATACAATGTAGTCTTAATATATTGAAAACTAAAATGTTTTGATAATGACAATCAAGAAATCAATCTGGAAAATACAAATAGTAAAACAATATGGTATCTACCCATATGTCAAGTGACAGTAAATTTTCAGAACTTCATTAATTGTAGTTGTGTTAAAAAAGCGTCTTAGCACTTTTTTATATAAAATTTAATTAAGTAGTTTTTGATTCAATTCACTGGAAAATCAAACTTACGTTTTTATAAAATAGCCGTTTTAGATACTTATTTATTTATTATTATTATTATTTATTTAGGCACTTATCTCAAAGCAGCGTAATCTACTGAGTAATTTGATGTCACGTCATACCTGAAATAAGATAAGGGGATATATGTATGTAATAAATCCCCTTATCTTTTTAGGATGCAATTAAGTAAACATGACAAAAAACAACTCACGTTTTTACTTGAAATTTCATAACGCTAAATGTGTATCGAAACAGTAACGTGCTGCATTCTAGTGTATTTTGATAGGTAAGCTGCTTGCAAGCTGACACAAGTATTTCATAGTATCGAGAAAAATAAATTGTATTATGAATGTCTTAAGCGCGCTATTAGTCTAGTAAGAAAATGTGATAATTTTTTATTTAATTAATATTTACTTCATAGCCAAAAGCAACCATAAATTTCTAAAAAAAGACATTTTCTTAACACCACTACAAATAATGAGGTGCCCAAAAATTACTGTCACTTGATAAATAGGTCACAAAGGACACCATGCGATTTTTAGAATTTTTGAAATATTCGACTATATAGCAAATTTAGCCATATGCCACGGTCTCTCCTATGCCCGTTTGTTTATTTTATTTATGATGCTGGAGGAATAAAACTTGGAGGTGTGCTAATGGACAAAAAAAAAGTTATTTGTTCATGTGTTGTACTTCATGGGTAAAATTGATTATTGGACAGCAAACATTTTTCCTATTATGTACAATGATACCAAAATACTTGATATTTTGCTGAAAATCGTAGTGTGGGTATATCATTTAAAGCAGGAAAGTTTTCTTATTTTATTTATGATGCTGGAGCAGTGAAATTTGGACAAGTGCTAATAGACAAAGAGTCTAGTTTTGGGATATCCTTGAGATTAGGACTTCCAGGTTTTCCGGAAATGACCTCCTCACACGTAGTGTGAATGACTATGCAATTATTCGTTTTGCAGTGTTTTCGTCTTGTGTTATCTGTAGTAAATGACATTGATAATTAGAGACCTTATTTTAATTTTTTAGTTAGTATTCTAAAATGAGATACAACAAACACTAAAATAAAAGCAAGTTCAAAAAAGCACAGCCCTTATGATTTGTTAAACTTAAATTGCATTCAACCTGACACATCTCCGTTGCTTTTATGGTTGTGTCATTTTTACAAATTATTTTATGTTATTAGCCACGGTTGTGACCCCTGTAAGCTCCACAACTTACCTATAGCAAGTTGGTTTTAAATGAATTGCAAGAAAATTTGCTGCCTTTCTATCCTTTATTAATGTGTAATTAATAATTTATATTAAGAATTATTTGCAATTATAAATTTTTCATAATCTATGAAGTTATATCCGAGAATTTAAGATTTGGTCTGATTGCCAACCAATATTGTAGAACTCTTATTACTTATTAATTTGCTGGAGCATGGGCGTATCCAGGGGGGCATTTTGGTATTATGTTTATTAATTAGCACTCTTTCCCCTATGCACACCAGGGTGGCTATTTTTATTTAGAAAGCAACGATCCCCTCCAAATCGTTTCCAAATCCAAAAAGAGGGCCACGTATTTTTTTGACCTTTTTTTTAATGGTTCCTTTCCAGTCCTCAAATATACATGGAAAGAAGAAAAATTGTGGTATTTTTCGAATAATTGTCCGGGGTTTAGGAAAACTTATGTTAAAGTTATAGGACTTATAGAAGAATTTAACCTATTATACATGTGAATTTGACGCCCCCAATCTACCCCACAGTGCCCTGAAAACTACCCAAATGAAAAAAATGTACATTTTTCAGAAAATTGACTGTTCTAATCATTTCATTATCTTTTTTCTCATAAAAATCATTACTATAGTCTTGTAGAATATTTATAAACATTTGTCTGTTAATTTACATTTGTTTAATCAAACTCTATTTGTATAAATAATTCACTTTTCTCAAAAATCCATCAAATTCTGTTTTCCGAGTTCGAAATGGCACTTCATTTCCTTAACTACTTTACTACATATATTATTCCTTAAAAAATTCTTCCTATTGTTTAATCAATCAATTATAATTCATTTTCATCTCTTTTCTAATTATGGTAGAAAAGTCAGTTTATTTGTAAAATTAACTTATAAATTTCATGTTCGAGATATCTAGTCTGTATTATCTAATAATCCCATTTTTTTTTAACTAGTTCTACATCTTAATAATTTCTTAAAAATTTATTTACATCGGTCTGGCCAACTGTTATTCTGAAGTGACATCATTTACATTTTGGGATGATTTCCAGTGTTCGAATAATAAAATAATATTGTTTTCAATATTTCATTAAATTAGAGTACATGTAACAGTTCCAGACAGCAACAAATCAACATTATTTTGCGACACACAGTGGTAGGAAATTAGAATAAGAAATGGAGAAGGAAATGTGATTACCTAATAAAACACAAAATAAGCACAATATGCTTATTAAAAAAAAAAAAAAAAAAAAAAACCTAATAAAATTTGTTGATTTTAGGAAATTTAATATTTTAAAAGGAAATTTCCCAATTTCCCGAAAAAAAAGGATTTCAAATCATATCGAATAAACTATATTGAAAACGAATAATAATTTATTATTTAAACAATGGAAATCATCCCAAAATATAAATGCTGTCACTTGAGAATAACAGTTGGCCAGACCGATCTAAACAAGTGAATTTTAAGTAAATTGCAAACAAAAATTGTTTAAACAAATGGAACTTGTTTAATCAAATGTGGGTTTATTAGATATTATAGATAATAGGTTTGTTAAATATCTCGAACATGAAATTTATAAGTTAATTTCGCAAAAACTGACTTCTCTACCATAATTAGAATAAAGTAGGAAATGAATAACAATTGATTGTTCAAAGAATAGCAAGACATTTTTTAATGAATAATATCACGAACGATAATAATTTGCGATTTCGAACTCAGAAAACAGAATTCAGATAGATTTTCAAGAAATGGAGAAAGAAATGTGATTAGTAAAATTTGTTGATTTTAGGAAATTTAATATTTTAAAAGGAAATTTCCCAATTTCCGGAAAAAAAGGATTTCAAATCATATCGGAAAAACTATTTATTTAAATAAATAGAATTTCTTTAAACAAATGTAAATTAGCTGACAATTCTTTATAAACATTCCACTAGATTTATAGTAATAATTTCAATGAGAAAAAAGAGACTGAAATGATTAGAAGGATCAATTATCTGAAGAATGTCCATTTTTTCATTTAAGGGTAGTTTTCAGGGCACTATGGGGATGGATTGTGGGGCGTCAAATCCATATGTATATTGTATAGGTAAAATTCTTCCCTTAAGTCCTTAAGTAATCTTAAGATTTCCCAAACCCCGAGCAACTATTTAAAATACCAAAAAATTTTCTTTCCATGCATTTTCCCATGTAAGTACGGTTAAAAATATATTTTTTTAAATTGTAGGTGTCTACTTTATTGGATTTGGAAACGATTTGAGGGGATCGTTGCTTTCAATCATTATAAAAAAATTGCAATGCATTTTTGAACAACCCTAATGGGCACCTTTCTCCCATACAGCAAGTTAAATTTAGACAACCCCTCCCCCACCTTCCGAATTGAGCTGGATACGCCCTTGTGCTGGAGTAAGTATTGTTAATTTCCTATACAAATTTCCAGCTCGTGTTCATCGAGCAAGGCCTAATGCATAAAGAACAATTGTCACCTTGTAATAAACACGGTTATAGACTTTTCAATGTTGTCCATCTTGTCTGTATTTTCGGTTTTAAACATTATCTCTCAATAATTCAAATGGTTGCCAACTGATATTGTTGTCTTTCTGCTGCTTTCGACGAACACGAGCCAACAATAGTTATAGCAAATTCATAAACGATGCGAAGGCAATATTATTTGGAATTCACTCAGTTGTAGAAAATAAAGGATTAAAACCGATAATACAGACATAAAATAAACACAGTTCATAATTACACACAACGAAACGTTGTCTCAATTCAAAGCAACTTTTGTTAATCCAAAACAACGCTTGTTTTATATACACAGTGGGCAAAAAAAACGGTACAAATTTTTAATTACTTGTATTTTCAATAATATTTTATTAATTCAAATATTTCCTTTAAAAACAAATTGCTTGTAGTGTGTAGATTGAAACCATACCATACTCGCAATAACAGAACGTTTCAATACAAAGTTATGTTGCTTTATGTTTGGCTATGCAACATTTCTGATAACATCGGGACAATTTAATGTGAAATGAAAGGTGTAATAAAATTAATAGGTAATGACATTTGTTTTCTTTTGGTCAAAAGGGACAGAAGAGATCTTATAGCATAGTATACAGGGTGATTTTTCTCGTATACCGGGTGAAATTTTGAACCGTCGTTTTTTGCTGTTTTTACTCAAAAAAGAAGTGGAATTACGAATATGGTATGTTTTCAATCCTCACAACATAAGCAATTAGTTTTTCAAAGATATGCTTGCTTGAAGTTGCTTAAAATCTTTGGAAATATGAGTAATTGAACATTTGTACCGTTTTTTTGGCCCACAGTGTATATACGCAAGAAATATATATTGTTCATTGAAGAAAACCGTTGTTTTGAGCGGTTGTCCTACTTTAAGATTGTACAATTTTAAATGGATACTATACTTATTTGACTTACAGAATTTGCTCTTTTAAATGCTAAAGTTGGGTATTTAGATTAACCTGCTTACAATCTAAGATTAAGCATTCACCTACTTCTTTTGAATATAAACATTATTATGAAATCAATAATATTTTACATGGAATGCAATTAACGCATCCAAAGAAGAACATTGTTATTTTCCAACTAGGACACTCGGTGTCCCTTCTTATTCTCTCTTTTTATCAATATTAGAGCTGTTAGACATTTCTACGTCAGGTATATTGACGGTATAATAGCACAATCACCTATGCTGCATAGACATGTATGCGGTTATATACCCTCTAGGAGACCTCTCTTACGACGAGAAACTAAAGCGCCATCTATCGGCAACCTTCACATTATTTTCAAAACAACGACTTTCTTGAAACAAAACAATCTTTTTCTTAAAGCAAATATTTAGGTTGTTTTAAGTTAAATAAATATTCTTATTATAAGTATGGGTCGTCTTAAAACAAACAAATTATGTTAAGAATGTTATTTTCTTAACATTAGACAACTATTTCCTCTGTGTGTAAATTCTATAATCGTGTCAATAGAGCATCCGATAAAGATTTCGGTATCAAAAGTTGACGACTATTCAGTATACAATATATCAATATTTTACACTAATTTTTAATACCTAGTATTTTGAAATAAACATCATCAGTGCAAAAAAAGTACGAAGTAATGGAACCAAATAAGTATGATTAAATGAAAGCTCAAACATGGTCATTTTTGATTACAACACAAAACCGTAAACTTAGCACAATTTATATTATGACTCTTTCGCGACGAAAACTTCAGATAAACAATCTAATGAAACTGACAATGGTGACGATTGTATTGTATTGTGTCAGTATAGTCATCATTAGGATAAAAATTCTGTTTGCGGCGCGCAAAAATGTGATTTCCGGGTCTCAAAAAGTCCCCAGCTTCGATAAAAAATCACCTTCTTGGCTTGCTACACAATATACTATAACTATAGTATGTAAAATGTCAGTCGGACAATAAAAAATAACATTACCTACCCTAAACTTTATACTTTTTGATTTATTGACATATTGACTTTTTGACATGGAAAAACGGCAGTAAAAAATTGGATATCTCAATACCGTTTTGAATTTTATTTCGCACGTTTAACTTATGATTAAGTAAGAAGCGTTCTATTAGCGTGATTACCTACCATATCTACATTGTGCACAGTTTTTCCTAAGAAAGTTAATTTTTTAAATGGAACAGCCTGTATCTAATTAATTTTTTGAATTCTACCCATCGTACTACCTTATAGAACACGCTAATAATTTTATAATAAGCGGCTCGGCCTTCTGTATACAGTGTGTCCACGAAAGTCCGCACCACATGGAAAAGTTTTTTATTGTGTATTTCTCAGAAAATTTTATTCTTTACGAAAGTTGGCGGCTCGTATGAAACCAAAACTGCAACAGTCAAATATGTAAATTTCGGTGCCATATACCGAGCGATTCGAATATATGAATTTGAGATAAGACTAAAGCACCTTTATTTTCATTATTATCGATAAAATGTATTTGGAAATGTTGTTTAGAATTAAAAATTATATTCAAATATGAAGTCAGAGTCTTTTCTTAATTATATATCTTGTGATAAATATTAGTAAATGGCAGTGATACGAAAAGTACCTTTTTATTATATTTTTTAGAAATTTGCACACATTTTTGATATTTTTTGTTATTTTGGTATGATAGCTAATTTTTATTTAGAACTAGCGCCAAATTACATATTTTCTTGGTGCGAAGTTGCTATTTCACCCTGTAGATATTAATATATCATACAATAACTAATTCAGGAGCGTGACTTACCTTTTATACGGCTAATATTAATGACTGTGGATAGGTTTATAATAGTAGTTATCCATCTACATCTAACGATTCTCAAGTGGTGGTACGCGTAATATTTTAATAAAAATAACTAAAGCATCAAACATCTATTGTTTCTTGAATAATGATCACTGACTTACCCGTTATTAAGTTAATAAGTATTATGAATATGTTAATAATACTAATTTATTATCTATGAACTTATTTTATTTCTACTACTTACAATTAGAAAAATACATACATTAATACAAATTAGTTTATGTGCTGTAACTTTTACATTGCTTACACTCCAAGACAAAGTTGAAATTGTTTTAATACATGGAGAAAATAGACCGCACCGAGATGTTGTTGCAATTTTCTATGAAAGATCCACACACATATCCACACACATTCAATATGCCCATAAAAATGCGTTCGCTGTCGTAATTTTGTAATATTTATAGTTTCTAGCCCGAAATTTAGTAGATGTATTAAATCTCAGCAAAAAAATATTTACATCGTTTAAGATCGAGTTAAATTAAATGAAACTTTTCTGATATGTACTCTAATGTACGCTTGTATTCTAGTTTTAAAAAAATTCCATAAAACAAGGGATCTAAAAGACTGTTTAAATTTCCCGTCACAGTTTTGAACGCATATAGTGTTACGAAGATGGTATGTGTGCAGGATACAGGCTATGATCACTATGAGATACCATAGTGGACTCAGTATGGGTTACGTTCCGCTGCAACAATATTTTTTCTCTTTATTTGATTTAAGTTATGAGTGATGATTTGTATTCGATATTTAGATAACGTGTTATTTTCATTGTGTTCATGTAATCAACATTTGGTATATTATTTTTATGTTATATTTGAAAATTTAATTTTCCACATATATTTATTAAGTACATATACAGTAGTTTTAAAATATGCTGTCTTGTTAATGTTTTTTTCATGTCCACTGTCTTTACTAACACTAACCAAGACTTTCAAACCGTAATTTTTTCAATTTAATATACCTCTTTTCATTTTTTTTTCACCTTTTTTCATTTGTATGCGCTGATAAAGATATTAGAAATTTGAAAGTGAAACATTTTTCTGTATTAGTTTATATTGTTTCAGATTTGAACAGTCCCAATTTATTGAAATACCTGGACAACCTATTGATGCTGTGAAAACAAAACTACCAGAGAATTTATTCACCGCTCCGCAAGTCAGCAGCACAATCAACCCTGTGAAGACATTCCAATGTACACATCCGCCTTATGAAGCTATAAAAGAACATTTCTGCCTTAAAAACGTTGACACGATCTCACAGCGACTAGAAAGTCACTCCAGCAGCACCACCGGGCCGACACCTCTCAGCAATACCATCTCAACATTATTATACACAGCTAGATCGTTTAATAGCTGCCAGCAAAATGTGGAGCCTAACCTGCCCTGCAAAACCTCAGAATGTTGCAACTTCAAATCATGCAGACAATTTTTGTCAACTCAACGCCTTAATTCCTCATAGTGGGGTTTTAAGTATAAAAACCTTCTCTGGTCGTAGTTGAATTATATAAATTAATCACTTTATGTTGATGCATATGCAACTTGTCCACATTTACGGGAGTTGAGACTTATTACGCCAATCAAAAAATGCGGACAATGTTATTCCGCAGTTCCTGGATGTCTTTCTGACTGGTTATCAGAATATATAGATTTTACGCTCCAAGTCAAAATTGTGAAGATACAAAGAATTTTGTTAATAGAAAGAGGAACAACATAGGACCTGTAGTGGACCAGAGCTGCTGTATCTCACTGAGCAACTTTATTAGGCTATGAAGCATAGAGATGTCACCATCAATGTTTATCGGGCCTTTGATATTGTACCGGACGATGGACTCGTTGTCAAACTCTAGTTGTTCAATAGCAGCGTCTATCGAGTCGACTTTTGGTTAGTCACCTTAAATTCTGCAGCTTTGTGGCCGCCATCAGTTTCCACCCCAAGCGCTGTTAGGCCGGGCATCCCACAGGGTCCTATCCCCTAGATGTATAATATTAACATGGCTAATAATCCAAAGGTAGCATTGCTTTTTGCATACACTGACTACCTCGCCATCCTGGAGATCCTGCAGATTGATGGAAATGGGTTTGCTTCAGTTTTCTTCTGCGTAAACTATGTCCGCACCGGTGTTGCTTTAACTCGAGGCAACTCCACCGGAGCAGAAAAAACAAACAAAAAAAGAACAGTGAATAACTTCTACAACTAAGAACAATCCAATACTTGGGCTTTATTCTGGAGGAGTGACTAACTTGGGGCTCCCATATAATCCAAGCACAAAAATGGGCTCCAGAGTAGGGTTTTCAGCTCCAAATATTGAATCCTGAGGACAGGGGTTTAAAAAAGTAGACAAATTTATAAGATCTAGGACAAACCTAGATAAGTAGTAAAACTAGGTCAAACATGGCTAAATTTATTTAGAAACAAACTGATTTCATGTGCCAGCTTTATTTTACTGTTTGAAACAATTTATCAAAAGCAACTAATAATTCACCATTTTAAATAAATAAATTTATTGAATTCATTAAACAATATAACACTGGTATGAAAATCAGATCGCAAAAAATAATAAAAAAAGGAATTCAAAATTTTATATTATTATTATTTTTATTAATTTTTTTGTCTTATAGCATCTAATAAAAACTAAACCATATCACATTCGACAAAGAAAAAATCACAGACAAATGAGATAAGACAAACTGAACAAACTGTCCGTGTGCCAAGCAGGAAGCCCTGCAGTTTTCTTTCTACTGTGTCTTTACTACTGGTGGTCGAGCTTTGGCAAAGAAATGTCAAAACAGTGTTGCTCTTTAGATGCCCCATCACAATGCTGTAGATAAATCTAGCTGTTTCGTACTGCGTCACCATGCTGATGCTCTCCAATCCAGTGTAGGTGTACAGGTCCATGGTTGCATCAAGTGTGCCAGATTATAAAGGAATTTTATACTCATACACAAATAGGTTACAGGTCACCTAAAATCTAGGCTTCACGTGGTACGGAAGTTACATATATACCTTCAAGGGTTCCGTTGCAAATAAGAAATGTAAATTTAGGATAAAAATAACTAACGAATAGATAAACAATGTTCCACAATCACACACTGTCTACTACTGACACAATCAGTACAGTGACTGGCGGGAAAACTACATGAACGAGATCTACCACCTAGCGTGAGATAAGAGAGAGTTTCTACTGAGGGTTAATTTGAAGTTCATTTTAGACGTGGTTCGTATTATTGAAGAACCGCTTTCGCATTACGTTGCAATTTCTTATTTTCTGGTATTTTGGCCAGGAAATGGTCATATCTAATATCATTAAAATCTCTGTCAGATGAAGAAGATCAAAGTGTCGTTAAATCCCAAGCATTTTTTACCTTGTCATAATATTCCACAGATGAAATTTGTCTTTCATACAGGTGTATCCTCTAAACGCACACAGAAGTCGGTTAAAACCAATAACTGCATGCTATTGTCTTATGCTATGCAAAAATCAATACAAAGTATCGAGTGACAACTCGATACTTTGTCGGATAATTATTTGTATGTTTACGGCATATGCAAAACACAGAAAGTTAATATTTTAAATTGATTTCATTTGTAAAAAATAGAGAACAAAATCATTCTGAATAAATAGTCTTATAAATAAATTTAAATTCTGAAAATAAAATAAAATCGCTTATAAATAAGTAACAATAATTCTGAAAATTAAATAACAACGCTTATAACATTACAGCAAAATCCAGCTGTTAAAAAGTATTCAAAGTCATAACATGGAAGTCTGGTGAGGGCGTCTGTGTATAGCGGAGTCGAGTTCAGTGGAAAGGTTGATAAGGTTATTCTTGGAGGGGGTTTGGCGCAAATATGTGGCAAATTTGTGATCAGATTCAGCACCGTCGAAAGTTATGGGAAACCAGTTACATCACTATAGTGTGTTTGCCTTTGTGAGAAATTAGAGAGTTGCTATCTTCGTGTTAACGTTTCCTTCCTCCTAGAATGTTCAGTTTTATGTTATTTCTTCGGAAGTCCTCCACTTCTTCAACATAGGCCTCGTGAGGAGCTTGGATAATTATATCTTCCAAGTGAAGGTAATGGAAGGATTCCCTTAAGGCTCCGTTCTAAAAACATCGCAACACCAAACCAAAATGTTTAGTGAGTATGGGTGTTATGCCATGCAGTCCTGAAAGATTTTTTTTTGCTTATACATTGCAGACGTTTCGCCAATGTCTTCGGCTTCTTATTTTTGAACTTGCCAAACTCGCTATTTATCTAAGAATTCACATTGAGAATTTCATCATTTTTGAACCATAAATAAGGCCGTTAATCGGTAACGCGTTTTAGCAGAGGCAGAACTGGGTCTTAAGGCTCTGTACTATTAATGAATGCATCCACCTTAGTTCGTGGTAGGGCAGAGCGGGGTCAGTTGATCATGATTTTGTTCAAATCATCGTAAGGTCCACTTAAAGAAAAAAATTAAAAAATAATTATTCTTCAGTCAATCCTTTATTTACTTGGCCGTGTAATAGAACAAAAAAACTTTAACAAATCCACTGTTTATTATATAATATTTACTTTTCAGTAAGAAAAGGCATATGGCTCATTAGACCCCACAGGTGGGGTTTATTGAACCACCTAAAGGGGTTACTTGAGCCAATGGCTCAAGTAGCTTGTATAATGGCTTTTCACATAAAAAATATTAAATATAAAACACAAACGTTACATTTCTGGTATTCGTTTTGGAAATAACAAAAAAACTTAAACACATTTCTAAAAAGTGCCTTGCTAGCACTGAGCTGTGACAGTGCCTGAGCTAATAATTTAGTCGCTGTCACAGTTCATGCAAACATAAACTGCACCTGCACCAGAAGTGCACTTAACATGAGCCCATAAACGGCAATCAGTGCACTGTATCCACTGTTCTCCTGGAAGACTGTCTGAATAGAGCTCGGCACACACAAGGCAAAAATATTCATCCTCTTCAGTGTCTGACGGAGATTGTGATCTTTTTACATTTTTCTTCTTATAGACCTTTTTATTAATTTTCTTAATGGAGTAACTCTCTCCATCAGAGTCTGAGGAACTTTTAAAAACTGTTTTCTTCACTCCTTTTTTCTTTGACTTTTCTATCTTCTTGCTAGTTTTAGTTTTCTTTTGGCTTTGTTCTATAGCAAGCGCATCTTTCTCAGGAGTGTCAGTCAAAACAGCACAACTTCTCTTTTTTCCTCGTCTTTGTTGCTTTCTGGGCCCTGCTTTCGGAAATGGTCTCACAAACTCCGGTGAAAATGGAGCATAGCCTCTAGAAGTGGATGGCATATCTAGATTTGGTTCTTGATTTTCTTTCTCATTTGACGGCTCTGGGGTAGTTGACGCAGTAACGGGCGTTCACAAAAAGGCAGATGTTTCTACCTCCACCTCAACACTTGCTGCAGGAGCTGTTATTTCAGGTCTGGGAGATTGAACCTCAGCATTTGCCTCTGCTGTTGGGTGCTCTTGTGTTTGAGATTGTGATTCTGGACGATCAGTCACGTATGATGGCATTAAGTCGTCTTCAGTGAAAATGTTGCTGTCAAAAGGGTAAATACCTGCTTTCTTAAAACCGCTCATTATATTTGTAGGGGTTATTGCCAATGGAAGAGCTGTCGCTACTAACTTTGGTATTTCATAAATTGAAATAGTTTTGCCTGGATTACTGCGAAGCCATGAGCCGTTGAAAGATATTTTTTGAAGGGACCATAAACAGAGACATCTAACGGCTGCAATTTATGGGTACAATGGGGTGGAAAAGAGAACATTACCACCTCGCTTTTCTTCGCAAGTTCGACTGTTTTAATTGCTAGATGTGATGAATGGTTGTCCAACAATAACAAAATTGGAGATTCTGGTGTTGGTTTTAAATGGTTAATAAAGTGTTGCATAAAATCAAAAAAATCGTCATCAGTTACCCAACCACTTCCATTACCGCGTCCAATACATTCAGGTGGTCCATTTGCAATAAAGTGGTCCTTTACATTACAGGAACGGTATTTCCAGTTGCTGATACGGCTCCAATTACCGTGACATTGGTGCCCCTTTCACATGACGTTACGGAACCAACGTTATGCTTTCCCTTGGCTGCAATTATTTTAGCGGGTTTCATGACAGTCGGAACACCGGTTTCGTCAATGTTCCATATCCTGGAAGGCGGGAATTTGTACTTGTCCATAACTGCAGCTAGCTTGTCATAAATAAATAAATAAATATCGACTTTATTGATCAGGATATACATGCACAAATTACTACAACCATTCTAGATAAATACAACAAGAAAAGAAAATATAATTAAACAAAAACAATGATAACAAGTATTCCGATCATCTCACGGCGAGATCCAGATAGGGAAAGACTTCCCTCCTGCTCTATCTAACCGTGTAAAATATACTACCTATATGAAATTCATGCCTAACCTAAATAAACAAAAATTAAACTAAGAAACACCAATAATTAATCCAAAGATCGTAAAAAGAAAAAAAAACAAAAAAACAATTAATTAATTAATTAATTAATTGGCCCCACGTTGGGCGCCAATTAATACCTGGTCCGTGCAGGTGGGAGCGCAGCAAAGGTGTTCGTTCGATTGATTGCAGTAAAAACAACAATTAAAAAACCAGTTCGTTCGAAAGATTAAGACGTGTATTCGAATTTCGCAGTATAACACAAATAATAAGCTCGCTCGTTCGATAAATAACCGTATATTCAGTTCGTAAATAACAAGTAAGTAGATTGATGGAATTCTGGCTGTCGTGTCGGAAGGAGGTCGTCTCGTAGTGCTGGGTGGAGTTCTGGGCATCGATGTCTCGAAGTCGGGTCTGGTAGCGATTCTGGAGGTCTTCGTTGTTGGAGATGTAGCTGGCTTGGATGTGGTCGATCGACTAACTTCCCTGCTGAAACCGCGCTGTTTATATAGGATCTGGTGGCTGCGTGCTGCGTTCTGATTGGCTGGAGCGGTCGGTCGTTGGTAGCTGCGTGCTGCGTTCTGATTGGCTGGAGCGTTCGGTCGATCTTGGACTGTAGGCTTCGCCCACTGATGACCGGCGCGATGCTGTAGTTGACGAGCGGACCGCTAGGTGGCGCTGATACCCCCTCCCTCAAGGCGTCGCGGCGGTCGGTGAGGTGTGGCGGAGCGGTGGTGTCCGTGAAGGCGGTGGTGTCCGTGAAGGCGGCGGTGTCTGCGAAGGCGGCGGTGTCTGCGAAGGCGGCGGTGTCTGCGAAGGCGGCGGTGTCTGCGAAGGCGGCGGTGTCTGCGAAGGCGGCGGTGTCTGCGAAGGCGGCGGTGTCTGTGAAGGCGGCGGTGCTGTCGGTGGGGGCGGTGCTGTCTGTGGTGGTGGTGCTGTCTGTGGTGGCGGTGCTGTCCGTGGTGGCGGTGCTGTCCGTGGTGGCGGTGCTGTCCGTGGTGGCGGCGAGTTCCATCAGGTCCCTGTAGAAGTCCGTGACGGTGGTTGTGGTGATGATCGTGGAGACATCCATGGTGCTGGGTGTGTCGGAGGTGTGTGCTGGAGTCTGGTCCGGTGGTGACAATCTTCTGGCGTCTGGCTCGTCTTCCTCTCGTAGGGTGTGGTCGTCTGGTTCCCTGGATAGAAGATCCGGCAGTTCATTTTCCTCGCCAGGCACGTGTTCAATTTTGAAATTGAATTCCTGCATTAAGAGTGACCAGCGGGTTAGTTTGGCGTTCTGACTCTGCAGGGACTTCAACCATAGTAGGCAGCGGCTGTCGGTCCTTAGCGTGAATGGGCGATCCTCCAGGTAGGGTCGGAAGTGCTTCATGCCCCATACGACTGCTAGGCATTCTAGTTCGTTGGCGTGGTACTTTTCTTGTGCCGGTGATAGTCTTGCGCTGGTGAGACTGATGATTCTCTTCTCCGGTAGTTCCTGGTAGAGGACGGCCGCAATCCCTTTTGCACTGGCGTCTGTCTGCAGGATGAAGGGGAGTTTGAAATTTGGTCGTTGGAGGCACAGGGGTCCGTTCAATTCGGCTTTGATTTTTTTGAATGCCATCTCGGCACTAGCTGTCCAACGGTAGGGTTTCTTGCCACGCAATAGGTCCGTTAGTGGTTGAAGGGTTTCTGCGCATTTCGGAATGAATTCTCGTAGCCAACCGCAGAGTCCCAGGAAGCCTCGGAGATGTTTCCTGGATTTGGGTTGTGGGGCTGACTGAATTCCCTGGATGTGGTGTGGCTGTGGTTCGATCCCTCTGGGCGTGATGCGATGTCCGAGGTAATCGATCGACGTTTTTCCAGAGTGGCATTTTTCCGCTGCGAGGTGTAGGTTGTGTGTTTGTAGTCGTTCCATGACCAAGTGCAGGTGGTTGAGATGGTCTTCCCAGTTGTTGCTGTATACAATCACATCGTCCAGGTATACGAACACGAACTTTCGAAGAAAGCCGGCCAGCACTTCTCGTGTCATGAGGTTTTGGAAGGTAGACGGGGCAGTCTTGAGTCCGAAAGGCATCACCTTGAATTGGTATGTTGCTCCGTCTGGGGTGGTGAAAGCGGTGAGGTGTCTTGAGCTCCTTGCCATAGGAACTTGGTAGTAGCCGGCCTTCATGTCCAGGACGGAAAATATTGAAGCGCCGCTGAGATCTCGGAGCGCCTCGGAGATGATGGGGAGGGCTGACGATTCGTCTTTTGTTTGAGCGTTTAGCTTCCTGTAATCCACGCAGAACCTGGCGAACCCATCCTTCTTTTTCGCTATCACGATCGGGGATGAATAGCTGGATGTACTGGGCTCTATGATGTCGTCTCTTAGCATCTCCTCCACTTTCCGTGCGATGGTTTCCTTGGTGTGGGACGCGTAGCGGTACGGCGGTGTTCTAAATGGTTTGGAGTTGGGTAGTAGCCGTAGTTGGTGCCTCGTCGTGCTTGTTGTGGAACCTGTGTTGGTGGCGAAGATGTGTTTGAACTTGCCCAGGATGTCGTTCAATCTTTTTTTGTGTTGAGTTGGGAAGCCATCCAGGAACTCGAGTTGTTCGGTTTGTGGGGTCCTCACGATCCGTGGTCCTCTCCAAAAGATTGTGTGGCGTTGTTTAGTGCCGATGTGCAGACATCTCCTTTGGAAGTCCATTACTGCTTCTTCGCGTCTGAACCAGGGTATCCCCAGGATGACGGGGTGTGATAGGTTTGATGTGACTTGGAATTCGTCCTCGAAGGTGGCGGCCTCGACGGTAAAACGGTTGGTTGTATGTCCCAGGATGTTGAGTTTAGCGGTAGGGTCTGCCATCGTGGCTTGGTTGGGCTGTCTGGAAAATGTTCCGGCGATGGACATGTGTATGAAATTGTGTGTGGCTCCTGAATCTAGGAGTGCCGGGAACGTTTTCTCGCCGATCCTGATGGTCACAGTGGCTCTCAGGTTGCTGTCGAGGTTCTGGGGATGATTTATTGCGACCGAGGTAGTCCCCTGGTTTTTAAAAAAGTGTGACGTTTGTTTTATTAAATGATGTCGCCCTTCCTAAGCTGGTTGGCTCTGGTTTTCTAATAGATAGTTCACTATTCCTTTTCAGAAAAGCGGTCAGCCAATCTTTCCCAGCAAATTTATTTGTACGCCAACTTTCAGGTATTTTTCGGTTATATTTAATAGCACATTCATAAGCAAGCCCACGTACATCTGATGGAGTTAAACCATAAAATATTGATGCCACTTTTATAAGATAATCTTTTAATATTTTTTCTTGTTCACCTGAAAAAACTTGGCGTGCGTTTGTGTATTCCTTATACACATCAGAGTGAGGGTCAGCTTTTAACTTATTTACATATCTTGAAAGCGTAGTTCTGTCTATTTTGTTATCTTTAGCCGCTTTTCGGATACTTTTACCAGTAATGACTTCATCTACAGCTTGTTTTATCAAGGCTTTACTAATATTAGCACGTTCCGTTTTCCTCTTGTAAGTTCGCATCCTAAAATGAAGCGTGACTTAATATCTGGCATTATCTGGCATACACAATGCAACCAAACATCATAATAAAAAGTAGGGGTCACTTGAACATGGCTCATTCGACCCCGTTTGTTTTGGCTCAAATGACCCCTACCCGGAATTATGTTTTACATGTCAAATCACTAAAAACCTATTGCAATTAGGTTATTTTTTGAATTAAAACCATTAACAGTAATTATGCAGAAAGCAAAATACACTTACTTGATTGCCGTATGATGACATATGCGATTTTTAAACCAATATATAGTGGAGCAACGTTTTTTTACTTTTGGCGCCAAATTTGCGATAGTGCGCACTTCCACCCAGACAAAACGCCGGCCGGCGACTAACGCTATTGCAACCTGATTCCCTCACCCCCCGCTTTTGTCTAATACCCCACTCTCGTATTTATCACGCAGCGTATGGGTGCTATTATGGGTGGCGCACTAGACCCCGCGGCTCAACAAACCCCGCTCTGCCCTATAGTTGGAAGAAGAAATAAATAAAATATTTCGTTGCGAACTAGTAGAATTTTATTAATGGTTATTAATTTCGGGCAGTTACGCCCATCATCAGACCAGCGCCAAGATCAATCGAGCGAAGAATAGAACACCTGTCACTGCCGGGAGAGTTTTAACATTGATGTGTACCATTGAAGATGGCAACGTCGCCTGGGTTACCATATATGTGTCCCTCTTACTGTCCTGTACGTTGTTATATTACTATTTTCCGCTCAAACGCGTAATGTAAGTTTGATCATGAATTATATAATTTGTGTGCTACGTGAGCAAAAGCTGTTCTCAAAGGCCAAGAGTCTTTTAGTGGATCATAATACTCATCGAATGACATTTGTTTTTCTGTATAGTTCCACCGTACAAAGTCATACAGAAGTTGGTTAATGCCAATAACTGCATGGTGTCTATGCTATGCTAAAATCAGTACAAAGTATCGAGTCACAACTACTACTGTAGAACTTTATTAATGGTTATTAATTTCGGGGAGTTGCGCCCATTATCAGACCAGCGTCAAGATCAACGAGCGAAGAGTAGAACACCTGTCACTGTCGGGAGAGTTTTAAAATTGATGTGTACCATTGAAGATGGCAACGTCGCCTGGGTTACCATATATATGTCCCTCTTACTGTCTTGTAAGTTGTTATATAACTATTTTGCCCTCAAACGCGTAATGTACGTTTGTTCATGAATTATATAATTTGTGTGCTACGTGAGCAAAAGGTGTTGTCAAAGCCCAACAGTCTTTTAGTGGATCATAATACTCGTCGAATGACGATTGTTTTTCTGTATAGTTCCACCTTACAAAGTCATGCAGAAGTTGGTCAAAGCCAATAACTGCATGGTATCTATGCTATGCAAAAATTAGTACAAAGTATCGAGTCACAGCTACTCTGTATTGAGACTTGGATGATACAATCTCATCTCTGCCATTATCTTCAATATATTTTTAACGAATATAGCAAAACTGCGCAATATGAACTTTAACTGGTGTAGTATCAACTTTATGTTGCATGAGTTCTATACTGTGGTATAGACTGTGCAGCAATTAATTTTCTTGCTAGCCACTTCGTTCTTGTAGCAGGTTGTTAGTTGTTCAACTTTATCATTGAGTGGATTGCGATGTGCTGGAAGATGTCCAAGACAAATGGTAGATAAAAAAGTGTCGCGACAATGCTTACAAAGCATTCAATCCTTTTAAGATCTGATTTGTTTTGCTGTTACCGTGACCGGATCTCAAGCAAAGGTGTTGTCAAAGTCCAAGCATCTTTTACTGGATCGTAATAATCAGCGGATAAAACTTGTCTTTCTTTACGATTCCACCATCCAAATGCATAAAGATGGTGGTCAAAGCCAATCACTGCATGTTGTTGTCTTATGCCACGAATGAGGCAACTCGGTAGTTTGTATTGAAAAGTTTAATAATAATAACTAATAATAAATGATTTATTGCACCACAGTTACAGAAAATACAACGTATGTTACTGTGTTATGAATCTCTCTATCTCATCAGTGGAATTGATAAGGTAGAAAATAAAACACTTCGTCATCCGATTATGTCTTATTTAACTAGTTCTTGTGGTTACCAGGTTTCGAATGATTACAATACGTCGTTGGTCCAGGCTACAATAAAAAAGGGAACCCACAATTAGCAGTGCTTAAGTCCAGAACCCGTCTATTTTAACTGCTTTTATAATTCCCTCATCCCTTACAATTCCATTTTATATCTTATATACGTGTGAGTGACACAATATGGTTGAATAGAACCTTAAAATAAGTTACAAGTCACCTAAAATCTAGGCTTCACGCGGTACAGAAGTTACATAGATACCTTCAAGGGTTCCGTTGCAAATGAGAAATGTGAATTTTGAACAAAAATAACTAATAGATACATAAACAACGTTACACAATCACACACTGTCTACTACTGACACAGTCAGTATAGTGACTGGCGGGGAAACTACGCGTACGAGATCTACCACCTAGCGTGAGAATATAATTTTATTTATTCACTATAACTTGTAGGCATACTCTGTGGCTATTTTAAACATGCGTGCATCTGCAAAAGCACGGTCTTCGGGAGTTAGTGAATCTAGGATATTTGAGATCGTTTGTCCAAACTTCCCGTTGCTCGTTAGCTTCTGGACTTGCGGTTTGGTTTTTGTCTGCACAAACGCCTGGAAGCTTCGACAGCCTTAAAAAAATATGTCTGCATCCTGTGGCCTAGGTGTCTTGATGCCCCCATTTGGTCCAGAATTAGTTGTCGCAGTGGTGGATGGTGAAGGAGCTGAAATTGGTGTTTCTTGCCGTTCCTCCACCAGGTTGTCGGATTAAAAGTTTTCCTCCACTTCATATTCCACCAACTCAACATCATCCTCCTGTGGTTTTCCTGTGTATACTGTGATGCATCTATCGCATACAGACTTTCCTCATTAGTGGAAACATTTGACCTAGTTCTAATAAATTCATAAACAATAATGATTTAGACAGTAGTGTAGCTACCGGGATCCTGGGACAAAAATGACCTTGAGTTCGGTCGTGCCTCAGAACCCCGTTCTGAGCCTCTCTGACGTCACGTGACCTTGACGGCCTTATCTGACCTTTGATCTCTCTCTCTTATCTTGTTGACGTCTGTGTGTTTGTTATTCGACCTTTGAGCTTGTTTGTTATCTTATTGACGTCACGTGCATGTGCGGTTGCTATGCGCCCTTTGCGCTCTCGTTCTTATCTTATTGACGTGCGCGGGCTGTAATCTCGAGAGCGCGAGAGACAAGTCTGGACTTGCAAACTTTGTGCCGCCTTGCTGGCGCCATGGATGACGTCACACACACACGCCCAGTTTAGCGGGAGATTTGAAATAATGTAAAAAAATAGGCGTGCGGTGTGATTTGAACCGGAGACCTAGTGTTTACAATGCAATCGACTGACACCACTCGACCACTCGCCCATTTACGGTGAAGAAGCGCTCGTTGGTGATTAGTAGTATGGTTGGTGGCGCGGTTAGAGCGCTCTTCAAGGTCAAATAAAGAAAGAAAAAAAAGTACGAGAAATCTCCACAAGCCTAGACTAGCCTAAACCTGTAATGTCTAACTCTCCCCCCTCACCCCCTGAGATAAATAAAACGCATAATAGACTTTTAAAAATATGTATTTAGTGTTTTACTAATTCACATAACATAAGTTATTATTATTGAGGTTGTAAATTACTTTTATTTTTACTTAATCTGTGCTTTCTATTTGATTTTCGACAAATGCTTAGATTAAGTGAATATCTATTCTTCTTCTCTTGACATTGTTCCTCCCTTTCCACACAGTCGTTTATATGTTGTATTAATTTTCGTTCTTTTTGAAGAATGTCATTCATACATTTTGTTAACTTAACATCACAGTTATCATAATCAAATTTTAACATATGTGCATCTAATACAATTTTATCATACAGGTCACGTAATTCCGTTATATTTTGTTTATACTCATTAATGAGGCCGTACGAAAAACTCAGTTTTTTATTGGAGTCATTTAGGGACTTTCTCAATTCTTGTATGGTAGATTCTAGTTGAATACTTTGTTTTATTAAATTTTCACGTTTGATGAGAGCCGTAGATACAGTTAAATTTTCAATTCGTCTTTCGAATCCTGTGATTTTCTTGAAACACTCGTCAGTCAAATCCATTTCGCTCATATGGTCTTCCGTGCATTGGTCGAGTTCATCTGTACATTCTTGATGAATAGATAGACTGACATTATAAAGGGATTCATAGTCATTTCGCCAGTTTTCAGATTCACGCTTGTAATAATCACACTGCTCTTCTTGTACTGAATTACCTCTCGTCAGAGGTAAGAGGAATAGTAAAACCATCAACATCTTGATATAGCTGAAATCATACTAACTATAGATGTGTATTTTATTTTAGTTTAAGCTATCTAACCTGTATTTTCCCCCTCTCTAGATCTGCTTACATATATACTTGAAGACAAATACAAGATAATTAAAACTACGTATAACCCCATGGTTTGGTGTCTGTATATAAATAGTTAACAATTCTTTTATCATCATATGAACTTAACGCTAGTTTGCTTTGTTTTATTGTATAAACTACATGTTTTTCAGATCTGATTAAATACTGATCAGTCCTATAGGTTTCATTATTAAATAAACAATTAAAATAATAATCAAAGGTTATATGGTTTAGTGAAGATGATTTTACACCTTTAGCTTTCTTTAGAGTACCTATGTTTGATACCAAGTGTTGGATATGCTCAGTATCCTCACCTATAATACTCAGTTTTCTCTGAAGTTGATTTACCTCATCTTCAGTTGTTTGCACTTTGATGGCATACATTTTCGATTTAAGACCAATGAATTCAGTCATGATACGTCCACAATTCTCATCTTTCATTAAGCCGATCACCTTTTTGTTTACTCTAGGCGTGTTATATATATTCTTTTCGGGGAAATCTGAGGTATCAAACCTGTCAATGTCATCCTTAATATTTTGATAAATGTCATCCACGAACAAATGGTAAATTAACGAATCAGTGTCGCAGTATAATAATTTGGCTTGATTATTAAATTTTTCAAGCATATAATTATAATGGAAATCATACAGATACGTTTTGGAAATGTCTAATATTGCCATTCCAGCGTATATGGGTTTTGAAAAAAACATTTTTAATCGGTTCATTTGAATTAATATCATATTATTATCGATGATTGTACTACTGTGAAAATTTGGTTGAGAAATATAATAGTTTGCTCCGTAACGTCCTGACCATTTTGTGACTAATTTAATATCTCGATATTTCCGTACGTTTTCCATTGTTTTACCGAAAACTGCATTGTTCATTAGTTTAAAGAAATTTTTCTGACTGCTTAAACTTTAACACTTTATGAATTTTGTCAACTTTGATACCCAATTTAAGAGCCTGTTGTAGCGTTTTATAATGAATAACATAATGTTTTTTTTTTTCATAGAATGTTGTTAGTAATTTTGGAAGTTTTGTTTGTGAGCAAGGTGGTACCATATGTTCAGGACATAGAGGCAAATCTTTGTTTTCAGAATAGTTCCATTGGATATGTAATATCTACTTCATAAATATATCCAATGGGACTATTATCAGGTACAGATTCAACACTAGGCAGCGAATATATATCACGGTCGGTGATGAATTCAAATTCACCCATTGGTAAATGTTGGCTCATTGCTAACCCATATAAATTGTTAATGTCAAAGTAAATTAAATAGGATTGTTCATGATCAACATTATAATCTTTCATATACTTATTATTAGCTTTCCCATAACGGTTGGAACACTGAGAGATCCCACCTCTGATTCCCCGTTCAATAAACATTAACATATCCACGTCGGTGAGTAATTCTAAGTTAACATGAGTAATTTTTAACATGGCGTCGAATGCTAAACCAGGCGCTGTACAATAGTGCAGGGGGTCTAAACCGTAGGTAGATTTACAAATTTTTCTAAAATTTTCAAAAACATCACTTAAAATTAAAACATCAGTTTTCAAGTATAACTCTGCATACTGTTGAATATTTTCAACTTCGAAATGATTCCATACATCGCAAGCGTGTTTATAATCAGACTCCGATAGCCCCTTATTGTTTAACTTACTATAAAAATGTTCCCTAGATGGTAAAGCTGTTTCCCTAAGCTTATCCCAATTATCTAAATATTCATAAGGAAATATACCTTTTCTTTGAAGTAATGTAAATTCATAATCATTTTTACACATTTTTCTTGTTATTATCTTTTGATTAGCATTTAAATAAGATCCCAATTTGTCTAAACTGCTTGCCATAAAGCGAAAAGAATCTATAAATTTGATATTTACCTTTGTATTACTAATATACTTTGTAAAAGAAATGTATTTTTCCTTATTCAGTGGTAATAGACTAGTTTTACCTGGAATATTAACTGCGATAGCTTTTATAATAAAATGAGAATCGTAGCCGGAGAGATTATGGAAAACTACTGGAAGAGCATGTGAATCTTTCAATTTCAAGTTGCATAAGTTGTGGCTACTACCCCTAAATTTTCCTGTAAAATGATTGTGATCTCTGACCTTGTAATTTGACGTGGTAAATGGTTTTAAACAGAGATAACATTTTTTTGCACATTTATGTTGTTCTTTTTCAATTCTTGATAAGTTCATTGGTACTATATTAACAAATCTTGTATTTAATTCCAATGCAATTTCTTCCAATTTTTTTACAAACCAGATACTGCAGTCTTTACCTGTATATAATTCAAATTTCGAACGGGAATCATCAAAAGAACATTTTAAATAGTAAGCAATACTAAATGCTTCATGTTTCTGTTCTCTTTTCAAAGTTGTAGTAACCTTACTATCTTGATGTTTTAATAGAATGCTTTCGATATCGGCATAGATGACAAAAGGTGCATCTAATACATTTTTATAATTACTAAACGACAGTATGTTTTCAGGTTCTTTAGGTAAAATAATTTTAGCTTTATTTATGTTTCTACACATGGTGATATGTCTGTTTAATGTTTCCTGCGTTGCAAAATGATTTAGACAACGATTACAGATCCAGCTTTTATTTTTAGAATCTGGAAGTTGATTCTTTAATAAACTAGATAAATTTTTAATTAATGCAAAATGATTTTGTCGTGTAACGTAAACATCACCATCATCATCATCATTATCATCGTCAACATCAACACTAATTTCAGTTTTAAGCATTAATAAATTAATTTCTTCTTTAAAATGAAATTTACTTAGATATGTAGGTAGAATTTCCCTATTCCTACCATCACTAATTATAAACACATTAATTGACATGTTATTCATATTTTCAAATTTAGGTATATCTTTAAGACGCATTGCAAATTTAATACCATCATATTTTAGTTTATCTCGAAAGTGTGGATACGACTTAGTTCTAGAAACGTTTTTCTTCTTTTTATCACACGGATACTTCGCGGCCATAATTGACCATAAAAAGCAGTATGGATCATCATTTTTTATATTAATTACTGATTTTGTTTTGCTAATAAATGGCGGTATTTGCACAAACGTAGATACACCACAGCTTATTGGCGCATAGTTATTAATATTAATTTTTAATTGTAAAATCTGATAGAGCGCCCATCCTGAGTCACGCTCTTCGAACGTTTGTAATTTCGTTAAAATTTTATTTTTGCATGTTCCCTATACCATTCCTTTAAATTGACACCATTAGCAATAACCTCGGTTTTGGTAGGAAAATGTTGAATATCAGTATCACCGTTCTGTGGTTTAACAAAAGTCGCATAGAATACTGTATTAACCTTTAAGGCAGAAAACTGACCGATGCGATAAGCGACTTGCGATACGCGATTTCTATACAAACATATAGACTGTTGTGTATCGCCGATCTATGTATCCATAGAAACATATAGGATGTCGCGTATCGCTAGTTGCTTATCGCATCGGTGAGTTTTCTCCCTAACAGAGATGTTTTTAACGATTTTTTTTATTTTCAATGAAAAACGCTTAAATGCTTTATCCAAAAAAATGTCCGGATCCAAAATTTTATAATTAACAATAACACCGCTTTGAATTCTACAATCAAAGCAAGATTCAACTTGTTCCCATTGTAGGTTTCGCTTATTATTACGGTTTTTTCTTTTATTTGCCAACCATTTAAACCGTTCTTTGAAACATTTAAGTAACCCTAAATTAGATTCTAATTTTAAAAAGTTTCCACTATTAGCAGATTTATTTTTGGTTGCTTTCCGAACAGTTAGAATTAATTTATTTATCGATTTCACCAAACGTAATAATTGAGGACGTGTTTTAATTATTCTGCTTACCTCTTCTAATTTCTTGATAGCAACACTCGATAGATCGGCAACAGTTTCTGGTGACGACATTATTGCGAATATATTGTCCACATAAGTGTTTTTCTATGTAATATATGGACTTAATGATCATTTTTTATTGAACACTGGGTATTTAAGTATGAAAATATGTTTTCTAACCAAATAATCTCTTAGAGTTCAGTCGTAGACTGATATAGAATCCTATCACACTAGGTCATGATCTCTGTATTTGAAATGAACAAACATAATACACGGTAATTTTTTTGTCTACGTAAGCATTCGGGAATATTCCATTACATGTTGTTATTGCATCATGTGATGACGAAATGTCTTCATAAACAATATTTACCCTGAAATAATTATAGATTTGTTATCACATTGGATTTTGTACGTGCGTAAGCATTCGGAAATATTCCATTACATGTTGTTATTGCATGATGTGATTATATGATGATGAAATGTCTACATAAACAATTTTGATATTTACCCTAAAATAATTATAGATTTGTTATCACATTCGATTTTTTACGTAATGCTTGAGTTTGTACGCACGTAAGCATTCGGGAATATTCCATTACATGTTGTTATTGCATGATGTGATTATATGATGATGAAATGTCTTCATAAACAATTTTTGATATTACCCTGAAATAATTATAGATTTGTTATCACGCACGTAAGCATTCGGGAATATTCCATTACATGTTGTTTTGACATCATGTGATTATTAACGTCAACAAAATTTGGGTATATATTTTGTGGAAGCAGTTCCAGCTGTACTGTACTTCTCTTTCAGTTACAACTACTACTACTACTACTCAACATCATGGCTTCAATTCCAAGCACCATAATCGTGAAGTCGACCAGTGTCCGTCTGCCGACGAAGATGCTGTTCGTAATTTGTAAGCAGCTCTTCACCTATGGGGTAAGGGGCATTACTGAAAAGGAGGGCCAGGTGATGATCACCTTGTCATACACACCGAAATTAACAACCCTGCAAAGCAAGTTTGGGGACTTGCCAGTCACCTACATGAAACTACACTTGGAGAATCAAGAGGAACTTTACATCTTCCGCGACGCGCTGAAGATGTTTAAGTTTAATGTTCAGCTGGAGCCTGAGGAGCCTCAAAAGTTCCTTGAGGCACCGCCGGAAGAGGATGAAGACGAAGAAGAAGACGAAGAAATCCCATCAGCACAACCTCAACCCAAACAGCAACAGCAGGCACCAAAGCGCAAAAGGAAAGTCGTAGTGATCCCTGAAAGTGATCAGGAGGACGTCGAGGAGATAGAGGAAGACGATGAAGAAGACGACGTCTTCAAGTATGCCGAACCGGTGCCGGTTAAGAAAACGAAGAAAAAGATCAATATTCTTGAAAATATTTTATTATAAATGCAAACTTATTGTGTACATACATTATGTTTAAATAAAAACATATATACAGTTGATAGTTTTTGTTTTATTTAATAATCCAATTATACAGTACATGTACACTCATGGAATAAAGTATGTTCTGATCCGTATTTCAGCAGTGTGTCGATGCTACATCCATGTACGAGTTTTTTGTTACTCTAGTCGGCCGGTCGGCCGCAAAGTGCAAAAAATTGTCCGGTTACGCTGCATACTCGTATATCGGAAATTTATAATTTGAGAAACTTTGTTCGAATGCTTTGAATTGGTTTATAATGATTTATATATTTCTATTTATTAGCCTAATGTGTAATAAATTAATGTAATTCCTACATTGCAATGTAATTGTGTTCTTATTAAATATAATTTATTATATAACATAAAATGAAAATTTCATTTCAAGATATTGCATAAAACACAACAAACTATACAAACTTATTGCATCTAATAGCTTTTTTCGTTAATAAATACAAAAATCAATTTCTTGTGGTAAATATTTTTACTGAAGGTTATTTCAGAACTTTTATGTATTAACATTTATTCACAATATAGAAATAAATTAATAAAATTAAATTGCTTTAAATTTGTATTTATGGTAATTTGTTACTTGTGATTTACTGTTGTTTTCGAGATATTTAGCTTCAACGATATTTTGCAGTTTAACTTAATAACCAGAAAGGATGTATTTTGTATAGCATGAATGTATCATTACAATCTTTTTATATTATTATTTTGTATTTACTTTACAGCAATATTTTTCAAATACCTGACAACTGAAAACAATGACAATAATGTATATCACTAATTTACAAAAATTGATAATTGCTTGTAGAAGCAAGCTCTAAATTTTCGACGAATTTTGATGGACTATAAATATGAAATAATTAGTATTAAAAAATAAATAAACCAAAATATACGACCATCTAAAAGAACATTTAGATGACATTATTGTTAAAATTAGTTCCCTCTATGTCCAAAACTACTACAGATTTGAGATTTGAAAAAGATTTGACATTAATCATTATTGACATAATAACCTAATTTTCAGTATTCTTAATTAATTAGTTAATTAATTATAAGTAAAATTTTAATAATTCGAATTGTAAATGAACAAAAGATGAACCTAGAATGTTTTTTTTTTTCTAGAAAGTAGAAAGTAATAAGTTTCATATGGTTTTATTGGTTTTCTCTGTTCCTTCAGAAGTTGGAGCCGTTTAAAATAAGATATTGTTAATAATTCAATTATTTTGGTTGTCAAGCATGTATTAGATCTCATGAAAGATAATTGAAACATTAACTGCTATAAAGCAAATACAGATATATTTCTATTGTCCATTCAAACAAAATACATGCTCCGTCCTAAATATAAATTTAAATTAAATTTGGAGAATTTATTTACATTTAGTGAATATATTTTAATATTACAATTCTGAAATAGTCTATATTCAATGATAATCCTTGGCAACAAGATGATTTGTGCATTTACTTACTTACTTACTTAAGCCCGTCATCCCACTGCTGGACAAAGGCATTTACTTACGTAATTAATATGTGTGGGTATTAGATAAAATAAATCTAAATAATGTGTCGTGATATTACGCAATATCTTAATATCAGATTTTCGTATCATATTATCAATATTCATGTTTATTAATATTATTATAAAAGTAATTTTATATTTAATTAAATGCACTACTCGTAAACTTAAATGTTGTGGTCATCTTACATTTATTACATTGCAATGAAGGTATCACATTAAGGAAAAGATCGGACACGCTCAAAATAAACTAAATTCCGTTACATTACATCCATCGAAAAACCACCTCGTGACGGACAACTTTTTGCGAAGCGGCCGGGCCGAGGGAATATATAACCGAATATATAACCGACATACTATTTTCAAATCCTGCGATAGCTGTACGAACATACTTTTTTCCATGACTGTACATTTCGCAGAGCGCAATTTAGCTCAACACTGTTCAATAAATGACATTTGCTGTGATAGTTAACACTTAAAGTACTTAATTCTTTTAAATTTGGACATCCAATTTTATCAATATCTATAATAACATTAGAAAGAAATTTCTTAAGCACAATTTTCTTATTCAGACCTTTAACTAAGATAATTTCACTCCCAACTGCGTCTTTTAAATATCTCGAAATATCCTCTTGTGGTATTGTAGTGGTAAAATCTGACGTTTGATTCCAATCTAAGCCGTGTATATTTGTGGTGGTCCATTGCATGTGATCCCTCACAGATGTTTTGTACCATTCCAATTTATGTGTGAGTACAATAAGTGTGTGTAGACTACTACCAGTACTGACATTACAAATAGCCAATTCTTTGATGAAAAAATCACTATCCTTATACTGGAAGCCTTGAAAATCCACAATATACATTATTTGCTTAGAAATTTCTCACAACACTCGTTAACGGATTGTAGTTGATGATACGATCGTAGAGTGTGAGACAATATGCACTTGTCTTTGCAGGGACGTTTGTACTGGTTTCAAATTCCAATCTAATATCAACGGCTCCGGTCTTAGTTGCTTCAGATTGATGACTGCAGTCTATGATCACCAACGGTGCTAACTGTTTATAATCAATTGGAGAGAGAGATGGTTCTGCCCCACTACTTTTATAATAATATGATTTCTGGAAGTTTGCATACATTTCATAAAGCATGGAAAAATTGCTCTTATTAAAGTTTACATTTAAATTATCATATGGATATACATCAGAATTTAAATATAGTTTTATGTTTGTTAAGTCGCAATGATCATATTGACTCATATTGCGATTTAGGGAGTTTTTTCTTTCGCTTTGAAATGCAAAAATAATAAATCTAGGTTTTTCTAATTGACTAGTTGTTTTAATGGCCCAAGTATGATTAGTATTTTCTTGCACTAACGGAAGCTCTTGCAGTTCCCAACTCCTAAATGCCACTTCTAAATCCATATTCGATGCAACGCGATCCATCAGATATATTTTTTGCTCATCACCAACCATAACATGGGGCATTTTCCACGCAATTTTACTAATCTTAATGTTCGGTTTATCTTCAGCTGTTACCGGATTATTACACACAGCGTTCAAATCTGAATTGCTCCTCAGTAGTATGAGCTCTTGGCGAACATGCAATATTACTTTACGGAAATCTTCTGCAAATCCCAATAGCATAGACAACGGTATACAGACACTAAAGTTTCCATCTTTATCAATTATTTTTTGATACGATTGGTGATTCCATCCGGCATTTTGTAGTCTGGTAAGAGTGCCAGGGGAATAGGAAGCATAACTTTTTAACGTAGTTGTTATCCCCGGAAGTCTTGTCCTATCAATGACATTTCCACCCAATTCATAACTAATTTCATCAAATAAAAACATGATACCATTGTTCACAAAATTCAATGTTTTACCAACTTCACCAGCCTCATTCAATAGTTTCCCCTCGATACATAGTAGCGATTCGGAGGGTAATGAGTACAAGTCCTGAGTCTGAATTGGAATCCTAATTTCATCGTTATGATTGAAGCTTGTAGCTGCATACGGTTGGTGTGTGTGGAATTCATACCTAGTGATTGAATTATCTGCATAGATTCCTTCACCAGCTTTTAGGTTATAAAAACTCATTTTTTTTATGTCTTGAACGAAACAGCGACAAACGCACAACAAACGCAGACCAAATTGTTTTACACTGATTTTTAGATCGGACCAGAACGCAATAAGTCTTCTACCAATTTTGTTTTTCTTCTAATATTTTAAATCCTAATGCACTTAAAAACTTCCTATTGGATGTTGTTAGCACCTTGAGAGTTCTTTTTACACTGCGTATGGGTGGTTTAGCACTTGATGTATTTATATGCTCATTATATATGAATACCATTTCTAATGAGATAATATCACACACGTTTGAGATGAAGTCTTACCGTTATGGTTTCGTTATTGAAATTAACTACATTACCATCTTGGTCGGTTATTTTAAGTATAATTTCAGTTATATATTTGGTGTTGATTGGTAGATAGATAACGTTTGCAGGATTTTCAATAATTTTTGTACCAAGACTGTTGGATAAAACACATGCAGAATGTTCATTTGATCATCATTGCTGTACGAATTAGTAACTAAATTACATTCTACATTTATAGTATTAATTTTAAAAATATTTATGGGATAGTCTGATGCATGTTTAATGTCCTTTTTTAGTACCTTCGGTTTATATCCCAATAAACTTCCTATATTGTTCGGTTTCGTAAAGTCAATATCTACGCTGGATTTAATCTCACATTTTAGTGTATTCCGATTAGCTTTTATCATTACAATCGGACGATCTTTGGTCCATTTATCTTCGATATGACTTGTTATGGTGTTTTCGATGTCACTCACTTCATATAATCCTTCTGGTAGGGTCATTTGTTTTGTATTGTTATAGTAAAAATTGTTGTTTGATGAGTCTACGTTTGGTATCGAATTATAGCTGACGAAATTCACCAAACCTATTGCGTAATTATCACCATCACTTAAAATAATTGGTGGATATATCTTAGATGTGAGCACTGAAGATTTCTGATGAAACGTAAAAGTGAACGATGACATTTTCAATTCGTGTCTAAGCAGGGAATAGGAATAATAAAAGCTGTACACTCTATTTATATAATTTATTTAGCAAAAATTTTATGCATAACTGTCCACAATTATAAGACGGTTTCAATAACATCTGATACTTTTTATAATTATAATAAATTCGAACTGCACCATTTGAAGTGAAGTATTTGATTACTTCTCTTGGCGGTCTCAGGTTACCATACGAATCAAAGTAGATTATTTGTTTCCTATTTTTTCTGTACGCAACCCAATGTGTTCCCGGACCAATGGAGTCATCCAAATTAATGACACCCGCTTCAAATATTTTTCGTATCTTAGATGGTAGCTCATCCTTCATGAATACACCGCGAAAATGTGGAATTTTAAATTTTTTTGCATATTTTATTATGTCCACATTGGTTGGCGGTCGTCGTCTAGTCATATTCATCTTGAATAGTTTCGTTGTGCTTCTATCGGATGCAAATACAAACCTAAGCCTCGTTTGTATTGTTTCAAATAGAGACCCTTTCCCATGGCTAAAGCCTCCATTGACCTATTATGACGTGTTGATTCCTTTAGCTTTTCATTTGCATGTTTAGCTAGATTTACGGCATTTGCTATAGAAGCTGCACCGCCAGATAGCGCTCCGAGGGCCGACAGACCAGCAAAGATTGGGATTAGAGGTAAAATCCCACCTGTTTTCGGTATTGGTATTATACGTTTACTTTTGGTTTTAACTTTTGATTTAAATTTTGCTGCCACTTTACTTGCAACCCGTATAGCACTTTTTATGTTCTGAGGTTGTTTTTGAACAATTCTTCGTTTTATTTCCTGTATGATTTTCGGTAAAGAAACAGATTTAGCTTTCTGTTTCGGTTTCTGATTTTTTTTCTTCATTATGCTAACAAAATGATACGTTCACCGCCAAAGTTCTCATGAAACTATTGAACGTAACGACTTTGTACCTAGGTTTTAATTCGTTTGGCAGACGAATTATCTACTTCCTCATTGTAGTTATCTTCTAATTTACGTTTCAAAATAGGATCTTGTTGCTGTTGAGGTGGGTTAATTATCATATTATCTTCGATATTGAATTTGGTCTTTTTTGTCAATTTTCTCTTCTTAGTTGGTACAGTTTGTGGTTGTGATGGTGTTGGTATTTCTGGACTTGAAACATCCACATCATCAACTTCCATCATTAAATCTAATTCATTTCGACTGACTGGTGCATCTTCATTTTTCTTTTTCAGTACTGCCAACATTGCTTTGTTTAAAATTTCGTTTCCACCATTACTTTTTTTCTTTTTGTTCACTGTTTGCTTCTTTTTCTCCTTTATTTCACCGACAACATTGGGATCTTTTAAATTATTATCCAGATCATCATAAGCGAATTTAAATGTTTTCTTATAATTTTACTGCATTTAGCATTAACATTATTAGAGTAACCCATACCTAATTTCACTTTACTACGCATAACACCCGCAACACCTAATGCCGCAAGTTTTTCACCAAACGATGCATCTGAAGAACGAAATCGATCCATTGCTCTTGTAGCTAATATACCATCTGCGTTATGACGATTTTTTAAATCTTTTTCCATTGCGTACGCTATGTCATGGTCTTTGCAAGCAGCATCTAATTTATTTTTAGGTTTATCACCACGCTGTAAACGTTTTTGAAGACGAGTGCCTGGACCACAGAACTGATAACCTCCTGGTATATGCAGTTCAAAGGGTAAAGTATTAATAGCGCTATTGATAAGACCGTCGCCAGTATACACTCTCATTTTGACTGCTTGATATCTAAAATGATACTGCAATGTGTGTACCAAGGTACCGGAAATATATATGTTTATTATGTTTCGTAATTATAGTATACAACTATCCCTCTTCTTGTTCATAACAACTCCTCTATTTAGTGTAAGTGTCCATAAAAATGAAAGTAGTTCAACAGAAGATTTCGTTGTGTGTAGAAAACCACGATTCTGACGCTTTTGATGTAAAAAAGTTCAAGGCATGGTACACTTTTACCTTCAACTGTACGGTGTATAATCGTAAGACCATCAAATTGCGGTAAAACTAATGTGATGATTACACTAATTGAACATGAAAATGGATTAAAATTTGAAAATATTTACATTTATTCAAAATCGTTAAATCAACCTAAATACGTTTACCTAGAACGGCTATTGAAACCAATAAAGGGAATAACGTTTAATTCCTTTCACAACAATGAGAATATATTAGCACCTAATGAAGCATTACCGAACTCAATATTCATCTTTGATGATGTTTCATGCGGTAACCAAAATACAATGCGTGAATATTTCAGCATGGGTCGACATAATTATATTGATTGTTTCTATCTATCACAAACTTATGCACAAGTTTCAAAACATTTAATTAGAGACAATAGTAATTTAATTATTCTATTTAAACAGGATGATTTAAACTTAAAATATGTACACAGAGACCATATAGGAACAGATATGCCCTTCGAAAAATTTAAAGATATGTGCTCTCTATGTTGGAAGGAACCACATGGATTTTTAACTGTATCTAAAGATAGTGATCTATCTAAAGGACGATATCGTAAAGGTTTCGATCAGTTTATATTATTGTAGTACTCATAGGATTTATGGTCATTTTTCGTTAGTTCGTCGTCCCATTTAGATGTAAAAATGTTTGAAAATGAAAAGAACATGAAGAAAAGAATTATCGCAAAAAGACGAGAAATTCGGAAGAAGTTAAGTGTTTTAAAACATGGTGAAATCGCACAAGAAAAAGTATTTTCACCAATTACTAAACAACTAAAAATTATTCAAACTAAACTTAATCATAAAAACGATTCTGGTTATGTAAAGAAAGAGGAGGATGAGGAGGAGGAGGAAAGTGATGGTAATGGGAAATTTGAACCATTATCACCAATAGCACATACGTCAGGTAATCCCATGGTAGTAGAGGATGATGATGATGATGATGATGATATTGATGAGAATCTCTATCAACATCCCTTACCAAGAAAATACATTGGTGAGATGAGGAAAAAGGAAGATGAGTATGACACTAAATATGGCATTAGATATGATGCAGAAACTGAAAAATTCTTTATTGGGAATTCACAAATAACTATTTCAACCAATGGTGACATAACTGTTAAGAACAAAAGATATAAAGCTACACGCGGACTTTATGAATTATTATTTAAAAAGAAACCACAACGTTATAATGATACAGACGAAAAAAATTACACCGAGATTGTTCTAAAAACTAACACACATAGACGTTATTATCAAGCTAACAAACAAATTGATGGGAGCAAATTGAAAAAGTATCGAAAAATATTAGCACCTCTAGTACAGAACAAAAAGACAGGTGGTAGTTGTGGTGTATTAATGACACAAGTGGATAAGACTAAGGAATTTGCTTATTGGGACAATCCGAACGAATTAACGGAAAGACTACAATTGTTACTTGCATCACACGAAGCCGGTAATACAAGTGTTATGAACGAAATTATTTCAATCATTGAAGAACTAAGGGAGGCCAGAATCATACAATAGAATTTCTGTGATAATGGATGACGATAAAAAACGACAAGTTATTGAAGAAATTCATAAGCCAGCTAGAATTAATTTTAGAAGAAGAAGAGTAATTTTAAAGTCTCTATACGATTTATTTCAAGCTGACTTAGTTGAAATGATCCCATATGCTAAGAATAATAACGGCTACAAATACATTCTAGTAGTAATTAACTGTTTTTCGAAATTTACATGGACATTTCCCATCAAAAGCAAAACAGGAAAAGATGTTACTAAGGCTCTAGAAAACGTTTTCAAAGAGCAAATTCCAATAAATTTACAAACCGATCACGGAAAGGAGTTTTTCAATAATGTATTCAAACAACTAATGAAAAAATATAATATAAATCATTATAGTACCTTTAGTGAGAAAAAAGCATCAATTGTAGAACGTGTTAATAGAACATTAAAAAATATAATGTGGAAAGAATTTAGTTACAGAGGACACTATAAATGGATTGATATTTTACAAAGTATTACAAACAAATATAACAATTCTAAACATCGGACCATAAAAATGAAACCAATTGAAGTTTCTAAAGCACATGAACAACTGTTATTGAATACAGTATACAGGGTCCTGCAACTAAGCTCCCGTCTTCTGTAGCTCACTTACTCGTTAAGCTAAGAGTTTGACATTTTGCAGGCTTACCCTGTACTTCAAGGTACAATTCAAGAAATTATTTTTTATTATACAGGGTGTTCCAAAAATGTGCAACGCCATGGTAATATATTTTTTTAAATTGCATGCTATACATTTTTCTACACATTTGGAAACCTTTTATGATTGCCTACATATCACCAAAATTTTATTGAAATCGGTTGAGTGACCGCAGCGGAAAAAAATAAAAACCAAGAAAAATTGATTTTGCATCGTAGGCTTTAAAACTCAATAAAAACCACAAAATGCACCTCGTTAATAAAATTTTGCGACGTGCTTATTAAGTTAGATGTAATAGTCTCGTTAACCAAGTGAAATTGATCCAAATCATACAGGGTGACCAAACTCGAGTGTCAAACTTGTCAAACTTCAAAGCGCGCTATTGTTCTTATTTTAAATTGGAACCCATATTTTTTTTTAGGTGAAACGATGCGGAATTAAAGTATAAACATTGTTTCTGAATACAACTCCATCACAATTCCCAATATTTCAAAAGTTATTCGCCAAAAGCTCATTTTTCAATGTTTCCAACGGCAATTTTAGGTAATAAATATCGTACGTGGCGTTGAAAAACAATTTATTACATAAAATATAACGCAGAGAGGTATTTTAGATTTTACTGTATTTAATTAAGTAGTTATTCAATTGCTAAATTTACTGCAAAATTTACCTATAGCCACATTTCCGTCCTTACCGCTATAGGTAAATGATGCAGTAAATTTGGCATTTGAATAACTACTTAATTAAGTACACTCAAATCTAAAATAGGTCTATTATTTTTTATGAAATAAATTGTTTTTCAACGTCACGTACGATATTTATTATCTAGAATTGCCGTTGAAAACGTTGAAAAATGAGTTTTTGGCGAATAACTTTTAAAATATTGGGAATTGTGATGGGGTTGTATTTAGAAACAATGTTTATTTTTTAATTCTGTATCATTTCACATAAAAAGATTTATGGGTTCCAATTTAAAATAAGAACAATAACACGCTTTGAAGTTTGACAAGTTTGACACTCGATTTTGGTCACCCTGTATAATTTGGATCAATGTCACTTGGTTAACGAGACTATTACATCTAACTTAATAAGCACGTCGCAAACTTTTATTAACGAGGTGCATTTTGTGGTTTTTATTGATTTTTAAATCTTACGATGCAAAATCAATTTTTTTTGGTTTTTATTTTTTTCCGCTGCGGTCACTCAACCGATTTCAATAAAATTTTGGTGATATGTAGGCAACCATAAAAGGCTTCCAAATGTGTAGAAAAATGTATAGCATGCAATTTAAAAAAATATATTATCATGGCGTTGCACATTTTCGGAACACCCTGTATAATAAAAAATAATTTCTTGAATTGTACCTTGAAGTACAGGGTAAGCCTGCAAAATGTCAAACTCTTAGCTTAATGGGTAAGTGAGCTACAGAAGACGGGAGCTTAGTTGCAGGACCCTGTAGTAATATAAAAAGAGGACAACTAAAAAATAAATTTCAAGTAGGTGATCGGGTACGAATATCAAAAATACGAGGAGTATTCGATAAAAAATACACTCCCAATTGGTCGACTGAAATATTTACAATTAAACGTGTGCAAATAACTAACCCAACTACATACCTATTAGAGGATATGGAAAAGAAAGACATTCATGGAGGATTCTATGATTATCAATTGCAAAGAGTAAAATATTCAGATGTATATTTAGTTGAAAAAGTGTTGAAACGAAAAAATAACAAAGTTTTCGTAAAGTGGTTAGGTTTGGATAAGAGACATAACAGTTGGGTAAACAAAGATAATATTCTATAAATAGTTGGATAGAGAGGGGTGGTAACTCATATAAACTGATTTCTAATCCTCAACCAGAGAGCCGCTAAATGCCTACACAATTCTGCAACGATTGCTATGAGTACTTTTGTTTTTGTCAAAACTCAGTCAATTTGCATTATCCAAAAACGACCTTAGATTTACAGTGCTACGAAACATTAGGTGATAGCCCGCTAAATTGTCATTGTAAAAGGCAACAGAAAAAGGTATGTAATTAGTTTCTGTTGTATATAAGTAGTTTAGCTGATGTTATGCTTGCTCTAGAAGGAACAAAAATGGATTCAGAAACAACCACCACCACAACGTTAGCAGATTTAGATTCCTTTCTAATAAGTGAAAATATAATCTCTCCACCACCACCACCATCGCCAGCAGCATTATCAGCTTCATCAACCATCACCACCATAACGGCAGCCGATTTGGAGGATTTTTCAATAAGTGAAAATGTAATCACTCCACCATTACCACCATCACCACCACCACCATTACCACCATCACCAGCATCAGTACCAGCTTCATCGGGAGCAATAACAGCAGCAGCAAAAGCTGTAGAAGTCCTAGTATTTTTAGAAGATCTAGCAGTAGGTGAAATTTATTGTGGTTGTACACTGGGAAAAACCATGTCCGGAATAGTTATTATGCAACATGAAATGTTAAATATTATACTATATACTGCCGAGAAAGATAGGATATATATACTGCCGAGAAAGATAGGAGCCGCTGATGACTACATGGTTAGATCCAAAGATGGACAATCCGAGATGAGTTTTATGTATAATGGTGTGGATAAACCAAATGTGATAACATTTATGAATTTTTAATAATGTACTATTTGCTAAAAATAAATACATTTAACTGTTAAATTATTCTTTCATTTTCACACATCCTATACACGAACATACAAGTATAACTTTATTCTGCTCAAACAAAATGAAATTAAAACAAGCCTCTCAAACCTTAAAATTAAAAACATTGGAACTGCAGAAAAGGTAATCATTGTTATTTATTATGTAAGAAGAAGTATTTAATTGCAGAAAATTTTTTCTAGGAGGAAAATCCATAAGCTAAAGATAGAGAAGCTACTAAAAGACATTAAACACAAACTATTATTAACTAATTGTATTTTATCTATTAAGCATTTAAACTTATATTAAAATATACTTATTAACAATAACATTATGCGTTTAATTTATATCAGACTTAAAATGGTGGGGTTAATCATATACATGTAGATATAAATCGAAAGAAAAACACATAAAGTCAGTATTAATAAACCATTACGTTGAAGAGTATTTAACAATTTTAGTTCCATTTGGAATCCATCCCCACTCTTCCCACTACTAGTCATCATGGGTGTTTCTTATTATATACAGTACGTTTTCTTCGATGACAACGGTAAAATATTGAAAATGGACACTCTGGAGTCCTACAAATTTCAAAAGGTTGGAGAGAATGTAATTATACCTCCTGGTGCAACGACAATCAGAATAGTTGGTTACCATGAAGAAGAAGATGATATAACTGTTTATTCTACTTCAGAGTCTGAACTGGACAAAAGTGAAGCAGATGATGATGATGATTAGGAACTTAGTGATGAAACTCAAATAGAAAGCAAAGATTAAGTAAAAATAAAAGTAATTTACAACCTCAATAATAAAACACTAAATACATATTTTTAAAAGTCTATTATGCGTTTTATTTATCTCAGGGGGTGAGGGGGGAGAGTTAGACATTACAGGTTTAGGCTAGTCTAGGCTTGTGGAGATTTCTAGTACATTTTTTTCTTTCTTTATTTGACCTTGAAGAGCGCTCTAACCGCGCCACCAACCATACTACTAATCACCAACGAGCGCTTCTTCACCGTAAATGGGCGAGTGGTCGAGTGGTGTCAGTCGATTGCATTGTAAACACTAGGTCTCCGGTTCAAATCACACCGCACACCTATTTTTTTACATTATTTTAAATCTCCCGCTAAACTGGGCGTGTGTGTGTGACGTCATCCATGGCGCCAGCAAGGCGGCACAAAGTTTGCAAGTCCAGACTTGTCTCTCGCGCTCTCGAGATTACAGCCCGTGCACGTCAATAAGATAAGAACGAGAGCGCAAAGGGCGCATAGCAACCGCACATGCACGTGACGTCAATAAGATAACAAACAAGCTCAAAGGTCGAATAACAAACACACAGACGTCAACAAGATAAGAGAGAGAGATCAAAGGTCAGATAAGGCCGTCAAGGTCACGTGACGTCAGAGAGGCTCAGAACGGGGTTCTGAGGCACGACCGAACTCAAGGTCATTTTTGTCCCAGGATCCCGGTAGCTACACTACTTTAGACATTAAAGGAATTCAAGTATTCATCTTACTTTCTTGGAGTTACATGAATTAAAAAAAAAAAACAGCATCAAATAGATGCTAGGATTGGGAGCAAGGCGCAGCGGACCCGGAAGGTTGTTCATGTTTCTTCAACTTCTTACCATACCTGTCCCGCAGCGTCTTCCACCTTCGCGTACACTCCTCTAAAATAAATTTTAATGAATATCGTTAATCTTTTTATTTTATTCAAGTTACCTGTACAGCCCAGCTTTTGGCCAATTTCTACCCACTTTCGGGTTTTGAAACTACTGTTCTTGTAGCCACTAGCCTGCTTATTGTAGAGCACCTCGCAGGCTCGCACTATCTCGATCAGCTTTTCATCAAAGCTATCGATTCCAAGCTGCAAAAGATAAGGACTTTAGAATTACAAAAGATATTCCTCTCTAAAATCTTATCTAAAACAATAATTCATCTTTTTAAATCTAGAAGTAAATAAAGGAAAACGCTAAGACATAGTGTTGTAGTAGATGAGTTGTAGTGCCTACAACAAATCTCAAAAACAAAATGTAAATAAAATACACGCTGTATTCTAATCAATAGGAACTTACCTAATAATATATGAAGACTGCACATACTGCAGCTAGGGCCTATGAATAAACGAACGATGAAAACTGAAATGTAAAAACATCATTCTATGCGCTCTGATCTATTTACCCGCACTTCTACTTCTCCTTGAAGCCATGTTTACACGGGATTAGTACTAATCATTAGTCACTCATCACTCGGACTAGCCACTAAGCTACTAAACGCTTAGTAAGCGTTCACACGAGTGCCACATGTGAACACATTTATAAGTAGTGAGTGGTAAGCAGAAGTGAGCAGTAGCAAATCAGTCGTCCCGATGGATTACCGCCGCCTTGTTAAAAGTTATTCGAACATAATCCTCTCTGCTTTGATAGATGAAGTTGAGATCGAGTTGAAAAAAGAAAAAAGACTATGGACAAGGAAATGGTTACTTCGCAGAGACACTCGTGGCAATTCGGTTGGACTTATAAAAGAGCTCTCAGTTGAAGATCAATTGGAATACAGAAGTTTAATGCGAATGACACCCGATCAATTTGAATTTTTGTTTCAAAAAGCATCAGCACTAATTCAACGTGCAGATACGACTATGAGAGGTGCAATACCAGCAAAAATTAAGTTAGAAGTGACTTTGACGTTTCTTGCTACGGGATCTACTTACCGTACTTTATCACACTTCTTCAGAGTATCAAAAGCAGCTATATCGTTGTTTATCCCTGAGGTTTTGGACGTTTTACACGAGACCTTGAAGGATTATATAAAGGTAAGTAAAAAAAGGTTATACAAACTTAGGAAGTATTTATTAGAACGTAAACTAGTAATTTTCCACATTATAAATATTTTAACTGACATATAGTATTATTGTATGGTGCCATGTACATCTCCCAAAGACATTGAAATTGCAGTAGCCAGAACATCTTGATTTTCACTTGAGAAATCACTTGTATAATCCAAGTCGAATGATGCTGGAGTAGACCTTGACATATTACTTTCTCTGTAATTTTCGATTGCAAGTTCAGTCAAAATATTTTGAATCCTGGACTGTGCAATCAAAGCTTTTTCGTAAGACAGACTTTGTAACTGAGCTGATACACTCTTACAAAACACATCAAATTGGCTTTCCTTTTGGTTTTCTGGATTAGTATTAACTGATTGGTCCTTATTTATCATTTCTTGTAACTGTTTTAATTCGCCAATCGCACGAAAAATTCCCTTCCGGTTTGATACATTCTTTCTTGTTGGCCGGTTAGACTCTTTGTTAACTTGTATTGAGGCGACTGATACATTGGAAGTCTCACTGCTAGGCTCTTCGAAAGAGGTGACAGATGCGTCATCAATCATCTGGGTGTCTGAAGACTTATAGCCGGCATCTTGGTTCTCCACAGTATCGCCTTCAGTACTCATAGAATTGTTTTCTAGCTGAATAAAAAATATTTATGTTTTAGGTTCCCGCTACACATGAAGAGTGGGAGATAATAGAAAGAGGATTCAACACAAGATGGAATTTTCCAGGAGTATGTGGTGCTATTGACGGCAAGCATGTGTTAATTCGTGCACCACCTGATTGTGGCAGTGATTTTTTTAATTATAAAGGGACAAACAGCATTATATTATTGGCAGTCGTTGACGCTATTGTTTTATATATATATATATATATATATATATACTGAAAAATGCACAACTTAATAATAACAATAATAATTAATAATTACAGCAATTTATATATATATATATATATATATACTGAAAAATGCACAACTTTCGTTAAAAAAATGTTTATTTATTGGGCTTAGAGGCTCACTTTAGAATGTTTACACGTTCACATTAAAATAAACATTAAAACAACATATTAAAAACGTATTGATCTGACGTTTCGATGCGAACCGCACCTTGGTCACAGAAATACTGAAAATTGTCGTGATATAAAAATACAGGTACATGAAACAGCAATTGAGTACATACAAGCGACACGAATCAAAAGAAACTGCCATATGTGAAAATAAAACTGGTTTACATATTATTAATTTTAAAACTATTTTAAATTTTATTCTAGTATTAATTTGTACGATTTTGATAGGTTGATGTCGGATCTATCATTCACTGCTTTTTTATTTTTTAAAATTTCTATAGTTTCCACTACACATCTTGCTTTCATATTATTTTCTTTATGTAGCACTTTCACTTCTTTGAAATTAAAATGATGTCCGGTTTCGTCCTGATGTTTTTTTAGAGCTGTTATGTTTTTCGCATATTTGTGTCCTTTAAGCCTTTCTTCGAGTAGTTGTTCTGTTTGCCCTATATATACTTCTTCACAGTTGCAACAAGGAATTTCATAAACACAATGTGATTGTTTGAGTAGTGGTATTGGGGCCTTCAATTTTGTGTACATATTTGACAAATTATTCGTGTTCTTGTGCGCTATCTTTATATTAAACGGTTTCATTATATTACCTATTTTTTCTGACAGGTTTCTTACGTACGGTAGTGCTATATACTTAGTAACATCTGCTTCAGGGAGCATCTCAGGTCTTGTCGAGTTTTCAATTCTGTTGTTGATTGCTATTCTGCTGTTTATTGTTTTTTCAATCAGATATTCTGGATAGTCGTTGCTGTGCAAGATGTCTCTGACTTTTTGAATAGATTCCTTCCGGTATTCAGGATTTGTTAGCTTTATAGCACGATCGATAAGTCCTCTAATAACACTTAATTTGTAGGTTATCGGTTGGATTGAGTTGTAGTTTAGGTACCTATGTGAAGATGTTGGCTTTGTGTATCATTTTGTGTAAATTCTGTTATTTTTATGTATCAAAGTTGTGTCAAGAAAGTTGATTTTATTGTTGTTGTTAACTTCCATTGTGAATTGCAGCCTATCATTGTATTTATTGAATTTGGTTAATATTTCGGTTTCTCGACCTTTTGGAACGGCAGCAATACAATCATCCACGTATCTTCTATAAAATGGTATATCAATGGCGATAGATGAAAGAACTGTACTTTCTAATTCCTCCATAACCATTTGTGCAATCACACTTGACACGGGAGAGCCCATAGCGCAACCGAAAACCTGTTTATAGTATTTTTCTTTGTATTGAAAATATGTGTGTTTTAGAATGATATCTACTGCTTCCAAGAACTCTTGTTTTGGGAGGAAGGCAACATCCTCAATCAGGTGCCACTTATTATTTATAGCATCTTTAGCCAATGAGGTGGGTACATTGGTATATAGTGAAACTACATCTAATGAAATGAGGTGGTGGGATTCATTCAATGAGACTTGATCTATAAATTCTTTGAAACACCAAGAATCTTTAATATAATATTGGTTTTTTCCTACGATAATTGCCAAATCATTAGCTAGTTGTTTCGCTAATTTATAAAAATCTGATGTGGCCAGGCACATGACTTTATCATACAAAATATAAAATTAATAGTTTAGCTGCATGAGAATCTATTTGATTCAGATAAATCGTGTCTACATTAAAGTACGGAATAGCGCGACGAGCGGTGATGCGGCGCGTCACCGATGACGGAGCGTCGCCGTCGCATGTGAGCGAGTCGCGCTATGTAGTTTTCGGCAGGAGTGACATCAACGTTTTTTGTGTTGCCTTTTGAGAAGTACGTATTTAAAAAAATTTAAAAATGGTTATATTTCTGGATAGGAAATGTTAGGTTGATACCACTTCTACGAAACCTCAAGTTTAAAAAGCTAATTCAAATTCTGACAGATTTATATTCGTTCATGACACTGTAGATGTCACATCCGTACCAACATATTAAAACGTAACTATACTCATCGCTATACTTTATTTACAATTTTCTCAATTTATCGTTTTTACAATTAGATAACAACGGGTTGATATTTCTTATCAACAAATAATCAAATTGGCGATCTTATTTTATTTGAATTTTGTATTTTCTACTTTGCCGCACTAGAGCGGCAACGTTCCATAGCGGTTCTCCAACCTCTGATGAAATCAGCTGTTTTCAAGTGTGACAGCCATAGACATTTCTGTGGTGGCAGCACAAAAAAATATTTGTCAAATCCAGGCTACTTTGAAGTTTCATATCAACGCAGATGCGACCGATCTCGATCAAATAGAATTTGCTCTTAAAGCTAAACTATTAATTTTACCAAAAAATATCATAGGCATAAGTTATTCAAAATTTCCTCTACTTTAATTTATTATTGAACTATTTTGACGAAATTACAGAAATAGCAGAACATTTGCAAAATCCTTGAAAAATGCTTAGAGGAAACTGCCAGTTCCTTTGGACCCTTTTGAACCAAAAGCTTTTCAGCTCTAAGTTTAGTCATGAAACTTCTAAATATGAAGTTTCGTCCCGATACCTTTAGTAGTTTCTCCGGAATCGTCTCAACAAAAATCGGGTACACACACACATACACACACACATACACACACACAGACATTTTTTTGTACCTTGGTCAAAAATGTTCAGGGGGCCCAAAAAGACCTATTTGCACTAAAATCTCAAAAAAATTTTTCGGCACGATTACAATACTTTACATACTGCGTATGATAAAGTAAAAAGGTGATTGGATGCAAGAGACAATAGGCCTAAGTGGTGTTTCTGATTTATGTAATTTTGGTAGTCCATATATCTTTGGTGGTTGTGAGTTGTGAATTTTTAATTGCATTGAAAGTTCTTTTGTTATTAGTTTTTTTTGTTAGCCATTTATTTATCATATCGTTGTTCATTTTTTCATATATTTTAGTTGGATTATTTCGTAGTGTGGCATAAGTGGTATTGTCTTGTAAATGTGTGTCCATTTTTTGTTCATATTGTATGGTATCCATTACTACTGTCTTATTCGTTTTATCGGCTCTTAATACACAAATTTGTTTGTTGTCGTTTAAAAATTTCTTTGTATTATGTATGATTTTTATCATTTGTTTATCTTGTGTATTTTGCCGTACGTTTTTTGTTTTAAAATTATGAATGGTATTGCTTACCTTTGTAGCTATGTCACTTTTTTCTTCACTATTCAGCCTTTGAATTCCACTTTCAACATTGGCGATGATGTTGGTAATTGGTAATTTCTTCCGGCTGTATTCGATAGAAAAATTTGGACCCAGACTATATATATATATATATTGTTAGAATAGGTGAACTTTAACGGCGCCATCCAGTATAATGGCGGCCGCTATAGCGACGGACCCTAGCAATGGGGAACAATATCCATGACTCTAGGATTGTTGACAGAAAAGAATAAACAAGATTATAATATATAGTCTGACAAGTCCGAATAGAAATAAATATAAAATAGCTGTTTACTGATAAGTCTGTTAACAAATCAGAAGTGTGTAGAGAACTTTACGTGCCGAGAGGGGACCATATCTGTAATGCCGAAAATATCGAAAACTACAAAAATTAACGACACCCGAGTACAAGCTTTGAGTCTAGCAGCAGCGACACCAGTTCGAGTTCCGATGGAAGCCGAACAACCCGACAACTGAAACGGAAGGCGAAGAACTAGAGAAAACTGGAGTTCAAGTCCAATTGCTACCAAGGTAGGATTGATAGTGTGCCAGTGTTTAATGGACGCATTGAACACCTAAGCGTGGAGCAATGGTTGCGTACAACAGATGCTACCGGGGATGTATTTGATTGGGACGAGACTGCAAGGATCTTTTGCATGACTAACAAGTTGACGGGAAATGCGAAGTTGTGGTATGATAACCAGGAGGAGCTAAGATGTTCGTGGGGTACCAGGCCTGGAAACGAAGATTACTCGACGCATTTTCATCTCAACAAGGCGTTTTTGGAAAGTTGAACGACCTAGTGAATACTGAGAGAGGCATACACGACAACTTGGTGGATTTCTACTACCCGGAAAGACATTCAAAGCTTACGAAATATAGCAAAAATTCGTTATGATGATAAAGAAAGAACGCTTCTCGTCAGAGGGCTCACCAGTGGCAAATTAGTGCCAAAGTAAATCGGACCTGTATTGGTTACAGTAGCACTAAGGAACGACCGCTAACGAGTAACGTCGTTCGCGAAGGATCGTCGGCAATTCAAAGCTGTGGTGGCCAGTGACCGCTTAAAATTGTTTCGTCCACAAAACTTATAGACGTGCGTTTGTTAAGAAGTAGAGTTATTGACAGTCACACCTTATCCACATCGACTCATGGTCTAGTGTGCCAGACGAGCAGTCTAGTGTACTGGTGGGCCATCGATTGACTGCATCGTTTGGCCAATCAAATCGAATTCTGGTCTAGTGTACCAAACGCGCAGTCTAGTGTACTGCGGTGCTAACGATTTAGTACATCGTGTGGCACAACAAATCGATATGTGGTCTAGTGTACCAAACGAGCAGTCTAGTGCACTGCTGGGGCATCGATTCACTACATCGTTTGCCCATCAAATCGAATTGTGGTCTAGTGTACCAAGAGAGCAGTCTCGTGTATTGCTCTGTCAGCGATTCATTATATCGTATGACACACCAATTCGATTTCTGGTCTTGTGTACCAAAGGACAGTCTTGTGTACTGCCAAGCCAGCGACTTAGCATGTCGAACGATAGGTCAAGTGTACCAAATGGACGATCCACACTCGCCAACAAAGGGAAGTTCCATTGTTTCTCAATATAACTCTCGTATAGTGTTGTCGATTTTTCAGCTACTAGCCATCCATCCGTGACGTTCTCAACAGTGGTCCTGTGTGCCAACGAGTTGTCTAGCAGTCTGCTCAATCAAAGTCTCTGCATATCGCGCCTATCGTCGGTCCAGTGGCATGAAGTACCACTAGATCCAGCCAGAACAGGCGAACAGCCCTAGGAAGTTTGGACGGTCGAGTGGTGTCAGCGAGGACGCTTCTTCGTCAGGAAGGCCGAATGTTAGAATAGGTGAACTTTAACGGCGCCATCCAGTATAATGGCGGCCGCTATAGCGACGGACCCTAGCAATGGGGAACAATATCCATGACTCTAGGATTGTTGACAGAAAAGAATAAACAAGATTATAATATATAGTCTGACAAGTCCGAATAGAAATAAATATAAAATAGCTGTTTACTGATAAGTCTGTTAACAATATATATATATATATATATATATATATATATATATATATATATATATATATATATATATATATAAGTACGTAGGCTTTCACGGCCAGAATCATTTAGAAAATAAACTGCTTCCGGGTTATGCCGTGTGTCAAGATTTGTTAATGCTGACGTTTCGCGAACCATGTTGCTCGCTTCTTCAAAGCTTCAGTATTCAATTAGCTTTGAAGAAGCCAGCAACATGGTTCGCGAAACGTCAGCATTAACAAATCTTGACACACGGCATAACCCGGAAGCAGTTTATTTTCTAAATATATATATATATATATATATATATATATATATATATATATATATATTATATATATATATATATATATATATTAATATATATATATATTAATGTTGGATCAAATGGGAGATGCTCGGATGGTGGCGTTTTCCAAAACAGTACCATTTTCCGTGATCTTGAAAGAAACCTGTTGCCGAATGGTCGAATTTTTGTTGGAGATGACGCATTTCCACTCAAAACATATTTAATGAAACCTTATAAGCATGCACCGTTAACCTACCAACAAAAAATATTTATTACTAGAAATCAATATACGAACATAGCGTATGATACGGACTTACCGTAATGATGAAATTAATCAAAGTATAGTAGATGGTGATATACAGGCGGGATGTAAATTTTTAAATAAATTAAAAATTACAGCCACAACCTGGATTTGAACCAGGGACCTTTGTATCGCTAGTACAATGCTCTAACCAACTGAGCTATTGAGGCCTATGACAAATGTTAGGGGAAATAGTCATATCAAGGAAAGGAAAGGTTAGGTTTGGTAGTGTCTACTTCCTTTCCTTGATATGACTATTTCCCCTAACATTTGTCATAGGCCTCAATAGCTCAGTTGGTTAGAGCATTGTACTAGCGATACAAAGGTCCCTGGTTCAAATCCAGGTTGTGGCTGTAATTTTTAATTTATTTAAAAATTTACATCCCGCCTGTATATCACCATCTACTATACTTTGATTAAAAAATATTTAATTACAGACTTTCGAGAGCTCGGAGAATCGTCGAAAACGCGTTTGGTATTCTAGTGAGTCGATTTAGAATATTTCAACAACCGATTGCAACAGATGTATCTGTCACTGATAAAATTATTCGCACAGCATGTGCTATACATAACTGGTTAAGGAAGACATCAACCACATACTTAACAAGAGAACATGTAGATAATGAAGACGTAGATACCGGAGAAGTCAGACCGGGATTATGGAGACGAGAGAACTTCACCTTGCCAAGTATTGGCCAAATAGGCAGCAACCACTCATCAAGACTAGCTCGAGAATTGAGGGAAAGATATGCTACGTACTTTGCAAATGAAGGTGCCGTCTCGTGGCAATCTAGAATGATACATTGAATTTCACAAGTGTGACAATTTATTAAATCTGGATGATTGTTAAAATGGATGTTTCTTTCAAAGTGTGCAAAAAGTGTGTTTATATTTTATTATTAACCCAATATTGTATGTAATCTATATACTAACTTATAAATTACAATAAAATATGTTTTTACACTTACATTATCAATAGTTCTTCTTCTTTCATCTACATGCATCTCGATGAACCATTTTATGGTAGGTACGTAAACCTCATCAGCACCACAGCCAGATGTTTTTGATTTCTGAACTTTTCTCTTCTCCTGGCAATAAGTGGATCGTAAATTCCTTATTTTGGTTTTACATTCAGGTATACCAAAACCCTGTATCTTCATTGCGTCCACAATCTTTTGGTATGACGCTTCCCGCAAAAGTTTATTTTTGTATGAAAGTGACTTGGTATTCCATAGACATTCGTAAGTTCTATACTCCTGAAGAAATTTGATCGTGGTTTCTGACGTCCACTTTTCCATTTTGCCGATAACTATGATAAGATAATAACTCCGCAGAAACTAAACGTAAACAAATCCAGCTCGTATCACTAATCGGAGGGTTTATACGTTGCGAGTGCTGCCGCGAGTAGAGTGAAGTCGTGGAGGGGGTACACATTTGCGATTAGTAAATAGAATTGGTTTCTATTCACTCGCACTCGCAATTTTACTAATGTTTAGTACTAATGCGACTGTTTACACGTGACATAATTAGTGCGAGTAACAAGTACTAATCATTAGTACTAAGCCCATGTAAACAGGGCTTGACACATAGCGGCGTTAACTTACGTACCGTTACTGTCCAGCCACCGCTATCTCTGTCAAGGTTAAAAGTACATACATACCCGATTTCTTTAATATCTCCGCAATTTCACGCCATAGATATATTTTTTTAATTATATTATTCAACTATTCCACAGTTGAAACTTGTCTTTCTTTATAGTTGCGTCCACCAAGTGCATACACACACGTCACACAAAGGCAATAAATAACTCCATGCTGTTGTCTTATTCTATGCATAGATATGGTGGTCGAATTTACACTAATTTGAACATCAAATTACATTCAAACTTCTGTCAGATGAAGAAGATTGAAGTGTTATCAAAGCCCAAGCGTTTTTTACCGGATCATAGTATTCCACGGATGAAAGTTGTCTTTCTTTATAGTTGCGTCCACCAAGTGCATACACACACGTCACACAATGGCAATAAATACCTCTATGCTGTTGTCTTATGCTATGCATATGGTGGTCGAATTTAAACTAATTTGAACATCATATTTCATTCAAAATTCTGTCAGATGAAGAAGATTGAAGTGTTATCAAAGTCCACGCGTTTTTTACCGGATCATAGTATTCCACGGATGAAAGTTGTCTTTCTTTATAGTTGCACTCACCAAATGCATACACACGTCAGTCAAAGCCCATAACTGCATGCTGTTTTATGATATTTATAGATAAGGTGCCACATGTCGAATTTAAACTAATTTGAACATGTAATATCATTCAAAACTAGGTCAGATGCAGAAGATTGAGGTGTTATCAAAGTCCAAGCGTTTTTTACTGTATCATAATACTCGACGGATGAAATTTGACATTTTTCAAAGTTGCGCCAACCAAATGCATACACACGTCAGTCAAATGCAATGCCTGCATTCTGTTGTGTTATGCTATACATAATAAATACGTCATGTTGTCAAGGGTCGGATTTAAACTAATTTGAACATCTAATGTCCTTCCACTAAATGACATCTGCCACTTACGGACAAACATTAATACTAAACTTATTTAGTATGGCAATTATAGCTATATCGTTCAATTTAATATGACATTGAATATCATAATCTTATAAAGATAATAATTTCTTCTCAAACTATGTGCACCATATTTGGCCATGAAAATAATTTTTGTGTTGTGCAGTTGTAATTATCAAAAAATACTATATCGCCGTGGTGCACACAATAGGTATTGTCATTTTGTATTTGTCCGCTTTTTTTTAAGGAGTGCAGCCATCGTTAGCTTCATCCATCCCTTCCTCATTTTAGTAAGATCGCTCAGTTGCTCCCTACCGCTCCTACCGGCAGAGTTGAGTAACACAACTTGACGAGCCTCCTCACCTTTGCTCATTAATGAGAGTTGAGAAGCACCTGCAGCGCTCGTCTTCTTAACCACCTGCGGCGCTCCTCTTCTTACTTTTGGTCATTTTAGTAAGATCGCTCTTTTGCTTCCTACCGCTCTTACCGGCAGAGTTGAGAAACACAACTCGAGGAGCCTCCTCATATACTTGATGATTTGAGGTAGGATGCGAGAAAGTCAAAAACACAGATAGTGTTTATACCATTTATTTATTTAAACATATGTAAAATAGCATCGTTAACTGAACAATTATTCAAGCTTCGAGGGAGCCGTCGACCCCAGCGGCGACATCCTCAGCCATCAGCTCATAAACTTAACGAACATCTATGGATGAGTGCTAATGAGTGAACGCACAGCAGATAAAAATTTTGATATATCCGCGCAGCCGCCAGCCACTCTATATACACCTGTGTGTAGTCGGAACTCAACGGCAACGCAGACGCTGATGAAGCTGTAGGTGTCCGGATCGCCACTGTTGGAAAAGCGCTTGAGACGTTGATGTTTGATACAACCGTAGGTGGTGACGCGAGACTAGGTGGTTCTAGTTTCCCAGGTGACGATTGACGACATGAATGGTTGCGCAGATCCACCTCAGACATGTAGGCTTCTCCATCCATACATGATCATACATGATGTCGACGCCGCTACGTGATAATGATCGTTTAGATGACGTAGCATAGTTACATCATCTGAGAAAGCCTCTCCACAAACCGCCCATAGCGATGGGGTACCATAAGCTGCGTGTTCGGTTTCAGATGATGTCCTCGTCAACGCATCAGTGAAGCCAAATAGTTGAGATGCTACCGTAATCGCGTGAACGTCTGCTATTATCACCGAGCCGTGATTCTGTGGGGGTTGCGCTCGAGTTGTAGACGCTGCTGTCGATCGTGATTTGTTTTGTCCCATCTTCCTCCTTTACTCCTCTCACCTTCATTAGTACTTTATTATTAATAATCATAATCAAGTACAAAATCGATAAAATTAAGGATCACATTGAGTGGGGACCAGTTTGATCAAAGGAGTGCTAAGGTACAAAATCAGATTTCAAAGTACTAGATGTGGTCCCAAAAAACCAACTTGAACAACGCAGAAAACAACATTTCCCAAACAGCTGCTGTTACACTCGATCATGAATTGCTCTATGAAGTAAAATTTTTGTAACTTGGGACATTTATCCAGCGAGTCATTCAATTTACAGTATTCGGCAATGAATTTATGAATATCAATATGCTTTTGGAGCATGTTTTGCTCGCTCGTATAGGTGGTTGATGTAGTCGCGGATCGGGTTTCTGCGGTCCATCGCAGTGTACAGGTTTATCTTTGAGGTTCTCTACGATTGTACCTCGGTTGTTCTCGTTCCCTGCGTTGAGATTCTTGCTTGGTATCTACTTCCTTCGCTGTTGCCAGACGTTCATTTTGGGTGGAGGTGTTAGTTTCAGGTGTTGCTGTTGTGGATTTGTTTTCCGGTCCATGCCTCGGTCATTTTATCGAAAAAGTATTTTATTGGGTCAGATTCTATGGAGTCAGGGCTAAATAGTATTGTTCTCAATATCGTCCAGACAATCCCTCAATTTTATGTAAGGTGACGTGGGGTAAGTGCGCCCCAGTTTTTAGTATGTTTGACTTTCAACCCATATATCTTTAATTTGTTTTATAATACCTTAACATTTATTGTTATCAACGAATACTGGAGTTAACACTCTTTAATTAACATTGACAAAAACGTCAACGTTACTTGTATATTTAATTTTTTAAGAAAATTATAAAAAATTTCAACCGTTGTGCACTTTCCCCGAAAATGAGTTAAATGCACAACCGACAGTTAAAACCGATTTGAAGCCTTATATCATATGCTACGAGGCAAGAGAGTAGTATGTTAATGAGAGTTGAGAAACAAGTTGAGGAGCCTCCTCATGTTTGCTCATTTGTGTAGCTGCTCCTGCTGATTTGAGTAGCTGCCCTTGCTCATTTCAGCAGCTGCTCTTGCTCAGTTTAGTAGCTACTCCTGCTCATTTTAGTAGCTCGTATTCCGCATTTTAGTAGCTGATCTATTGAGTAGCTGCTCAGTAGACGTAGTAGATCGCTCCAGAGTTGAGAAACATAACTTGATGAGTCTCATAGTTGCTCATTTTAGTAGCTGCTCTGTTGAGTACCTTCTCGGTAGACGTAGTACATCGCTCATTTGCTTCCTAGCGCTCTTACCGACTTGAAGAATAATTACAATGGTGTGGCGTTCAATTTAGTTTATTCATAATACAAAACTAAACTAACAACAATTTGCAGCTGCAAGATCAGCAGCTTCGAGATTTATATTGCACCACAAAATAAGGAATTACATAAACAAGTATACGTGAGTAACTATTCCAGATTACTATTTTATAATATTGCATCATATGGGGTACAACAATATTTTATTGAAATAAGTATATTCACATATTTGATTAAAAGATAATATTACTAAAAACTTTTTATGGTGTGAAATAATTCAAAACTAGGTCCTAGATCACATCTGAGATCCACACGTTGCTGTACCACACACCATTATGCTAATGGAAGTTCTGTTCCTCGGTCGTCACTCGTCTGTTATACTTGTCTCATCGTAAGCATTCAGCATTTAGCAATTCTCTAATTTGAGCTTCACTAATACAAGCTCGTTGTTACTTGATATTAGTAGCCAAACGTTGCGATAAATTGTTTCTAATAGCAAATTGTTTTAGAGGCGTTCTATCGTCACGGGTGGGACAAATGTACAATAAATTTCTGTGTCTCTGTTCATATTTTATATAAAATAAGCAACCGCAATATTTTTTTATTTTAAGAAATCAATAAATTCTGCCTTTGGTTAATAATGTACAAAGGAAAAGCTGCCTATCTTATTTTCTTTTGAAATAAACCTGAGATATAATTCTGTCATGGGTGGGACAAAAAATAGACATTCATCTACACCTACGAAATGTTTAGTAAATCTCTGCGATTTTTTTTTCACATTTTTATTCGAATCACTTGTTTTCACATACAGATACTGCTTAACTACAATAACAAGAAAAAACACACGAAAATATTATAATACATTTTTTAAAAGACATGAGTTGTTCATGTCACGGGTGGGACAGAACTTGTCACGGGCGGGACATGTGCGATTTTATGGGTAAAACCGGAGCTTTCTGGATCAGCTTAGTACACAATAAGATGAAAATACTATTACCAAGCAATAAAAGCTGCTGCAATAAGGCTTACTTATTATAAATTAGGGAGGCCAAAGGCTCATAGTCGGAATCATTCCAAGAACTTGTATCTGTATCAGCAATGTTTACTTTAAAAACTTTACATTTGGTTGACTTTGATTTGAAAGTAAGGCCTTTTATTAGACATTGTTGGTTATATCCCTTGAAGTAATGGTGTGATTGTAATTTGTCAATTTGTGTCAATTTGTGCTTTTTCCCACCTGTTAACAAGCATAACTCTGTTGGCATCAACTTCATCTTCTGATAGATATAATATTTATGTTTTTGACAACATTGCTCGCTGCCGTCGCGAAATCTCGAGCATCGTTGATTTCAACCTTCCGCGGCTTCACTTGGCTCCACACCGCCCTTTTGACCACGGCACCTACACCATCCACAGCTCCTTTGCCATGGGAAGTGGCAAAAAAGAACCACTCACCCTGAACGCCGAAGTCTTTGGGCATAAAACATAGGTTCGACAGCGTAAACCTGTTTTTAAATTGTGACGCAGCGCCATCAGAAAAGAATTTCATAAGTTTCAATTCCTCAACTTAATCTTTGAGTAACATAATAATTTTCTTCAGACAAGCAAAAACCGCGTGCTTGTCATGGCGTAGAATGTCACTTACGATAGCAAATTAACATCTTTTATCTCCAGCCAGCCAAGCACATGCTGTAAATGCCGAAATCTGCTTATGGCTCCAATGTGCAGACTGGATTTCATCCTGTGCGATGACTGAGTAGTTTTCTGCAAAATCGATCTGTAAAATTGCCTCATCAATTTGCACACTGCGTTTCGCGTTTATGAAGATGTCAGATTGGACTCCCTTCACATACACGTGGATCTTGAAGCGATGGAGCTGCTCATTTAACTCTTCAATTGCTTCTTCGATTGTCCCTTCTAATGCAACGATCTTAGGACACCCTTCGATTTCAATCCATTTTTTCCAGCTACAAGATTGGTACAAGTCATTACTATTACTCAAGAGAACATACAGATCACTGATGCATTGACTACAATTTCCAAGCATACACTGTTCACTTTCTACATCACAACAGCTTTTCTCTAGCAGATCACTACCAGTTGCAGGGAAGTCTGGGATTTTCTTTGCTATACTTCCAACAAGGTAATTGAAATTAGCGTGGTACTTGCATACACAGACATTATGAGGCACTTCGCTAGTCAATAAAACATATGGGGGCGAAGCTCATAAAACTTGGCTATTTTTACGTTGACGTCAGGATTATCGTTTGTGAAGAGATAATATGCCTCTCTAACAGTTATAGTCATGTAACGCTTCTGACACAAGATCCTTTTTTCTGTTTTCGTGTCTTTAACAGACTTAACATCCCTGATGCCAGGGGCCTGACAACTGACATCATCACGCTGGTAAAATTGTTTTACTATTTCTTTATCTCCTTCAGATAGCGTATGCTTAACAACTCTTTTCTTATAGGAGTTGTTGATTAAATGAGTAGCATCACCAAAATTTTCCAAAACAAGCTTGCGGATAATCGCTAATTTCTTGCCACGGCTAGAGGGAAGTGTTCTTTTTACCCTGTTTACTGCTTTTCCCAAGGTCTGCACACAAGAGTATGACCCCAAAAATGAGGGTGACTGTTGATATTCCTGCAATATACTTTGCGTAACAAGTTTTTTCCTTTCTCTGTATAGTCTCTTTCTTTCAGTTTCCCTGCGTCGCCTTTCATTTAATAGTCTTTTAGAAAGTTTCTCTCTTTTCTTCCTTTCTTCGCGTCTTTTCTTATCTCTCTCCTTTTCTCTCTGCAAGTGAATCTTAAAATCTTCAGGTCTCTCCTTTAATTTTTGTCGATATTTTCTCATTCGCTCTGCAGATGTCGTTTTACTCATTGTGCTAAAATTTCAAAAATAAACATGCCTGGTGTGATGTATTATTGCAGATGTAAGCGTGTCAACTGTTGTAAACGAGTGAACTTATATGATAATAGTGTACTACATGGCACAAATTACGTGTGAACAACATTTTAGCACTATTGTCCCATCCGTGACAAGTGTCCCACCCGTGACAGAGTCACGGGTGGGACATTATTTAAGATTTAAATACTCTTGATTAATCCTATAGAAAATAATAAACAAAGCAAAGATGTCTTTACTATGAACTTCTACCATTATTCGACAAGTTCCGCACATAACCACAAAGTCAACAATTAGGAAGTACAACTTTTACTTTTTTTTTGTAACGGGTGGGACAAGGCAAACCCTGTTGCGTTCATTCTAAACTATAATCAAAATTCTTACCTTCTTGAAATTCAATTACGCTTGTTTAAAAGCAGACAGGTCGCGGTATTTATTTTTCTCACCAAACATGTCAAATGTCAAACACAAACGAGTTTTGCATGGCCGTCTATATTAACACAAAAAAGGAATATTTGTGGGGGGACGACCAGCCAAAATAATTACAACCTTTTATAATTTGCAACGTTTCGACTCTTTATTTGAATCTTCATCAGGCAACAATTACTAAAAGAAATTGAGAGCAATCAATGAATAGTTCTTAAAAAATATTTTTTTATATAAACAATTATAAATTTAATTTAATTTACTTACAATGGTTTTGTAATAAGAGTAGTTACTAACAGCTAACATCGCACGATCAATGCCCACAGGACTAAGGCAATTAGCACAACCACCACATGGCTGGAGAAGGAAAATTTGATTTTTCACCGAGCACGTTGTACGCCGTGTCGACCCAATGAAAGAATTAAATTTATAGGTTAACCGTAAAAATAGAAAAAAGTGACACCCGGCAACGCAAACTGCATTACCGGCCATTCGTCATTGAGTCGAGAACAGCGCTAACAGGTGGCGTTCCAGGGGTGATAATTTGAATTCATTTATAATTAAATTATTAAAAATTAAAATTTGAATAGGGGGAATCGACAAGGTCGACAATCTGCAAAATATAGCGGTTGGAACACAAATACAATAATAACAATGTTAACAAATCTTGAAAGTGATAATATGTAAATCGTAAAAGTTAATTACAGGAAAAATGAATGAAAGAATTTTGAAAAATCAATTTTATGAGTCTGACGACGCAGAGAGCGAACCAACATCATCGTTATTGCGTCTACCCATGGAGCCACCGTTCTTATAAATTTCAAACAAGTAACTATAGATATTGCTCAAGTGTGCCGTATCTGACTTGTGATTGACAACATTAGCAGTGACATTTATGTGGAACATCTCCATGAATAGGCGATTGTAGTAACCCGGCTCAGTGGCCAGCACCCCTGCAGCATCAAAATCAAAATGGTGGGACAACCCCAGTGAATGCTCTACGAGGGCGCTAGCCCCGTGCTTACGCAACCTGACATCGCTTTTATGCTTGCTAACTCTGCTCTTAAGCCATTGCGAAGTCTGGCCCACATAAACCTTATCGCAATCCTGACATTTGATCGTATAAACAACATTACTTTTAAGAAGTAAAGGGACACTTGTCCTTTAAATTTGAGAAGCAAAAATTTCTAAGGGAGCGGCAGCTATGGACACCAAACCTGAATGAGGGATGGTTAAGAGTATGTTGAAGTTTCTCGGTTAAACCCTTTATAAAAGGGAACCTCCTATATTTCACCAGCACCGCAGCATCATCTCGAGCAACGGGCGAAATCTGCGGGGAGGGATATTTGCCTCAGCAGTGGCAATGCTCAAGCGTAAACGCCGGGGGGGGGGGGGGGGGGGGTGAAAGAACGTCAACCAGTGTAGCGTCCACAGCTACCGTCCCACGGTCAGGAGGTTCATCCAAGGTGTGAAACAAAATCGAATCAACAAGTCTCTTAGGGTAATTATTGATGATAAAAAACCGTTTCAACTTTGTCAGGTTACGTTTTCGGAATTTATTGTGACAAATGGTCACGACTCTGTTACGCATCACCTTGATTAGGTCATGATTAGGTTAATTTTCTGACGGAGGGGGTGAGAGGAGTGAAAATTAAAAATCTGCCCGAATGTGTAGGTTTTGTGTACCAATCGAACACCAGAACGCCACCGGGGGCACGAATTAAACGAGAATCAAGAAAAGGGACTGATAGATCTCTCTCCCTCTCGATAGTGAACTGTATGTCGTCATGGTACGAGTTAAAAATCTGATGTGGCCAGGCACATGACTTTATCATACAAAATATAAAATTAATAGTTTAGCTGCATGTGAATCTATTTGATTGAGATAAATCGTGTCTGCATTAAAATTTAACTAGTTAGCCAGGATTTGACAGATATTTTGATAGTCAATAGTATCAATAGTAGGTAATGTCAAAGCATCAGCATTTGACACTACCTACTGTCAGAATAATAGTTATTTATCTCACAAGTGCCGAAAGTACGGAATAGGGCGACGAGCGGTGACGCGGCGCGTCACCGATGGAGGAGCGTCGCCGTCGCATGTGAGCGAGTCGCGCTATGTAGTTTTCGGCAGGAGTGACATCAACGTTTTTTGTGATGCTTTTTGTGAATGAAAAGTATTTATAAAAAATCAAAAATGGTTATATTTCTGTACAGGAAATGTTAGGTTGATACCACTTCTACGAAACGTCAAGTTTAAAAAGCTAATTCAAATTCTAACAGATTTATATTCGTTCATGTCACATCCGTACCAACATACTAAAATACAACTACACTCATCGCTCTACTTTATTTACAATTTTCTCAATTTATCGTTTTTACAATTAGATATAACAACGGGTTGATATTTCTTATCAACAAACAATCAAATTTGTGATCTTATTTTATTTGAATTTTGTACTTTTTTTGTACAACGTTCTATAGCGGCTCCCCAACCTCTGAAGGAATCAGCTGTTTTCGAGTGTGACAGCCATAGACATTTCTGTGGTGACAGCACAAAAAAATCATGTCAAAATCCTGGCTACTATGTAGTTTCATATCAATGCGACCGATCTCGATCAAATAGAATTTGATCTTGCAGCTAAACTATTAATTTTACCAAAAAATGTCATAGGCATAAATTATTAAAAATTTCCTCTGCTTTAATTTATTATTTAACTATTTTGACGAAATTACAGAAATAGCGGCTCAATTGCAAGATCGTTGAAAATGCTAGGAGTAAATAGCCCGTTCCTTTGGACCCTTTTGAACCAAAAGCTTTTCAGCTCTAAGTTTAGTCATGAAACTTCTAAATATGAACTTTCGTCTCGATTCCTTTAGTAGTTTCCCCGGAACCGTCTCCACAAAAAACGAGTACACACACATACACACACACACACACACACACACACACACACACACACACACACACACACACACACATACACACACACACACACACAGACATTTTTTTGTACCTTGGTCAAAAATGTTCAGGGGACCCAAAAAGACCTATTTCCGCTAAAATCTCAATTTTTTTTTCGGCACTATTACAATACTTTACATACTGCGTATGATAAAGTAAAAAGATCCAACACACCGGGAATACGGTCAGTGGGCAAAAGCAAAATCAAATCATCTACATATTTTTTGAAAAGGGGCACTGGGAAGTTAATTTTCTGAAGTGTAGCCTCAATCAAGTCATCCATAACCATTAACGCCAGGATTGGCGAAATTGGAGAGCCCATGGGACTGCCAGAGCGCTGCCGGTACAGGACGTTGTTGAATGAGAAGATGCAATTATTATATAAAAAGGTGACGACCTTGATGAGGTCTTCCTTTCTGAAGGTACAATTGTGTGTACAAAAATAGAAAAAAGTGACACCCGGCAACGCAAACTGCATTACCGGCCATTCGTCATTGAGTCGAGAACAGCGCCAACAGGTGGCGTTACAAGGGTGAATTAAATTAAATTTATAATTGTTTATATAAAAAATATTTTTTAAGAACTATTCATTGATTGCTGTTAGATCTACATGTTAGATGTACACAATTAGTTATAAGTGTTAACTATAACTTATAACTATAAAGCAATAAACACTGCGTTCAGCAAGGCTCATGATTAACCACTGATGTCCGACCGGGTATGACCGGTACCTGGGACAACGTGAGTCATTACAGACATGCATACAGTGCGTATCAATAATAGGCCTGTCCTATTTATCTCTAACACGGCCAGCCTGACGTTGGGACGTTCTCGGCCCAATCCTCTCGGCTCTTTCCTGACTCTCACAGTCACTGAAACAACTAGAATCAAAACGTTTAAACAATAACTTAATCATTTCGCACTATTACAAACGCAATGGCATCAACACTGCAGCACATCTGCCTTGTGTGATATCCGCCAGCATGCAACAACAAACGCCCAAGCATCAACACCGCAGTACGCCAGCCCAGTGTGATCTCCGCCAGAAGGCAACAACAAAGGCCCAAGCATCAACACCGCAGTACGCCAGCCCAGTGTGATATCCGCCAGAAGGCAACAACAAACGCCCAAGCATCAACACCGCAGTACGCCAGCCCAGTGTGATATCCGCCAGAAGGCAACAACAAAGGCCCAAGCATCAACACCGCAGTACGCCAGCCCAGTGTGATATCCGCCAGAAGGCAACAACAAACGCCCAAGCATCAACACCGCAGTACGCCAGCCCAGTGTGATATCCGCCAGAAGGCAACAACAAAGGCCCAAGCATCAACACCGCAGTACGCCAGCCCAGTGTGATATCCGCCAGAAGGCAACAACAAACCCCGACTGCTTAACCAAGTTTAGAGTTATCACAATAACTGCTTTAACAAGGTTTAGAGCCGTATCAACATTCACATATTCACAACAATGGTGACTTTACTATTCATTTCTATATCTTCTCTTTTCGGTTCCTAGCTCAGGAACTACATGTGGTATATTTTACATCTTAAACGCAGGAACCGTAGTCTGGCACAAAATGATGTTATATTTCTCTCAAAACTAAAAAAAAAAAAAAACTAATACCACACATACTTTATTCATCTGCCCAATGTGCATGGGCCAATTCATTTCACAAAGTATGTTAGACAAAACATAGGGTTTTCCGTTCTCCAATTATAATACCTAAAGAACATAAATTTACGATTCATAAATTATGAATCACAAAACATTGATAACTACCAATACTCAACTACTTGATAGACAAGACTTTCCATTCTCAATTTATAACACACGAAGAACAGTATCTTATAAGTGTCTGATTATTATACACCAAAACACATAAACTCCAAATTCTCAGATTCAGGTACACAAAGCTATAAACTTCAATTCTCTAATTATGATTCACGACGAACATTAATTTTCATTGTTCAAATCATAATACACAAACTGCAAACGCTAAAATCTCAAACTCAGCTACAGCCAGTCGTACAATTATAATTACTGGCTTTGAAGTTGGTGTTATTTATACAACTAAAATAATTGAAACACCCAAAACCAGCTAGCTGTTAGAGTTAGTCAGCGATGACGATTTAGATATGATACTTTGTATAGAAGTAATACAATCGTTTTTATTTTTACCCCTATAAATTGAAAAGACATGTAAATTATAAAGTGACTCTTTATTTTCCAGTTGTACCTATGTTCGATTGCCTAATCAAAATCTTGGGTCACACGATAAACAAAATTGCACTTCTATTTAACGGCTTTTAAAACGTCTTACAGTAGTAACGTTGAAAACAATAAAGTATCTACAATGTTTGAGGCCACTTATAAAGGTTCAGTCCATTTGCTCGAACCCATCACCGACAAACGCTCTCTTTCCACATAGCGTGTCTACAGAGACAAAAATAAAAGTACGCCGAAAAACGGCATAAAGTTACACTTCAGAATGACATCGGCCAACATTCACTTAAATGCCACGACAAATACTCCACAATACATGTCAGCAAAAAGACCAAAGTCATTATGGTCAAATATTAACACTTGTGAAAACCAACATCGGCTATCACCGATATGGTCCACATACCGTTACTAAACGTTGATATTATTATAAAACATTTATAAAACGCGTGGCTAGTTATTATGGTCGGTGTGTTCGGTTTAAGAGAGTATGGATGTTTATATCTCTACTCTATTTCCATGTATACATTTTATGCAGTTAATCAATACTAAAAAACTACATCACTAAGCAGAGACAATTAAAACGAGATTCTTCATTAATATTCCCGCCAAATAAGATCTAACTGTCTCTAACGGTCGTCTTATACATTTTGATTTTGAAAGATTTTTTTGTGGTCTGCTAAATCGATCTCTGATGCAGGTGCAGCATCGTGCTCACGTTTTGCTCATCAATTGGAACATAGTAACTTCCTATAACTACATTTTTCAGTTTTTTAAAACACTTCAACCGTCGCATACGCGAACTTAGCTGCCACAGAACCAATAGTTCAATGTCCAACAGAGGTCAATTGAATTTCCAATCTTGGATCTTTAAGCCAACAACAGAATAAACTCAAAACTGTTCATGTAAGAAGGAAACGCACATTGAATTTAGCGTTTGTCACATTATATTACCGAAAAACAAATATAACGGACATTCATATGACATCTAACCTATCCGTCATAGCATCGTGAGTCAAATAATCAAAACACGCAAAACACCTTTTTCACATAAATCTGCTTCCAAATTAACCAACAACGTACGTCTACGATACTCCAATAATTAAAAACAAACTCACCAGTAATAAAACATCAAAAACAGCTGATACAATACCAAATAGTTACGTAATTCCATCCCAAAAACAGTCATCTCCGAAATTTAGTCCGCCTATTGCTATGGTTCAACTTGGCACAAATTATCGCAATTTTTCAGGATTTCCAGCCGGCACATAGTTATATAAAATCAACAACCTGCGTGCTCGAGTAAATTTTCCAATGTACCAAGTATGACGCATACGGTCCGGTTTTCTTTGTTCTTGAAATGTCGCTGAAATTCGTAAATCAAGAAAAAAAATCGCAAATTGGGCGCATTCCACTTCTGATGTTAGATGTACATGTTAGATGTACACAATTAGTTATAAGTGTTAACTATAACTTATAACTATAAAGCAATAAACACTGCGTTCAGCAAGGCTCATGATTAACCACTGATGTCCGACCGGGTATGACCGGTACCTGGGACAACGTGAGTCATTACAGACATGCATACAGTGCGTATCAATAATAGGCCTGTCCTATTTATCTCTAACAATTGCTCTCAATTTCTTTTAGTAATTGTTGCCTGATGAAGATTCAAATAAATAGTCGAAACGTTGCAAATTATAAAAGGTTGTAATTATTTTGGCTGGTCGTCCCCCCACAAATATTCCTTTTTTGTGTCAACAAGTCCGACCGAGACTTCTTGCCTGATGGTCTACATTAACCTCTTCGGTCGCGTTTGTGTTCGTTTATAACGTTAGAGTTTCTAGAGTAAATATATAAAATAGCAATTAACTTTAACTTCTCTTTTTGAAAATTATGTGTTATTAATGGTTTTCGTTAATGATTTATCAGGCAGTTAGTAGTTTTTTTGAAACTTTTTCATTTTACGTCGAGGTTCACCTTCTCATAGAATGTCTCTTTACAAACGCATAACCTGGCCTGTTGTCTTTCCATTCGCAAACATTACCACCCTGCTTTGTAAACGAATCCTGATATAATTGGCATAATGTCTGGACTAGTCATCGGATATCCCCAGTCGCTTACCGTGCCAAGAGTTTTAGCAATTAAACTCTCTTCTAATGGGGGTCACTCTTTTTTTTGCCAGGGTGATTTTCATGTAATTTGTGTAATAGTTGTCCGCGGAATTTTATAGGTTATGCTAGCAAGTTTATTTAACTTCTATTATTGTGTATTTTTCTAACGTTTTTCCTTCTATGGACGCTCCAGCTAAGCACGAGTAAATATCATTTACGATTGATAGCCCATAGTTTTTGGAATAGACACTGCCACATTTTTCTTTTATTTGCTAGGCTGCATTCCCGTTGACTTCATTAATTGTACGCTGAGCATGTGTTACCACCTCTATTTGCTCTACAAGCGGTAAGCCAGAGGTTTCAAGTTTTTTTTTATAGTGGTACCAATAAATCCATAATTTGACATGTAAGTTGTCATTTTTTATTTTACGTCGCGTAGTAGGTGTTTACAAATTTTCAATGAGGCGGCCTCCTATTCATCTTGTTGCTCAAGCACAATGTTTTCGAAATTGGCAGCATAGTATTTTACGGCGTCCAACCAGGTTCCCCACCTAGTTGTTATTACTTGCGGAGGAAGTGTGAGACATGGTGCCAAATCGTAAAAATCGCTACTCTGGACGGCGCTTTAAAAAATATTTTTTTTTTACGTTTGCAATAAAGCGATCCACGTTGGCATACAGTTATCGAATTTGTTCATAAATCGATGGAGTCATAGAGTCCGTGTGCAACACATGACACGTGCGTTACGTTTGGATAAAATACTTCTATGGCCCGAGCTGGCTTTTATCATGTATGGTGCAGCATCTGTTACTAGCACCAAAATCAAGTGTATCAAAATCTGTGACCGCCGAAATTTCTATATTACTCTACACGTTCCTACCTGCGCACTCTTGCGGTTTTCGGGTGCTCCGGCTAAGTCACGGAGGTGGTCGTGGATCATCAACGAAGTTCCAAACAACAAAAGAATCGAGTAATATGGGCGCTACGCAGACAGAACCCGATGCAGAACCTACCCGCCTGCGAGGGTATGATGGAAAGAAGAGAAGTGACATAGGAGAATAATACGAGCCAGAAACTTACAGAGAAATCAAACGGTTATTTCAGGGTGTGCTGCAAACATATAAAGCAAGGGTATATTAACCCACAATAACATCCAAGCCCAACAACTTACAGGTTATAATCTATTTATGTTACCGCACCAAATGCTGAAGATTTCAAAGATTTTTAGAATATGCCTAATTGTGTAGGTACTATTGATGGCAAGCATGTTAACATTCAGTGCCCACCAAAGACTGGTTCCATGTACTTTAATTACAAAAAAAGTTCAGTATTGTTTTAATGGCAACTTGTGATGCTAAGTACCATTTTACATACGTTGAAGTAGGGGCATATGGAAGTCAGAGTGATGGAGGTAAAATATAGGTAAATATTTGTATTTCTATTTGATTGACAGTTTTTTCTCGGGAATCTTTCAGAATTCAACGATGGGTCAGGCATTATTGCGTGGACAGTTGCCATTATCACCTGCTTGTTCCCTACCAAGCAACAACGAAAAGGTATCATACTTTTTTGTCGGTGACACTGCTTTTCCTTTGAAAGACTATATAATGCGGCCTTTTCCCGAACAACTCTTGGACGAAAGAAGAAGAATCTACAATTACCGTTTATCAAGAGCACGGCGTACGATAAAGAATACCTTTATTTGTTGCTCGATGGCGAATATTGAAAACAACAATTCACAGTTTGCCTAGCAATTGTGAAAAAATTGTTCTTGCATCGGTTGCACTGCTAAATTTTATTCTCTTCAATTACACATCGAATACATATTGCCCAAAGAATTATGTCGATTGGGAAGATGAGAATAGTAGTTTTAATCCTGGTGAATGGAGACAAGATGTTGAACTTCTTCGACAGGCACGAGTTGGGCCAAACAATGCGACTCGAAATACATTTTGTTTACGAGATGTTCTAGCAGACTATTTTTTAACGAAGGTGCTGTTCCCTTTTAGTACAATTTACAACAATAACTGTGTATTGTGCATAATTTGGCATAAGCCGCGCTGCCCCTGTGAGTGTATAGACATTAAACATGAAGGGCCAGTTATTGTGGCTGCCATTCGCAATAAATTTGCTAAAATTGCAGCACCAGTATTTTCTCGTTTTTCCTGAATTTGTACGCATGTCTTGATATTCACCATTTGAGTCCGGATTTATATTCACCGCGAGAATGTTTTGCAATCTCCTGCTCGCATCACATTTTCAAAATACATGCTAAAAAATTAGTTTCAATAATAATAAATGCATCTTCTTAACAATGATGATCATTTATGATTTTAAATCGTAAGTTAGAGTAAAAAACTTTAGTTTTCCAAGATTTCAAGAATCTTTTTAGCTGTATCTGTAGAAAGCTACTTTTAGGCTGGGTTTTTCAATTTCACTTTAAACCATAAATTGAGTTTGGATACACAACATTCTTGAGACCTGAACTCGTGTTATCGTTTTAACAGACATGGAAAAGTCCAGCTTTAAAATCCAACGATAAAGAATAATCAAACCCAAGTGTGTCTCATGAACAATATTAGAGAAAAGAAGACTCCGGTATTCAAACCCTTTATAATGTAATTTTCGCGCCCTCTTCTCTCTAACTTTTTGTTCTCCTGGGATACTATTTCAACACAAGTTTTCTCCTTTTAATTTCACTTCTGTTTCTCATAATTATGACAGGTTGCCATACGTAAGTTTCCCCAGCGCAGTGATTACAAATTTTCAATTCAGGTAAATCCCATAATTTTTTTTTGGTTTTTCAAAATCAAAGAATTAAACGTCATTGTGATTCTCCCATAGAGGTGTACCATCGATATACAGCTGAGACCAGATATTAAGGAACGTTCAAGGGAAATAATAATATTCAGTATTCCCTGATAAAACACAAATTAACTTTTTTTACCTTTTTCTTTAGATACCTATTTGTGTAGGTTTCAAGCAATAATTATCACGTATTTTATATATACCTATAATTTTATTTATTCACTGTAACTTGTAGGCATACTCTGTCGCTATTTTAAACATGCGTGCTTTTGCAGATGTCTGGTCTTCGGGATTTAGTGAATCCAGGATATTTGAAATCGTTTGTCCAAACTTCTCGTAGCTCGTTAGCTGCTGGACTTGTGGTTTGGTTTTTGTCTGCACAAACGTCTGGAAGCTTTCGACAGCTTTGAAAGATGTTATGTCTGCATCCTGTGGCCTGTCTCTTGATGCCCCGATTTGGTCCAGAAGTAGTTGTCGCAGTGGTGGATGGTGAACGAGCTGGAGTTGGTGTTTCTAGCCGTCCCTCCACCAGGCTGTCGGCAAAAAAAAATTTCTACTCCTATTGAGGAACGCATTCAATATCATGGCAATTTTAGATAAGTAATATTAACCATTCCCCACACACATAGCAAATATTTCATTCCTGGCTCCTCATACCCCGCGAGTAGTGAGAAATATTTCATTCCTCACTGCTTTAGAACCAATCGCAGCTCTAGATTTTTCATTTCCGTATTGTTTTGATAAACAGCTTAGCGACATTGTCAAGGCATTGACAACGTCGCTAAGTGACAAGCGCACTACACATATTTTATCTGTCAAAATCCTGTAAACCGTCATAGTGACATACAGCCGCCCCTATATGCACAAAAATTTATTTATAAAATTTCGTTGCATGGTCGTAGAAAAAGTATAGTATTCCATTCGCAAGTAATGGCAATACCTCACTCGAACGTTTTGCAGCACGAGCCGTAGGCGAGTGCTGCAAACTTCGTTCTCGTGAGAAATTGCTTACATTACTTGCTCATAGAATAATATACTATTCCTCCACTTCATATTCCACCAAGTCGACATCATCCTCCTGTGGTTTTTCCTGTGTGTGTATACTGTGATGGTGCCGCATCTATCGCATACAGGCATTCCTCATATGAAGAAAATTTTACCTAGTTCTAAAAAAATCACAAACAATATGTCATTGTGTTGTAGTCATTAAAGGAATTCAAGTATTCATCTTACTTTCTTGGAGTTACATGAATATTAAAAACATTCATTTCATCATATAGATGCCAGGATTGAGGGCAAGACGCAGCGTACCGGAAGGTTGTTCACGTTTCTTCAACTCCTTGCCATACCTGTCCCGCAGCGTCTTCCACCTTCGCGTACATTCCTCCTCTAAAGTAAATTTTATTGAATCCAGGTATTTTGAAATCGTTTGTCCAAACTTCTCGTTGCTCGTTAGGTGCTGGACTTGGGGTTTGATTTTGTCTGCACAAACATCTGGAAGCTTTTGACAGCCTTAAAAGATGTTATGTCTGCATCCTGTGGCCTAGTTCTCTTGATGCCCCGATTTGGTCCAGAAGTAGTTGTCGCAGTGGTGGATGGTGAACGAGCTGGAGTTGGTGTTTCTTGCCGTTCCTCCACCAGGTTGTCGAATAAAAACTTCTCCTCCAGTTCATATTCCACCAGCTCAACATCATCCTCCTGTGTGTTTTCCTGTGTATACTGTGATGGTGCCGCATCTATCGCATACAGGCATTCCTCATATGAAGAAAAATTTGACCTAGTTCTAAAAAAATCACAAACAATATGTCATTGTGTTGTAGTCATTAAAGGAATTCAAGTATTCATCTTACTTTCTTGGAGTTACATGAATATTTAAAACATTCATTTCATCATATAGATGCCAGGATTGGGGGCAAGACGCAGCGTACCGGAAGGTTGTTCACGTTTCTTCAACTCCTTGCCATACCTGTCCCGCAGCGTCTTCCACCTTCGCGTACATTCCTCCTCTAAAGTAAATTTTATTGAATCCAGGTTATTTGAAATCGTTTGTCCAAACTTCTCGTTGCTCGTTAGGTGCTGGACTTGGGGTTTGATTTTGTCTGCACAAACGTCTGGAAGCTTTTCACAGCCTTAAAAGATGTTATGTCTGCATCCTGTGGCCTAGTTCTCTTGATGCCCCGATTTGGTCCAGAAGTAGTTGTCGCAGTGGTGGATGGTGAACGAGCTGGAGTTGGTGTTTCTTGCCGTTCCTCCACCAGGTTGTCGGATAAAAACTTCTCCTCCAGTTCATATTCCACCAGCTCAACATCATCCTCCTGTGGTTTTTCCTGTGTATACTGTGATGGTGCCGCATCTATCGCATACAGGCATTCCTCATATGAAGAAAAATTTGACCTAGTTCTAAAAAAATCACAAACAATATGTCATTGTGTTGTAGTCATTAAAGGAATTCAAGTATTCATCTTACTTTCTTGGAGTTACATGAATATTTAAAACATTCATTTCATCATATAGATGCCAGGATTGGGGGCAAGACGCAGCGTACCGGAAGGTTGTTCACGTTTCTTCAACTCCTTGCCATACCTGTCCCGCAGCGTCTTCCACCTTCGCGTACATTCCTCCTCTAAAGTAAATGTTATTGAATCCAGGTTATTTGAAATCGTTTCTCCAAACTTCTCGTTGCTCGTTAGGTGCTGGACTTGGGGTTTGATTTTGTCTGCACAAACGTCTGGCAGCTTTTGACAGCCTTAAAAGATGTTATGTCTGCATCCTGTGGCCTAGTTCTCTTGATGCCCCGATTTGGTCCAGAAGTAGTTGTCGCAGTGGTGGATGGTGAACGAGCTGGAGTTGGTGTTTCTTGCCGTTCCTCCACCAGGTTGTCGGATAAAAACTTCTCCTCCAGTTCATATTCCACCAGCTCAACATCATCCTGCTGTGGTTTTTCCTGTGTATACTGTGATGGTGCCGCATCTATCGCATACAGGCATTCCTCATATGAAGAAAAATTTGAAATACAACAGAAACTAATCTAAAACAATAACAGAAATTTCGACAGCCTTGAAAGATGTTGTCTGCATCCTGCGACCTAGGTCTCTTGATGCCCCGATTTGGTCCAGAAGTAGTTGTGGATGGTGAATGAGCTGGAGTTGGCGTTTCTTGCCGTTCCTCCACCAGGTTGTCGGAAAAAAAGTTGCCCTCCACTTCATATTCCACCAACTCGACATCATCCTACTGTGGTTTTTCCTGTGTATACTGTGATGTAGCCGCATCTATCGCATAACAGGCTTTCCTCATATCGAGAAAAATTTAACCTAGTTCTAAAAAATTCATAACAATAATGATTTAGACATTAAAGGAATTCAAGTATTCATCTTACTTTCTTGGAGCTACATGACTTTTACATGAATTTTTGCATCAAATAGATGCCAGGATTGGGAGCAAGACGGAGCGAACCCAGAATGTTGTTCACTCCTTCAACTCCTTACCATTCCTGTCCTGCAGCGTCTTCCACCTTCGCGTAGATTCCTCCTTAAAATTAAATTTTATCGAATAAATCTTTTTTTTCAAGTTATTTGTACAGCTTAGCTTTTGGCTAAATCCTACCCACTTTCGGGTTTTGAAACTACTGTTCTTACAGCCTGCTTATTGTAGAGCACCTCGCAGGCACGCACTAACTCGATCAGCTTTTCTTAAAAGCTATCCATTCCAAGCTGCAAAAAATAAGGATTTTAGAATTGCATAACATATTCCTCCCTAAAATCTAATCTAAAACAATAATTCATCTTTTTAAATTTAGGAGTAAATAAAGGAAAAAGCTATGAGATAGTGTTGTTGCGACGTACTTATCTTCCTTCTTGTAGGATTGGGTTGGATGGTCATAAATGGTAACCCCGATGTCACCTACTAATACGTTTTAGTGTCTTTTGTGTTACATCTCTTTCAACTGCCTATTTCTAACTATATCTAATAAGTATTCCGTTTACGTGTCGAAGCGCATCCGTTCGTACTGTCAGCAACATCGGCAATATTGCCACAGGCCACATATGTCCGCACTCAAGAGTAGTAGATTGTAGTAGATGAGTTGTATTGCCTACAACAAATCTCAAAAACAAAAAGTAAATAATAAACTTTATTACACGCTGTATTCTAATCAATAGGAACTTACCTAATAATAATATCAAGACTGCAGACTACAGCTATAACAAATCTCAAAAACAAAATGTAAATAAAAAAATTAATACACGCTATATTCTAATCAATAATAATAATAATAATTCTAATAACAATATGAAGACTGCACAGACTACAGCTATGACCTATGATAAACCAACGATGAAAATAAGATTGATACTTGTAATACACTGGAAAATAATATTCACTTACCTATACCCTAAAAATGTACAACAAAACACTATTATAATAAACCATTATCTATAAAAACGAGGAAATAAAAACGCAATAAAGGCTTTGCACTCTGCTAGCGTACTCAGTGTACAAAACAAACTGATTTAAACAAAACTGTCATGGCGGCAACCAGCGACAATTCTTGCTCATGCGCGCTAGAACGTTCCGGTAGTAAAGTTGAAAAATAGACGAAGGTTCTGTCCCGTTGGGCAGCGCTATGTTCATTCTGTGCGCTCTGATCTATTTACCCGCACTTCTACTTCTCGTTGACAGATGGCGGCGTTAACTTACGTATCGTTACTGTCCCGCCGCCGCTATCTGTTTCAAGCTTAAGAGTACATACATACTCGTTTTCTGTAATGTCTCCGCAATTTCACGCCATAGATGTTGTTTTAATTGTGTGCTACTGCATTCTTTGCATTTAATATTGAACAACGCTGGTTATCTTTTTACGAAATCAATTAAGATTTTGGCCTCTTCGTTCCTCCACTCCGACTATTTTCAGAAATAAATAAACACAATGCGTGGTCTACTGCCACTCTGTTCGCCGTTTCGCGAAAACGTTGCACGAAGAGTTCCTGCCGCTATGACGTTCGCTAAAAAGATACGTTGCCGTTTCTCGATCTGGCGGTGAGGCTTACCGCTTGCTAGGAAACCGCATCTATTGGTGGGCATGGATAATGCTTTTGGTGACGTCATTGCCATCATATTACGACCGCTCTATTACGGTATCGCTATCCGAGGAACCCGAAGCTTAACTGAGTGCGTACTGAGTTTGGGCACTCCGATGACCGGCGAGGAAACCACACGAACGAGTTCTACCAACTATCGTGACATAAGTGAGTTTCTACCAGAGGTTAATTTTAAGTTTTTATTCCACATGATTCGCATAATTGTCTAACATCTTTTGCCATTACATCCCAATTTCTTATTTTCTGGTATATTGGCGATAACCTGGTCGAAATGATCATATCTAATAACATTCAAAACAATGTTAGTAGATATACACAGTTGGTCTTGAATCACTTAGGTACCTGAGCCTGCCTGCTCCAGAGGGTAATTAAAATTAGGTGTTAGAAATGAATCATCAATAATTATTATATGTAATAAATTATATATTTTTATTGTCAACTCAAATCAATTAATTTATATAAAAATAGAATTTGCCTGAGAAAACAAACGATTTACATAAATATCAGAAGCACATCCCCATGAGTGTAGCTTATTATGTAAAATGTAGTTTTGATAATTCACTATCGAAATTCAATTTATATAGAGGTCAAGACTGTGTAAAATGGTTTATAATGGAGTTATATAATATTGTTAAATCAATCGAAATTCACTATAATACAGTTGTTCCAATGAAACCATTATCAATACGGGAACAACAACTCCATTTAACTGCAACCGTTTGTCACATCTGTGAAAAAAAGTTTAATATGTCTGATATTAGAATAAAAGATCACGATCACACGACTGGATTATATCGTGGACCGAGTCATAATAGTTGCAACCTAAATTATAAAATAAATCATAAAGTCCCAGTTGTGATGCACAATCTTAGTGGATATGATGCTCATTTATTTATTATTGAATTATGTAGTATTATTAAAGGAAATGTATCTCTTTTACCAATAAATAAAGAGAAGTACATTTCTTTTTCCAAATATATTGAAGGTTCCAACTTGATATTGAAATTTATAGACTCCTATCGGTTTCTACCTGAGGGCTTGGAAAAACTAGCATCATATTTAAATAATTCACAGAAATTAATTACAAAATCTTTTGCTAACTCCGAAGCTGAGTTTACACTGTTAACGAGAAAAGGTGTTTATCCTTATGAATATGTTGATAGTTGGCAAAAGCTCGAGGAGACTTCATTACCTTCAATTTCTGCTTTTCACAGTTTACTGAACGATTCGGATATTAGTAGTGCCGATTATCAACATGCTCATACTATTTGGAATAACTTTAATATAAAAAATTTGGGTGAATATTCCGATATATATCTAAAAACAGATGTACTTCTATTAGCAGATGTATTTGAAAATTTTCGTCATTTTAGTATGAAAACATATAGTCTTGATCCTGCACATTATTACTCATTACCTGGTTACACATGGGATGCGCTTTTGAAGTTCACTGGAATAAAATTGGAGCTTCTGACTGATATTGATATGTTGTTGTTTGTGGAAAAGGGTATTCGAGGGGGAATGTCACAATGTTGCAATAGATATGCAAAGGCAAACAACAAATATCTTCCAGATTATGATCCTGCTAAACCAGACTCATTTCTTATGTATTTTGATATTAATAATTTATATGGAGCAGCAATGTCTTCATATTTACCCTATGGATCATTCGAGTGGATTAATGTGAACTGTTTTAATGATGTCAATACAATTTTAAATTTAAGCGATAGTTCTGATGTTGGATACATATTTGCAGTAGATTTAGATTATCCTGAAGAGTTGCATAAAAACCATAAAGATTTTCCTCTATGTCCAGAACGACGAATTCCACCGATGCAATCTTCAAAATATTCAAAACTACTAACAACATTTTATCCAAAAGAAAATTATATTATACATTACGCAATATTGAAGATTTATTTAAGTTTAGGTATGAAATTAACAAAGATACATAAAATTTTAAAATTTGCTCAGTCTGCATGGTTGAAACCATATATTGATTTAAATACTCAACTTCGAGTTAATGCAACCAATAACTTCGAAAAAGGGTTATTTAAGGCCTTCATTAATTCGGGATACGGGAAGACAATGGAGAATGTCCGTAAGTATAAAAATATAAAATTGGTGAATAAATGGGAAGGTCGTTATGGTGCAAAATCGCTAATTTCAAATCCTAGATTTCACAGTTCAACAATATTTGATGCTGAAAAGGGAATTGTTGTTATTGAACTGGACAAAGAAAAAGTCAAATTTACGAAACCGATTTACGTTGGTTTTTGTGTGTTAGATATTTCAAAAACCTTCGTCTATGATTTCCATTACAATTATATTAAAAGGGAACTCGGATCGAAAGCTAAGTTAATGTATACCGATACTGACAGCCTAATATATGATTTCAATTGTGATATATATGAAATAATAAAACGTGATATTCATAAATATGATACTTCTGATTATACTGATAATAATGTTTATGGAATACCTAGAGTGAATAAGAAAAAAATTGGAGTAATGAAAGATGAATTAGCTGGTGATATTATGTTGGAGTTTGTTGGTTTGAGATCCAAACTGTACTCCTATAGAACCGCTAAAGAAGAAAAGAAAAAAAGTAAGGGAGTTACAAAATCTAGTTTAAAAACAATCACATTTAACGATTACATAGAATGTTTAAACAATCAACGCACATTTTCAGCAAAACAACGTTTAATTCGATCAAATAAACACACCATTTCTACCATCGAAACTGATAAATTAGTATTAACACCATATGACGATAAAAGAAATATTAATTACTTTAACAATGAATCTGTTCCATGGGGGTACTTAGAAAAGCATTGCAGTGGGGGAGAGAGTAGTGGTAGTGGTAGTGGTGGTATTGGTAAAGGAGTCTAAAAAATGTTAGTTGTGCGTTAAGTTTTATCAGTTAAACATGTCCTCTGAATTGGTTTATTTTAATATTCAATATGATGTTTTTAAAAAGCTTAAATATACTTATATTGATCATCTAAAAAAATTTATTCGTGAATCTAATTGTGAGGGTGTAGTGTATTTATTAAAAAAAGTGTTTGTGCCGCAAGAGTTATTAGTTTATAGATATTTACATAATGCATCAAGTGAAATACTTGAACATTTTTTCGATTCAATGAGACAATTGGATACTCTTGCTGAGGAAACATTAAATCTTGTTACACTGTTTGATGACATTTCATTTAAAGATATTGATTGTTTATCTAAAAGAGTTGACTGTAAATTCACAGATGAAAACTATAAAATGTATATAATTTTAACTTTACTCAGAAGCGATGATTCATATTCTGTCAGTAATCTTATCTGTAATTATAAAAATACACGATTCTTCTTTGATAAAATAATGTGTGATGCACTATATTATGCCGACACTTTGTTTGTACACAAACTATTACAACTTGGTAAAAGCAAAAATTATGAATTTAGATTTGAACCGACTACTCGAATCTCACATAAAGATATTATGAAATGGTTGGTAACCAATGTAAAAAAAGCAGAAAGGGGTGAGCAAGTTTGTTGGCAGTCTGGACCAGATTCAGGCAGATGGCCATCTCATGATGGGCAAGATTACATAAATACTCTTGCTTTACTTGAATCGTTTACAAATTTAAATCTTACATTATAAATTAATAATATATGCTTTCTGAATATAATATTCTCACTATCAATATTGTTTTATTTCTTTACCTTCTTTTAATCCCTTACAGGTCTATATTGATAGCTACAAGGTAGGTATAATAAAACATATTAATGCTTCTAGAACAGTTTTATTAAGACAAATATACATATCTATATATATATATATATATATATATATATATATATATATATATATATATATATATATATATATATATCATTTAGTAGTTATCTTGCAAAAAAGTAGTCACATATTCTTCAGGAAGTTCAACAGGATCATTGCAGATACTGTTGTTGTTATTGCTATTCCCACTGTATTGAAGTTGATTGGCTGCATCCAATAAATTTGTACTTATATTTATTCGATGTAACCATTCCATTTGTAGAGTCAATAGTGAATCTAGCGGTTCCGGAGATTTCGAGAAACACTCAGCCAATTTTAGTATATCTTGAACGCTGAGAGCTACCAGAGCTCCATATGATGTCACGTAATACAACCACATATTGAAATGCTTAAAATTATACATAATCATCTTCTTTATAGTATATTGGTGACTGAGCTTTCAACCAATCACGAATCAGGTGTACATTTTGATGTGCGCATTGTAAATTATTAATTGCATGCTTGCAGCAATGATATGTTTTAACATCATTCTTCAATTTAGAAAGTGCAGGACAGCCTATATCTTCAATATTGAAAATAGAAATATCCGGTAGTAGCTTTTCCAACCACCGTTTCTTTTGCAACCCTTTCACAAAAATATGCGATTTTTTGGTAATTCCAGAATTTAGTAATAATGTAGACAAGTTTGCGTATTCTTCATCTTCCAAATCACAGTCTTTGTGATAATTTTCTCTTTGTTTTCGCCAAGTTAGTCCGTGGATATATGTAGTTAAGTATTGTACTTGCTTTTGTAACGATTCCTCCAAGTGATTAAATTTTATAAAGTATTTAAAAAACTTATGTACTTCACAACAGCAGGAACTAAGTCTCAACAATGCCAGTTCTTTACAAATAAAATCACTATCGTTTAATTGAAAACCTTGCACGTCTAGAAGCCAAGTGTTCGACATGATGGTCGATAATAAACTGAACTTACATCGATCTAACCGTTCCAGTTAAAGGAGTATATTTTAAAACACGATCGTGGAGAATTAAACAATAGAGTGATGTTTTGTCTGCAATATCATCACTAGTCTCAAACTCTAAGCGTATGTCAACTGTACCAGTGTTTAATATTTCGTTTTGTTTAGAACAATCAATTATCATTATTGTATGCTCACCAACATATTTCTGAGGTGTCAATAGTGGTTCACTTTTTCGATTATAATATGAAGCTTGGAATTTGGAGTACATATCATAGAGAATAATAAACTGCTTCTGTTTAAAATTAGTATTGACTGATTCATATGGATATGATTCACTATTAAGAAATAATTTGATATTAGTCAAATTACAATGATCAAACAGACTATTATTCTTTTGGAAGCTATTTTTTCTGTCTGTCTGAAATGCTACAATTACATATCGCGGTTTTTCCAATTGTGAGCTAGTTTTTATCGTCCATGTATGTTGTCTTGATTTTGGAAGAATCGGGTATTCATATAGATCCCAACTGCGGAAAGCAAGATCCTGTTCTGCACCACTCGATATATAGTTTAAAAGATTTATACGTTCTGAGTCAGCTACTGTTATGTGAGGTACTCTCCAAGTAATTTTACTCAACTTAATTTTTAATTCTTCAGCTGCATCATTGCTGTAAATAGCATTTTGATCTGTGCTGCTGCGTACCAACACTATTTCTTGATGAACGTTCAAAAGAATCTTTTCAAAATCTTCCATAACACCGAGTAAATATTTTAGAGGAATGCAAACGTTAAAAAATCCAGTTGTCTCATCCATTTCATCATACAGGTTAAATTTAAAACCAGACATAGCTGCAACATCCATTTCATTTTTATTGAATGATGCAAGAGCTTTTAGTGTGCTTGTAATACCAGGATTTCTAACGCGATCAACAACTTTTCCACCAATTTCATAACGAATCTCTTGAAATAAGTGAGCAAATCCATTATTAATTATTTTGGCTGTAGGTGATGGTTTACCATCGGCTCTCAATAGTTTACCTTCAATGTAAATGCAGCTCTGGCTAGGAATAGTATACAAATCCTGATTCTGTATAGGTATTCGAATTTCATCGTTCAGATCGTAAGAATTTGAAGAATAGGGTAAATGAGAAAAAACCTCTGCTTTTGCAATTGAATTATCGAATTCAGCTGATTCAGTGACGTTTAAAATATCCATTGTTAACCAATCGAAAGCCTAACGATTCTAAAAAATGTCTATTTCTTGGTGTTAACTGTTTCAATGTTGACGGGTAACTGATTATTGTTGATAATTTTTTGGGTTTTATATAACTATTAGTAAGTTTAAGAACCATTGCTATCTTGTAGACGTAAGTGTAGTCTTATTGTCACGACTTCTTCTCTGAAATTAACCATTTTCCCATCTTGATCGAGTATTTTAAGGATGATATTATCAATACGGTTTGTATTTAGTGACATATAAACGACATTACTGAAGGAAAAAACTCATGTATTGTATGAGCAGACTGACTGTTATTGAATGCACCATGTATTATATTACATTCGATTTTAATAGTATTAACTCTAAGAATGTCGACAACATGTTCAGACATGTGTGGTGACTCGACTGATTCAAGTAGTGTTTTTGGTTTAAATCCAAGTAAAGGTCCTATTGAATTATTTACGTTAAAGTCAATATTTTTATCACATTTAATTATACACTTTAAAGTATTATTATTAGCAGAAATATTAAACTTTACATTTGCTTTATTTTTTTGGAGTATTATATTAATCGTGCTACTAATATCTGAAAGTTCATAGGATCCAACTGGAATTTCAATTAAATCTCCATCTATTTTAAGCTTATTATTATTTTCATCAACATTTGGAATCGCATTATATGTTTCAAAATTTATTAACCCTAGCTCATAATTACCATCTAAGTCAATAGGAGGGTTATAGTGAGCTTGCAAAATAGACGTTCGAGCAGAGAGAGTAAAGGTATGCATTGCAACACTGTTTATATACAAATGGTTAAATTACTCACTTTGAAGAAATTTTAAACACAACTGACCACAGTTACTGGTATTGTATGACTGATAGGATTTGTGATTATATTTAATTATAACATCATCACCAGCACTTTTAAAATAATTTACAATTTCAGTGCTTGGTTTTAAATTACCAAAACTATCAAAATATTTAACAAGTTTTCCTTTTTTAATGTAAGCAGTCCAATGAGTACCTGATCCTTCTGTAACATCTAAATTAATTATACCACGTTCATTCTTTTTAATATGTTTGGGTAGATTATTGCTCATAAACACACCACGAAAATTTAATATTCCCCTAGCGTACTTTTCTAAATCAAAGTTTGTTAACGGTTTCGAGGATGACGACGATGAAGAAATTTTTTTTTTGAAGCTCTACTACTCGTTTTTAAACCACTACCTTTTTTATAAGGTTTCAAGAACAATCCTTTACCCATTGCAATTGCCTCCATAGTCTTATTATGACGTTCATGTTCCTTTTGCTGAGATTTTAAACCTTTGTTTTCATTGACTGCGTTACTAATTGCTGCAGCTCCACCTGCAAGAGTACCCAAAGCACTCAATCCTGCAAAAAGTGGTATTAGAGGTAAAAATCCTCCTATTTTTGGGGTTGGTATTATTCTCTTCCTCTTCACAATCATCTTCCTCTTTCTTACATTACCTTTACCACGAGCTGTCATAACTAAACTTGTCACTTCAACAGTTGAAAGTTAAATGGATGCTTTTAAAATAATCATCAAATAAAATATCAATTCAGTGTTAACTTGAACATGAAGCTGATCAAACAAAAGTGCTGTCTTCATGTGAATAATGTTGACGTTGTTAAACCAGATGCCTGCCGAAAACATGGTGAACTTTTACCATCAAGTATTCGTTGTATAATTTGCGGCCCATCCAACTGTGGTAAAACAAACGTCATGATTAGTCTTTTAGAAGATCTAAATGGGTTACGATTCGAAAACGTATATGTATATTCAAAATCTCTATATCAATCAAAGTATGAGTACTTGAGAAATTTGTTTCATGAATTGTCTCCTGCAATTGGCTATCATGAATTCTCTGATGATTCGGAAATAATTCATCCATCAAATGCGAAAGAGAAATCAATATTTATCTTTGATGATGTTGCATGTCAAAAACAGTCCATTATTCGTGACTTCTTTAGCATGGGTCGACATAAGTCAATCGATAGTTTCTACTTATGTCAAACTTATGCACATATTCCAAAGCATTTAATACGAGATAACGCAAATTTGTTGATAATTTTTAAAATCGACCAACTTAACTTTCAGAAGATTTTCTCAGATCACGTACTTGGTGACATAAGCTTTTCCGATTTTAAAAAAATGGCTGAATTATGTTGGAATGAGAAGTATGGTTTTTTAGTAATAGACAAGGATAGTGATATAAACAACGGACGCTATAGAAAAGGTTTCCATTTCTATATAAAGTCATCGTAATATGACAATCAATTAGTGTAACAAAACCTTCATATCTATGTGGTTATTAACGGTTCATAGCAGTTGTTAGCGGTTGTTAGCGGTTGTTAACGTGTCTTAACTGGTTGTGAACGGTTCCTGAGTGGTTCTTAAGCGGTTGTGAACGGTTCCTGAGTGGTTCTTAAGCGGTTGTTAACGGTTCGTAAGCGGTTGTTAACGGTTCGTAAGCGTTTGTTAACGGTTCGTAAGCTATTGTTAACGGTTCCTAAGTGGTTATCATGAATTCCGATGACACAACTATTAGATTAATAAAAGCTAAGAAAAATATCAAACGGAAACTAGCTGCACTTAAAGCTAATAAATTGAGATCGGAAGAGTTCCTTAAAAGAACATATAACCCGTTAACAGAATCTCTGCGAAATATTATTACATCAACTCCTGTTAAAATTGAACAAAATCCCAACCTAGATAAGGATGATCAAATAAAAACCCTACCTAAGGATGATTCTCCGGCTAAGAAGAAGAAAAAGAAGGAGAAACATCGAGGTCGAACATCATTGCCCTTGCAGGAAGAGGATGAAGATATGTTTAATATTGCTACTGATCAACCACAGGATGAGGTTTTTGAAGCATATACTGAACCTGAATCTGAGGATTTAACTACCATTCAGAGTACTCCAATATATAACCAACGTTCATTTGCGGAATATCTACAACAATTTGCTCCTTTAGCTAGATACTATATTGAAGGTTTAATCAAAGATACTGAAAATGAATATGATACTAGTCGCATGGGTGTTCGTCATGATGTGGTGCAGGATAAATTTTATATTGGAAACGCAGAACTGCAATTTAACACAAAAAATGATAATATAGTTGTAAATGGGATAGAGTACAACAAAGGTACTCCAGGATTATATGAATTGATTTTTAAAAAGATTCCAACAGATATCAAGTTGGAAGACGAGAAAAACTATCGAGATATTATTTTAACTTCAGATGCTGCAAGAGTAAATCATGATCCTAGCAAACAAATTGCAGGTAACAAGTCTCGAAAATATACACAAATTGTAGCTCCACTCCTACAAGGGAGATCAGTTTCTGTCTCAGAAACACCAACAAGTTCGCGAACTGTAGCTGCACGATTGAGAAGTACTAGTTTAAGGTCCAGGCTTGGTAATGGCTTAATGCAATACAACACTAAACCTGTACAATTTACATACTGGAATGACGCTGATGAACTTTGCGACAGATTACGATTATTGATTGCATCTCAAAATGCAGGAAATGATTCGCATGCAAACGAAATTCATAGTATAGTAGAAGAGTTACGTGAAGCACGTATAATCATATAAATTCATTGTTTGTATTTGTTCATTTTAGTCTTACAATGACTCTTGATAAGTTTGGTCAGCATATTACAGATAAGAAACCTATCAAAGGATATACAGTAATAAGTTTAGCTGGTGATGGTTATCATACGACAAGTAGTGACTTACTTATTCGGAGCAAAGGTAATAAACAAAACTATAAAAATAAATTTTATAGAGGAATAATAAAAGAAGTGATTTCAACAGATCCTGATATCACCTTGTATATTAACGGATATCCATATAGTAATACGAATAATCAGTTAAAACCAGAAGATGTTATGTACTTAAAATATGTTGGAAACCCAAAAATAAAAAGATCGCCACCATTCTTAGTCGAATTGCTTGTTGTGATTGATATTGATCAATATAACATCTGATAAGACATGAGTATAAAGAGAGAAGTGGTCGAGGAGCTGCACAAACCAGCTAGGAAGATATTTAAGCGAAGACGAGTTATAGTAAAAGGTTTAAATGATTTATATCAGGCAGATTTAGTTGAAATGATTCCGTATGCTCGACAGAATGGTGGATATAAGTATATTCTGGTTGTTATTGATGTATTTAGTAAGTTTGTTTGGACCAGTCCACTTAAAACAAAGTCTGCAAAAGATGTAACAACTGCAATGAAAAAAATTTTATCTTTAAAACCACCAGTAAATTTACAAACAGATATGGGTACTGAATTTTTTAATAAAAATTTCTCTTCACTTATGAAAAACTTAAACATAAATCATTACTCAACATTTAGTTCAATGAAAGCATCTGTGGTGGAACGTGTAAATAGAACGTTAAAAGCTATGATGTGGAAGGAGTTTAGTATGCAAGGGTCCTATAAATGGTTAAAATTGTTGCCTGAAATTGTTACAAAATACAACAACACTATTCACTCAACAATTAGAATGAAACCAGTTAATGTAAATTCAGAACAGGAAAAACGGTTATTGAAGTCCGTCTATAGCCATATTAAACTCAGCAATTTAATTAATAAATTTAAACGTAACGATCATGTACGCATTTCAAAACATCGTAGTATATTTGCCAAAGGTTACAATCCAAATTGGACTAACGAAATATTTATCATAGATAAGATCCAGTACACTAATCCTACTACATACTTGCTGCGAGACCTTAGTGGTCAATCAATTTCAGGATCCTTTTATGAACAAGAATTACAACGAGCTAAGTATCCAGACGTTCAACTGGTTGAAAAAATATTAAGAAAAAAGGGAAATCGCCTGTATGTCAAGTGGTTAGGTCTTGATGAGAAGAGTTGGATTAATAATAATGATTTAGTATAAAATAGTTTAGTATAATGATAATAATGCTAATAAACATTGCAACGTAGGGTAGGTGGGTTGTAAATTCTCTTCTAAATAAGAAACAACATAAGATAATTAAAAATTAAAAAGAAAAGATGTGAAATGATATGTATTGATAAATTTACTTCAATATACTTTTTTACAAATTATATGTGAGTTTTTTATTTCATACAGTTTAATTTTGAGCACTTTTTCTATTATCAATGAACAGTCTTGTATTCGTTTCTGAAATCTTAATCTGTCTGCTGCAGCGATAATCCACACTTCTCCCTTCCTTGCTTCCTTGTAATTTCCATCGTGATCATCCATATAACAGTACTCTAGATTGTCATTAAATCTTACTCCACTCATTTTCTTGTGTGCGTGTTCAATATCTTAGATGTTCAATTACACTGCAGTATAAAATTCAATCACCATATTTTATAGGGACGGGATAAGGAAAAATAATAAACATACATATAAGTATATCGATTTATTTTTTATTTAAATCAATTTGTTTTAATTGAAGGATAATCTTGTACAATTTTAGTTTTGCATCCAAGGACAAAGATGTATATAATAGCTTCTTCTGCAGTCTCTTTCTTCTTATGTAAAAGAAAAATAAAAGTTTTTTTTTACAATTTTATTAAATCACAAAAGAATAATAAAAATTGCACACTAACTAATAATAATATTAATAATAATAATAATAATAATAAGAATAATAATAATAATAAAATTTCAATTATTACAATTGTATGTAGGTACTGATTATATCCCATTGAATTTAGTGAAATTATTCAGTAAACTCAATGGGAACATATTTTCCCTGCGCTTCTCTCTTTATTAAATAAATAGTTTTGACGCTAACATCACTGTTTAAATCGTCCAACTTTTCACTGAGTCCCGAAAACCGGGCTGGAAGGATAAACGATCCTTCCTCCTCCAGATGTACTAACACCGCCACCCCAAATCTAGTGTTTATTGACGAAAATTTGTTTATCTTATACCTTCTATTAATCTCCAGAGCCGCAATTTTTTTGAATCCAGTGGAGCAGTTGTTCAGTTGTTTCAAGGAATCCATTTTTTTCTTTTGGTGTTTGTAGAGGTAGTGATGCTAGCTTGTATTATTCTCGTGGTGCCGGTGTCGGGGGTAGTAGCTGCTGCTGGAGTTGGTTCTAGTAGATTCTTGCTGCTGCTGCTGCTTCTGCTAGGAACTGGAGCTGAGACGGAGACTGTTGAGCGAAACTGAATATTCTGCAGGATCATACTACATTTATACTAACTTCCACCACCATTTCAACCAATAATAGCTCGTAATGACTGCAAATTTATGGTATATCTCATCCATAAAAATAATCTGTCAGGTTAAATCGCATTTTTCATCTTCTATATATAATTGAACACATGCAAACTTATATATGGGAAATATATAAAAAGTAATTTACTACCCTGCTGGTTAAACTTAATACTTTTCAGTACAGCTATAATTGCATACCTGCAAATCACATATACCCACTTTTACCATTATAATCACACTAAACCGTAAAGTCTGAAAATTTATATCATATGTACTGTAATATCAGCATACCTCGCTAAAAATAGACGATGTTAAACTTAATGTTTTTTTAACAGATATTGTTGCTTACCTGCAAATTTATATACCCACTTTCCTCATTATTACTACAGTAACCGCATTATCACGTAAAATCCTTAAATTTATCTCATAATAAACACTGCATACCTGGCTACAAATATTTTTATATCCGATATAATGCAACTTATATGGGGATACATAAAAATAACTACTTGATAAAATTGCAATGCGCTAGTAAAGACTGCAAATTTATGGCATATCTCATACATACCATACAGTAATGTACCGTAAAGTTTGAATCATATGTACTGTAATAACAACATATCTCCTATATAATTGGACACATGCAAACTTATATGGGAATACATAAAAATAATTCGCTCCGAGCAGATTAAACTTAATGTTTTTTATTACAGTTATTTTTGCGTACCTGCAAATTTATATACCCACATAAATACAAATTACCAACGTACAAAGTATTATTATACTAACTTATGCGTGATACATAAAAAGTATTGCTTCCAATGTAAAAGATATAAACTTGACTGTAATTACCTGGATAAAATTGCAGTCAGTACGCATTATCACGTAAAATCCTTAAATTTATCTCATAATAAACACTGCATACCTGGCTACAAATATTTTTATATCCGATATAATGCAACTTATATGGGGATACATAAAAATAACTACTTGATAAAATTGCAATGCGCTAGTAAAGACTGCAAATTTATGTCATATCTCATACATACCATACAGTAATGTACCGTAAAGTTTGAATCATATGTACTGTAATAACAACATATCTCCTATATAATTGGACACATGCAAACTTATATGGGAATACATAAAAATAATTCGCTCCGAGCAGATTAAACTTAATGTTTTTTATTACAGTTATTTTTGCGTACCTGCAAATTTATATACCCACATAAATACAAATTACCAACGTACAAAGTATTATTATACTAACTTATGCGTGATACATAAAAAAGTATTGCTTCCAATGTAAAAGATATTAACTTGACTGTAATTACCTGGATAAAATTGCAGTCAGTATGCTTGAGGTTAATGGAGGACATTCACCTCACATGACATTTTTAATATACCGAGGGATCATGTCTTAACAGGCAAATTCTATTTTTATATAAATTAATTGATTTGAGTTGACAATAAAAATATATAATTTATTACATATAATAATTATTGATGATTCATTTGTAACACCTAATTTTAATTACCCTCTGGAGCAGGCAGGCTCAGGTACCTAAGTGATTCAAGACCAACTGTGTATATCTACTAATGTTAGATGAAGAAGTTTAGGTGTTATCAAAGTTCAAGCGTTTTTATCAGATTAATATTCCACGGTTGAAATTCGTCTTTCTTTATAGTTGCGTTCACCAAATGCATACATACACGTCACACAAAGACAATAGATAATTCCATGCTGTTGTCTTATGCTATGCATAGATATAGTGGTTGTATTTAAACTAATTTGAACATCCAATTTCGTTAAAAATTCTTTCAGATGAGGAAGATTGAAGTGTTATCAAAGTCCAAGCTTTTTTACCGGATCATAGTATTCGACGGATGAAAGTTGACTCTTTCTTTATAGTTGCACCAACCAAATGCATACACACGTCAGTCAAAGGCAATAACTCCATGGTGTTGTCTTATGCTCTGCATAGATATGATGGTTGCATTTAAACTAATTTGAACATAAAATATCGATCAAAATTCTGTCCGATGAAGAAGATTAAATTGTTATCAAAGTCCAAGCGTTTTTACCGAATCATAGTATTCGACGGATCAAAGTTGACTCTTTCTTTATAGTTGCAACACCAAATGCATACACACGTCAGTAAATGCCAATACCTGCATGCTGTTGTCTTATGCTATGCATAGACACATGTTTTCAAGGGTCGGATTTAAACTAATTTGAACCTCTAATATCCTTCCACTAAATGACATCTCCCACTCATTTTAGTAGCTGCTCTTGCTAATTTTAGTAACAGCTCTGTTGAGTACCGTTGAGTAACACTGTCAACATTATGATTTTTAGATTGTATTAAATTTTGCAAATTTTGGAAATCATCGAATGTAATTTTATTTTGAACGATATTCTTCTTAACTCCTTTTACCTTTTTATATTTATCCTCACCCTGTACTCTGTAACACACATCTTTGACTTTAATCCTACAAATTCAGTCATAACTTTACCATTGTTTTCATCTTTCATCATCCCTAGAACCTTTTTTATTAACACGGTGAATACCGTAAATATTATCTATGGAGTAATCACTGGTATCTAAGTGCTGGATACATCACGTTGAATTACTTAATATAAAGAAGGACATTCAACTTCATAAATAACTGTCTGTATAACAGATATTTGCATGATCTAGGTCTCATGTCCCATAATGAAAATCGTAAATTTACACCTTTGATGTCTAGTATACACATACCTACATATATCGGTTTATTGAAATATATCTGTTTTATTTAATTCTATTGCGACTAAATTTTCATTAATGATTGTGGAAGACTTAAAATTTAGTTTAGCTATCAACGCCTCAGCACCATACCTGCCGTCCCCCACTTAGTTAACAATTTTACGATATTGTGGTGCATCGGATTTTGCAATGTGTATGTCTTTAGGATTGCTTCGAGCGGCCTCTTCTTTATTAGCTCCAAACTGATATGAACGTATAGATAGACATTTACTGACATCCGTTATCGGAACACCAGTGATAAATTATACATACAACATGCGGGGCGAATGGCTCTAGTGGTAGAGCGTTGGCCTACTGAGTAGGAGGTCCGGGGTTCACATCCATGACCAGGAAACTAATTAAATCTATTAAAATTAGCTATTAGCCCATAATTTAAAAAAAAATTAATAAAGCATCAAAAAAGCTCTTACCTGCGCATGGAGGTGAAATTACCATTAAAGTATTAAGCTTAGGAATACGTCTATTAATAATATATAAATTTAATATAAATTGGCGTTTACTATGTCCATCGGAGTTAAATCGTATATTAAGCACTCGTCGAAAACTGATACACTCTCTGAAATAGTTTAATAATAATCAAATAAGTCTCCATGGCAACACTCATAACGAGGACAGTTATAGCATAATTATAACATTGTTTAAATGACATATCAATAAACTGATAGTTGAAAGCGTTAAAAATAGGACCAAGTTTCTTACGATCGATAATAAATCTATCTAATGAAATACGTGAATCAAGATTTTGTTGTAAAAATATTAGTAGTCTTGGTGTTCGCTTCTCATTACGTCTGGAATCGCATCGATTCGTTGATGGATGGTCGCTTGCTGGTCTAGTAACGCCTACTGTACTGCATCCAAATACCAAGTCGCCAGGAATTGAGTTCTGTATAAAGCTTTCTTCCACCGGTCCCTTGGATCGGTGCCTACTGCATCGTTGTATCGAAACGTTTTCACCTGGACCACATATCCTCCAGTTTCTCCCGGATGTTTCCGCGAAGAGAACAATCCGTCCGCCCGTGCATAGATATTCTGTGGTATGGTTCCAATAGATTGTGGAGTAGTCTTCTGTCTGAACAACCCTGCGAGAACTTCTCCGGCGGCCTTCGAACTCAATGACTCTGGCACATGGACAACGGGGTGACGAGAAATTACAACAGTCGTGGATAATATGAAGGTGGGCATTGTGTAACCCGGCGATGGAGATGTGCCCGTTGAAATTGATACGGCATATTCGAGCCACGAGCTTTTTAATTCCTCGTTCGCTTTCTGGTAGATCGTGCTGGACGATGTCGTGAATGATTCTTGATATTTTAGGGCATCTAATAATTTTTAAACAAAAATTGATTCTGCACATGTAAAAGTGATAGCAGCATCAATGTTAACATTGTTATTATATAGGAAACGGCGGCTAGAGTAAAAAAAAACTGAAAAAAGTTCGCAGATATAAAACACGAGAAATAAATAGATATCGGCGAGAAGACGGGTTTTATACTCGCACTTTCTTAAAATGTAAATAAAATTGTTGGAAGCAGATGAATTTTTCAAATATACGAGGATGTTAATGCCTGTCTTTAATACATTCCTAGACATGATTAGGCCTCATTTCATTAGAAAGGTTGCCTGATAGTATATCTCCGGAGCAAAGATTAGCCTTAACGATCCAGTAGGTTTTAATGATTGTATTATCGGCTTGCACCTGTTATTTAGAATGTTATGTTTCAGTTATTTATCCCAAGGCTCTTCTATGAAAACCATAGCATGGAAATGCCATCTTGGGGCGACAACTGTACAAAAGATTATCATTGAAGTGTGTGATGCGATTTGGCAGGAATTGTCCGGTGTATACCTAAAATCACCTTCAGTTGACGATTGGAAAGATATTGCCGAAGGTTTTCACAAGAAATGGAACTTTCCCCACTGCGTCGGGGCTTTGGATGGCAAGCACATTAATATACAGTGTCCGGGTAATTCAAGTTCTGAATATTTCACCTATAAGAAAACCATGTGATGCAGACTACAATTTCACTATGGTTGATATTGGTGCTTATGGCTCCCAAAGTGATGGAGGAGTTTTTAAAGCTTCGGTGCTAGGGAGAAGTTTGGATAATGGTAGCATGCAGCTGCCCGAATCGAGTCTATTACCTCGCACCAATATTAAGATGCGATATTAGCTTTGTTCGCAGTGTCAATTCCGAATACGTTCAGACATCAGGTGCATGCGCATTTTGGAAGTGGTCGTTCGCAGTGATCACAGAATGCGTTCCTTATTTAAAATTCGTCGTTCGCAAAGTGAGTCTAGTCCACTCCGAATATGTATCAAACGTATTCTATCCATCCGTGAATGAAAGGAGGAATTATTTGTCCGACGCATGCGTACCAACATCGCACCACAACCATACCACTACAAAGGAAAGTGCTGTGATGTTTTCCGTAACCAGTTAGCACATAACATAACCTGTACACTTTCCGTCATTAAATCGGCAAATCAGTGGACTGTGCAGTGGACAATAGAAGGTAAAATACACATCTAACGTTGCTCTTTGTTTGTTTTTCTTCTACTTGTAATACATTTTATTGTAGATGTCTGATGACTTCACCTCCAGTGATGAGGATTTGAATAACCTGCTTTGTGTGTTGCCAAATGTGCCAAAAACAAAGTTCTACTTTGAAGAAACGGTGTCAGAATTCAGTGATGTGCAATACAGAACGCATTTTCGTTTAAGTAGAGAGGTCACGCAAGATTTGGCAACACGGTTCGAAGCATCGGGCTATTATCATTACCAGCAAGGTGAAGTGGAAAAAGTAACACCACTGAAATATATGACAGTTTTCTTATGGTTTGCGGCAAATGAAGCTGTAGCTTTTAGAGATGTTGCTGACAGATTCAGTATCAGCAAAAGCACGTTATATAAAATTGTTCGACGGGTGACATATTTCTTAAGTAATTTATCACGAGAAGTGATCACATGGCCCAATGACGAGCAAAAAAATGAAATTGAAATGGCATTTCGAGCAAAAACCCTACCTGGGGTTGCTGGTGTCATCGATGGGACACATAAACATTGACAAACCTGCGGAGGATCACGATTCTTATTACAACAGACATCATTTTTTTCCATACAGGTACGTAAATAAGTGGTAAACTATTTAACAATAAATGCTTATATAAGTTTTTTTACAGGCCCAAGTTGTTTGTGATCATCAACGGAAAATAAGAGATATATTTGTGGGATATCCAGGTTCGGTGCATGATAGCCGGGTGTTTAGAGCATATCCTCTGTACGAAACATTACAAGCCAAATGTGGCAATAATTTTATTATCGGCGATTCGGGTTATCCTTGCCTTTTTCACCTTCTGACACCTGTTAAAAATCGAGGACAGATGACTCGAAGGCAAGCTAATTACAACTTAGTTATATCAAAGAACAGATATGTAATAGAACATTGCTTTGGGTTGTTGAAGCAACGGTTTCGACAGTTGTACCATATAAAATTACGAAAAATAGAGGACATCTTCCACTTTATAAGACCATGTGCCGTTTTACATAACTTATGTGTAGACGACAACTTTCAAGTGGTCGAAGAAGAACTAGAACCTCAAAATCCCGTTGCACCGGCAGGAGGTGATGAAGGCGGAGATGACGATGATGACGATCGCGATGGGATTGCCAGGAGAAATGACGTGATAGCTACTATACGACTTGAAATATAATTATTTCTGTACTGTAGTTCTGTAGATCCAGCTCAGTTATGCACACAGATAGAAATTCTTGTTTACTTCAAATATATGTTTGATTAGAGGCAAAAATATATTTATTTGCTACAGTTTGTTCGAGTCAAAACAATATTACTTTACTCTATTTGACTCAATTAAGCCGTCTCTATTCAAACACGGTTTTATTAGAGTTAAAAAAAAAATTTATCTGTGCACCAAGGTTACTCTGAATGTAAACTTGGTAGTACCGGGTAGAAGTTTGTATCATATAGTTTATTGTTACTGTCAGTGGACATTGTAGTCTATATTTTGAAGTTCACTGTAAGGCCCGATGTCCACCGGATCGGGCCAATAAATATCGGCTCGATCTGAGTCGTACGATAAATATCGTTCACATCAATTTCTATTGGAACTGTCACACTGACACGATGCGTGTCATGGCCGATAAATATCGTGACAGTGTGACGGTTCCAATAGAAGTGCATGTGCACAATATTGATGGTACGACTCAGATCGGGCCGATAATTATCGGCCCGATTCGGTGTACACCGTGCCTTAGTTAGCACAATCTATATGACTATAAATTCATCCCCAAAGTACAACTTCACCTTCATAGTAATTGATACCGAATTAGCCAGAATGTTAAACAACCTATTTTAGTTTTTAAAATTATGTATATATACTTTATTTGTGTAAATAATTATACAGGGTCTCCCACGACGAGCTGCCATTAGAAGTATATGGAGAACCAAATGAAATGACAGATTGAAAATTTGTGGACTTAAATTGTTGGACACGATCATCTCAACTAAAATATTTTGAGTTTTGGGTTACTTCCGGTTACACCGGAAATGATGTCATCTTTTATATTTCAAATGGAACACCCTGTATTTTATCGCATTTTTAAAATCTTCATTAAATTTTAGATCAATTTTATGTTACAATCCCTATACCTAACATGTGTCAATTTTGAGAAATTAATTATTTTCATTAAAAAATGACAGCTGCACGGCTACTTTCAACTACTTATAAATTATCTCCTTTGACCGTTGGAAAAAAGTCGTCCGGCGAAATTGTTGTGAAGGTAACGTATTATCGACACATCGGTAGAACTCTTCTAAAAGTTATACAGGGTGTTCAAATTATAAGATCAAAGTTGAATTCGAGAAAAGTACTAAAAGTCGATTTTTCAAATGGCAACCCTAACATATTAATACATTTCTCAATTCTATGGAAAATTTTAGATCAACTTTGTGTACAATGTCCTATACCTAAAATGTACTTGTACCTACTGAAATCGATTTTTAAACATCACAGTAGAAATTGCAAGAATCGCCAAATCTAGATTGCGTTGAAAACAACTGAACAAGTTGGAATAAACACAACTTTATTAAACACGTTTCTAGGTAATTTTTCATTATAATTAATTTAGTAATTATAAAATGATAAGCCTACAATTAAACACAATGTTAAAAATAAAACAAAATCGTAAGGTAATAAAAAAATGCTTAATTCAATGTCAGTAACTGTTCAAAAACGTTGCCGTTTTCGCTAAACATGCTTTAATTCTTTTAACGCATTATTGTTGGTGGCGTCCCTGATTGCGTTTGCACATAACTCATTGCAAGCAGCTGGAACTCTATCTTTCATGTTCTCCTTATCAATTATTGGGTTCTCATAAACTACGTCTTTAATAGCTCCCGAAATTAATAAATCCATTGGCGTCAAGTCGGGCGAATGCGATGGATATTTGTATGGCCTATTAAGCGCATTCAACCGATCGCCGATTATCGCTCGTTAAGCAAACCTCTTATAGCAACTGCTATCTGCGCTGGAGCACCGTCCATTTGAAACCAGCCTATAATGGAGGACCCAATAACTAATAAGGAGAACATGAAAGATAAAGTTCCAGCTCCTTTCAATGGGTTATGTGCTAACTCTATCATGGACGCCACCAACAATAATATGGTAAAAGGAATAGTAGCATGTTTAGCAAAAAACGGCAACATTTTTTAACAGTTACTGAAATAGAATTAAGCGGTTTTTTAAAATTTTCTTAACGTTTTGTTTTATTTTTAATATTGTGTTTCATTGTAGGCTTATAATTTTATAAATACTAAACCAATCATAAAAAAGCTTGTTTTATTAAAAAGTTCTGTTTATTCCAACTTGTTCAGTTGTTTTCAACGCAATCTAGATTTGGCAATCTGTGCAATTTCTACGGTGATGTTTAAAAATCGATTCAGTAGGTACAAGTACATTTTAGGTATAGGACATCGTACACAAAGTTGATCTAAAATTTTCCATTGAATTGAGAATTGTATTAATATGTTAGGGTTGCCATTTGAAAAAATCGAGTTTTAGTACTTTTCTCGAATTCAACTTTGATCTTATAATTTGAACACCCTGTATAACTTCTAGAAGAGTTCTACCGATGTGTCGATAATACGTTACCTTCACAACAATTTCGCCGGACGACTTTTTTCCAACGGTCAAAGGAGATAATTTATAAGTAGTTGAAAGTAGCCGTGCAGCTGTCATTTTTTAATGAAAATAATTAATTTCTCAAAAATGACACACGTTAGGTATAGGGAATGTAACATAAAATTGATCTAAAATTTAATGAAGATTTCAAAAATGCGTTAAAATACAGGGTGTTCCATTTGAAATATAAAAGATGACATCATTTCCGGTGTAACCGGAAGTAACCGAAAACTCAAAATATTTTAGTTGAGACGATCGTGTCCAACAATATAAGTCCACAAATTTTCAATCTGTCATTTCTTTTGGTTCTCCATATTCTTCTAATGGCAGCTCGTCGTGGGAGACCCTGTATTTATATTATTATAGATGAATATTAACAAAAATAAAAGGTTTATTCTCTAAAGTATACAAAATAGGACAGTAACACGTTTTATAGATCTAAAATATCTATATCATCCGATCCTTTCGTTAACAATTTTTCTAACAAATCTAGCCTTCTGTCTTCTTGTGCCAATCTTCTTTTATAGTATTCCTTTCTATCTTCTCTCATTAATTTCAGAATATCCAGTTTTGTCTTCCTGCTGGAATACTTCTGTGTTGCCACATCTTTTGCCTTTGTGGCTACTTCACGTTTTCTTATTTCCTGTACTACGGGCATGGTTTCCTCTTCTATAATTTGTGTTTCACTTCTGTTTTCGATTGCTTCTAGTGGATTGTGTACTGTTTCCGTCGATAAAACTATGGTAGGGTTTATGTTCTTTTTCTTTCCTAATATATCCTGCTGACATAATCAGCATATTCAAAGTCTCGTCGTGCTCTGTCTGTTTTATTATTATTCTCAACATACTTACTTCTTGAACGTGCGTTCCAGATGTTTCCATCGGTTCTCGCAGTTGCCGGCGGATATATTGTGCCCCGTTTTAGTTTTCATTTCTTTAGCTATTTCTTCGAACATTTTTTTTTAGGTTTTTAATTTTTAATGTGCCGGCTTCTTTTCGATAAATCTTATATAAGTCGAGAAACATTAAAGTATGATTATAATTCGATTTGTATGAATCAGGTTCGTTCGGTTCAGTAGGTACGATGAGAAATTCTGCTAATTCTACAAAAATTGAAGATTATTATTTTTATTATTTCATAAGATAGTAACAAAGTATTCGCAAATACACTACAAAACTTCTAAAGCGCCACCTATCCACTTATGTTCGACTTATTTTGCCCTTCGCAGAGACACAAAAAAGCCAAACACGTTCGTAGGCGCGCATGCGCAGTTGATCCGTTCTGGATTTACTCTGAATTTATTCGGAATTGACAACGAACAAAGCTATTGTTTTGTCGCCGATGAGGCTTTTCCACTAAAAGCCTACATTATACGTCCATATCCCGGTAGACAACTGAGCGATCAGCAAAGAGTGTTCAATTATCGTTTAAGTAGAGCCAGGCGAACAATTGAAAATTGTTTTGGCATATTGGCAATAACGAGGTGGCGTATTTTAACAACCCATCAATGCCAACGTATCTAATGGTGATACAATTATAAAAGCAGTGGTGTGTTTACATAATTTTGTAAACAAAGAAATTCCAGGAAAGTATCTGTCACAAGTATTTTCCAATAATGAGAAAGCTGGAGAACAGCTAAATAATATCCAGGAACTTCCGTCCGTTGGTAGACTTGCGTCTAATAAGACGTCAAGAGTTCTTTATAATTTGAGAGATTCGTTCGCTAATTTTTTTACGACTCCAGAAGGTGAAGTACAATGGCAACGAGAGTTGATCTTGGAAAGAAACCTACCTGAATTATCTTCTTATATATTTTTTAAAACACTTTCTGTATTTAAATCTTTAAATATTAAAACTACTTTTTCAAAAACTATATCAAATTATTAATTATAAATATTACTATGACGATTATAATAATATTTCGTATAACTTTTTTGTGATAATTATTAGTTTGCTCGGTAATGACTAGAGCTATGAATTATATGCACTAAACAACAGGGATATATGCGCATATATATGCATATATTTTGTAAATTATATGTACTTAATCTTACTCAATATGTAGACATATGCTGACAGGTAAGGTAAAATACAGGCACAAAAATAATATATTTGACAAAAATAAGTACAAAAAAAAATGATTGGCGAAAAAATAAATAAGAACTTCTTACTTACTTAATGTATTACAAAATATATTAATTATTAAATGTTTCCCTACATTTCCACCAAAAATTATTGTCTGTGATCTATCAAAAATTGTAGGATGAAAAACTTCGTTCTACATCAATAGACGTGATTGGTGCGAATTTTAGTTTGGCCACAATTATGGGATCCTCTGAACATTTTCTTCATGGTTTCCTTGCAATATATTAGCTATTTTTATCACAAGACGAACTCCGTTATTTTTTCTTAAAATGTCTGTAACACCTTGATTTCAAAAAGACCGTAAACCCTAATGTAACGGCTTCTCCAACGTCGAAGTCCTACCTGCGTGCTAATACCTGCGTTCCGGGGTGCTGCGGCCACTCAGGGTGAGCGCGTGGATTAACTTCGAAAGATCCAACACAAGGTGTTAACTGGGCGCCAGTAGTCAAAACCCCGAGGAACATACACTCGACTACGAAGTGGCTGAAAGAAAATTGCAACGCAGGAGGAGAACTACAAAAAAAACAAGGCGAAGTTCCGCCAGTTTATTTTCGTCAACGTTAAATGTAGGGCAAGGGTAGAACAACATCCACGAAATATCCTATTGCTAACACTGATACCAAACGCATACCCAATTAGTTATGGGTCCGCAGCGCGATTTAGTCAATCCAAAATACAATAAAACAAATTACCCAATGTCAACTTAATTATCAGGTATTCAACGCAATTCTTAACTCTAGTGCAAATCACACCAGCAAATTATAACCCGAGAAGAAAAAGAAATAAAAATTAAAGCGCACGCGAAGTCCTTGATCAAGTACCGTCGTCAGCGAAGTGAATGGAATAACTACCCATTCATAATTAAGGATGACACGTAAACGTTGAATGTTTGATTCACAATGATATATAGACTGAGGGATATAAACTAATTAAAATAATTACAAGTCGGTAAACAACCAGCACACCCAACCTCGAAGCGCTCCACCAAACATGTAATTAAACGTCAAACTCCCCAAACCGGGAGGACAAGGTTAACTGGCAACAAAGACGGTCAAAGACAAATAATTAAAAAAAATTGAGCTTAAATGCGAGGGATGCACCGATATACGACAATAAAGACGAGGGCTACAGAAGGTGGCCGTCGTAGTGATATCAAAACAGATACGGAGGCAGTTCGGTTAACTCCTAATCCACGACAAGATGTCGAACGGTTGCGTTAAAATTCCGTGGCGAGGGTGTCGACCACCCGGCTGTCGTTACAGACGCACAAAGATAAACGTGATACTCCGGCCAAAAAGAGGGGCTCGGATATGTAGATCTGACCTTATGTTGTCGCTGCTATCGGGATAGTTGTCCCTGAGTATCGTCCCAGCAGTTCCGCAACGGTAGATGGTTCGCTCAGGCCCAACAAGGTAACGTCAGCTTATTTGGGGTGGAACCGGAACTGTCCGAACCACGACGTTCAAGCCGCCACGAATTCAATCCTCCGCAACGACGATCAGCAACAGCGTCATCAAAATCCAATCCAGCGAAAGTCACGCCTCAACCAAATGCCTAAAATAATCCCCGGTTTCCCCGAATAAGGAAACCATTCCGCCCACAGTGTTATTCGTCAAAGAAAGCTTACCCAACGTTGGTATGAGGGCTCGAATATTGATATTAGCGTCCACCTCCCAATAAATTCCGCACAAGCGTTGTCCCGGCGATTTTCCACACAATAATCCAGGGGACTGAAGAATAAGGGCACCAAAATCCGCAGAATGCGTCCTCGAAAATAGCTTCAACCAATTCCACTATGTGAGGTTATGTAGTACACCTAAAACTCCCGGCAGGTGGCGCAATGTGTTTCGCTACACGTCTACACTCAGCGAGCTTGTAAGTTCTAATGACGAACCAAGATGGCGTCCGGCCCTTTTATAGACCATAGGCAAAAACGCCCTCAAAATTGCGAAGAACAAACAAGGCGAAATTAAACAAAACTGGTCACTAGACTCAGAAAAATCCAAGGAAGACCACAACAACACGGTCGACCAAATCTGAACAGTAGATTAAGAGAAAACAGGGGAAATGAATGGGAAAATACACTGTCTCGAACCCCGCATAAAAACTAGCCCTACTCAAATACGCAACTTTATTCAAACGCTGTTATAAGTGACCCAAATTCCACGAACGATGACTTGATGTAGAGCTAAATTTTTCCTCGCCACCATAAAACAAAAATTGTCGCTCTACGACGTGGCGTCGAAAAGTTACGCAATAAATCGCCCAAGAGGTACAGGAAGCGGCATTTTACGGCGGATAGCGGAAACACGGTCCAAACTCAAGCTACCCATGCAAAATCACGGGGGGGCGCAACCAACCAGTAAGAATTCAACCTGTGTGCAAGACCTGAGAAACTTGAAAGCGGCGACAGTAGCAGAGCATAATCCCCTCAAAACATTCCGTAAAAACGGCAGTGTAACATGTCCCGTAATGTGGTTTTTATCTTCTCTGCTGTTGGAAGTTTAATATTGTCTCTTCATGTTTTCAAGGTTTGCACCAATTGTACAGATTCAGTGAGTACTAAATCTTGAGTTTCTACTTTAATCAGCAATTCGCAACCAAATGCATAATTGGCTTTAACAAATACTAAATCTTGAGAAAGAGTAGGAACATTATTCAATATAATTTTATAGTCCCGCTAGCTATAGAATCGTCGGATGAGAAGGAGTTCACAACTTCTTTCAAGCCCTCAAAATTGTCTGCATAAAATACACCTACATTTAGCCAAGTACCCCACATTGTAAAAGTTGTGGGGAAAGAGGTAACCCCGGTAATTTATTTTTATAATATTCGATACGCAATGGCGCTTTGCAAAATATTTTTTTTGTAGAATTTACTAAACTATTAATATCTAGAAATGTGTTTTGTATTTCTTCTGCTATGACTCCATGGACTAAGCATGTAGCATGAATTAAATTATTGTAGAAAATCTTTAGATTGTCTGCTTAGTTTTATAAAATGTGTTAAAAATGACAAAAATATGCAAATATGACCAAATATGCGATACTCTCTACAATATACTTAAAAACGAGTAAATATGCAAATTGAAATTACGCTCAAATGCTTTATTTTGATGTAATTCTTGTAGATACACAAAATAACTTACTTATAATATTACAAAATATGCATTTGGCATATAATCACAGCTTTAGTAATGACTGATATGGACATGCCAAAACGTTGCTAACTAATAATTTCACATAAAAGGACACACAAGCCAACCAAAAACTATTTATATTAAAATCTACGCTACTACACTGTTCTCTACACTAACTAATAAAATAAAGACTAAAATTGAAAATAAAAACACGAAATTAAACATAATTAGAAAAAAGCGATGCCCGACTCACCCACTATCGGTATCTAACAGTGCTTCATTAATTAAATTAGTAATAGCCACCTTCAATCTTATCTTCTTATTTCTCATCTCGGCCAATGTCGTTCCGACGTAACTGTCAAAAACATCAACTGAATTTTTACTAGTTTATTGTTTCACGTATTCAGACAGGTTGGATATTGCGCTATCCACTAGCGTAGAATCCTCTGTATGCGGTCTTTTTGATGTTTCGGCTCCTACTGCCGCAACAGACGTTGACGGCGATGGCCTTGCTCGAATAGGTGCATCTCTGGAATTGGGTAGGTTCACCAGCGACACCCGGTTCCTGTGTTTCACCTTCACTGGTGTACGATGCGTCCACTGACGATCTACTGTCTGCGATGTTTACAACGAGATGTTGGGAGCTTTTCTTAAAAAAAAAACAGTACAATGTTAACATCATTAAATATATATATATATAAAAGCATTTACTTACTTTCGCTCTTTAATGTGCTGATCTAGGAACTGCAGAATGATATACAACTTTGGAGTACTTGGCGTAGCTGGAGATCCTGATGGAAGATTTTTATTTAGCCGCCTATATTTCACATATCGTTCACGGATGTGTTTCCACAACCTTTTGCAGTCTTATCGTTCACGGATGTGTTTCCACAACCTTTTGCAGTCTTCCACTAAAATGATTAAAGTTAGAACGTACTACTACTTTACAGAAATTATAAATTCTTACCTGTTGGATATATTGCAGGATTTATAACCTCCCAAACATTTTCCTTCATCTTCGTGTCTTTGAAATATTTAAACATTTTATCGTAGAGAAAGTCGTACCTCTCTACGAAAGACACCAACGCACACTCGTCAACTATTTTCCACTTAACAAAACTACCAAATCTACCAATAAACCGTAAAATAAACCTTCCAAATACACCTGTGTGTGTGTGTGTGTGTGTACTGTGTACTGAGCGTCTTGTGGTTATGGTCTGAGCGAAGCGAAGGGACGCGGAAGGTGGGCCACGTGCATGCCAATTTATAGGATCAACGCATTATCGAAACTGCAAGTAGTAGACTAGACGAATACTAGACAAGTTAGCGCCCGTAACAAAGTTCGCTTACGCATGGGGTTGCCTAAGTGACCGTAAAAACATTACGGGGCACTATAACCGCTAATGAAGAAACGTGCATGTTCAAGTTTCCTACTGTGCAGTTACGGTTAAGTTTACGGCACTATAATCTGCGCTTTATGCTAACGGCAATGGGGTACGTACTTTCGCCAAGCGTAATTTCTTCTGATACGAGTCGTTTTATTTCGATACCAAGTACAAAATCGATCAAATTAAGCATCACATCGAGTGGGGACCAGCTTGATCAAAGGAGTACCAAACATAATTCAAAGTACCAGATTTGGTCAAAAAAAAAAAACTTGAACAACGCTGTGAACAGCATTTCCCAAATGGCTTCCGTTGCACTCGATCATGAATTGCTCTATGTAGTAAATTTGTTTTAACTTGGAGTATTTATCCAGCGAGTCATTTAATATCCAGTATCGGACAATGAATCTATGAATATCAATATGCATTTGGAGCAAGTTTTGCTCGCTTGTATAGATGGTTGACGTAGTCGCGGATCGGGTTTCTGCGGTCCATCGTACTGTACAGGTCCTTCTCTTTCTTTATCGTTGAGGTTCTCTACGATTGTACCTCGGTTGTTCTCGTTCGCTGCGTTGAGATTCTTGCTTGGTATCTACTTCCTTCGCTTAGTTGTTGCCAGACGTTCATTTTGGGTGGATGTGCGGGTATCAGTTTCAGGTGTCGCTGTTGTGGATTTGTTTACAAGTCCACGCCTCGGTCATTTTATCGAAAAAGTATTTTATTGGGTCAGATTCTATTGAGTCAGGGCTAAATAGTAGCGTTCTCAATATCGTCCAGACAATCCCTCAATTTTATGTAAAGAGACGTGGGGTAAGTGCGCCCCAGTTTTTAGTATATTTGACTTTCAACCCATATATGTTTAATTTGTTTTATAATACCTTAACATTTATTGTTATCAACGAATACTGGACTCTTTAATTAACATTGACAAAAACGTCAACTTTACTTGTATATTTAAATTTTCTAAGAAACTTATACAAAATTTCAACACCTGTGGCTCACTCCCCGAAAATGGGGAAAATGCACAACCGACAGTTAAAACCGACTTGAAGCTTTATATCATATGGTACAAGGCTTGAGAGTAGTATGTTAATGAGGGTTGAGAAACACAAGTTGAGGAGCCTCCTCATTTTTGCTCATTTGATTAGCTACTCTTGCTCATTTCAGTAGCTGCTCTTGCTCATTTTAGTAGCTAGTCCTCCTCATTTTAGTAGCTGCTCTTGCGCATTTTAGCAGCTGCTTTATTGAGTAGCTGCTCAGTAGACGCAGGAGGAGCCTCCTCATAGTTGCTCATTTTAGTAGCTGCTGTGTTGATTACCGTTGAGTAACGCTGTCAACAATATGATTTTTAGATTGTATTAAATTGTGATTAACAATTGTGTTCTCATGAGTATATGTATAGACACTTGGAAATCATCAAAGGTAATACTATTTTTAACGATATTCTTCTTAACTCTTTTTACCTTTTTATCTTTGTCCTCACCCTCTACTCTGTAAGCACACATGTTTGACTTTAATCCTACAAATTCAGTCATAACTTTACCATTGTTTTCATCTTTCATCATCCCTAGAACCTTTTTATTAACACGGTGAATACCGTAAATATTAACTATGGAGTAATCACTGGTATCTAAGTGCTGTGATGCATCACGTCGAATTACTTAATATAAAGCTGGACATTCAACTTCATAAATAAGTGAGTCTGTGTCTGTATAACAGATAATTGCATGATCTAGGTCTCATGTACCCATAATGAATACCGTAAATTTACAACTTTGATATGTCGAGTATACAGATACCTACCTATATCGGTTTATTGAAATATATCTGTGTTTTATTTAATTCTATTGCAACTAAATTTTCAGTAATGATTGTAGAAGACTTAAAATTTGGTTTAGCTATCAACGCCTCAGCACCATACCTGCCCTCCCCCACTTCGTTAACAATTTTACGATACTGTGGTGCACCGGATTTTGCAATGTGTATGTCTTTAATCCTAAAGACAGAGGCCTCGATCGGCCTCTTCTTTTGGAGCTCTAAACTTATATGTACATATAGATAGACATTTACTGACATCCGTTACTGAAACACCAGTGACAAATTATACATACAACATACAAAATGGTTATATTGGAGCAGGAAAAACTACATATTTACCTAAACGATTAGCCGCTAATGGAATGAATTGAAACAGTCCAAAAATATTTACCACTAATAAAACGACTATAGATAAACATGGACTTCTTAAAGAAGTAGGACGACCTGGTAGAACTGGAATGAAAAATCGTGAATTTCATCGAACACTTGAGAGTAATGGTGTAATCTGATCGGGAGATGTAGTGATATCGCAATCTCGTACACAACCACTACCATTTATAGGATCTTTACCAACACCTGCATTATTACCTGGAAGTGAAATAATAAAAAAGTAAATTTCAAACTACTTGTATGTATTATTCAATTACTACTGAAATCAAAGTTGATTTTAATTCATTGGTGTCACGGTACATGTTACGAAAATAACAACTTTCCAATTGATTATAGTGATGGTATAAATTATATGGCTAGCGAATCAGTAGGAAGTTGGGATTGTTTATTAAACAGAAAATCTGTAGCAACATCTGAAGACAGTCCAAGTAAAAATTTAAGAAGTAAATGTAATAAAGATGCAAAAAAGTTTATTAATCAATTATATGATATCAAATAAATTCTTATAACTAAGTGGATGTGTTTTTTTTACAATGTTTTAGACAAGATGCTTCACGCCAAACCTATCTTCGCATTCTACATGTAAAAGCTGAATTAGTTGAAAAACAGTCTTCATTACTAGTTATAATAACTGGCGTTCGCATTGCAATTTTGTCTCCTTGATATTTTACTTTTGCTGGACATTTGTCACCGGCTAACAATAACATTTTTAAAGTTTCTGTAGCTCTAGGTTCATAATTGGGTTCATTCCAATATCATAGTCTGCTATTGATACAATCCATAAGTGGAAACCGACTAAATCTATTAAAATTAGCTAGTAAGCCAAAATTTAAAAAAATTAATAGAGCATCAAAAAAAGTTCTTACCTGCGCATTTTCATGCTGAGGTGAAATTACCATTAATATATTAAGCTTAGGAATACGTCTATTAATAATATTATATAAATCTAATAAAAATTGGCGTTTACTATCTCTATCGAACTCAAATTGGATATTAAGCAACTATTCTAAAACTGGTACACTCTCTGAAATAGTTTAATAATAATCATATAAGTCTCCATGACGACACCCATAACGAGAACTTAAGATATAGCATAATTATAACATTCTTTAAATAACATCAATAAACTGATTAGTTGAAAGCGTTAAAAATAGGATCAAGTTTCTTACGATCAATAATAAATCTATCTAATGAAATAGGTGGATGAAGATTTTGTTGTAAAAATACTAGTAGTCTTGGTGTTCGCTTCTCATTACGTCCGGAATCGCATCGATTCGTTGATAGATGGTCGCTAGCTGGTCCAGTAACGCCTTTTGTGCAGGCTCCAAATCCGAAGTTGTCAGGAATTGAGTTCTGTATAAAGCTTTCTTCCACCAGTCCCTCGGATCGGTGGCTACTACATCGTTGAATCGATACGTTTTCACCTGGGCCACATATTCTCCAGTTTCTCCCGAAGATTTCCGCAAAGAGAATAATCCGTCCGCCCGTGCATTGATATTCTGTGGTATGGTTCCAATAGATTGCGGAGTAGTCTTCTGCCTGAAAAACCCTGCGAGAACTTCTTCGGCGCCCTTGGTACTCGATGGGTCTGGCACATTGGCGACGGGCTGACAAGAAATTACAGTCGAGGATAATGTGGAGGTGGGCATTGTGTAACCCGACGATGAAGACGTTCCCGTTGAAATTGATTCGGCATATTCGAGCCACGAGCATTTTAATTTCTCGTTCTTCAAGTTCGTCCAATAGATCGAAATTGGATCGAGAATCGTCAACCCAAACTGTTCCGATTCCTGCAATTTTCTCATCTTGTTCTTCGGTCCAGCTACCAATAAAGGATCGGATGTCTCCATCTGGATTTGAGGCGCTTCTAGAAATTACTGATTGAACTCCGCGTCCAGGTTCCACGTTTCGGTTGTCATCTTGGATTACTAAAAGACACAAATCTACTTTAGAGAATTACGATGTCGACGAGCAGTTGGACATATGTAACTGATCTAATAAATTTTAAACGGATTTATTTCTAAGTGCCGAATTTTCCACTGATTTCAAGTGTTTACGAATTATAAGATTTATCTTATTTATTTAATAAAATATCGGGCGGTAGCGAGTCAAAAGTACAAACTGCTGTGACTGCCGTGCCGGGATAACCGGATGGATGGGGGGCGACGTACGTCATGTCCCCCGCCACCATGGCCAGGGATTTATAAAATCTTACATATTGCCAATATATAAATTAAAGTTACAATATTAAATAATAATAATAATAATAATAATAATAATAATAATAAACCTTTATTGCCCAACAGGTCACCCCAATTACAGGACAAACATTTTAGAAATGTATGGAACAAAAATTTGTCTTCTTAAAGAAAAGTAAACTGCTTGAAAAAGTATTATAAAATAATAAAAATTATAAAATTATAAAACGAATACTGTAACATGAAACCGCAGTGAAACAATTTAAATATGTACTACAGATCAAACCAAAACCAAATCTACCCGAGTAATAAAAAAAATACAATAACTGAAAACAATTGCATTAAAACAAACAAACGCCAAAACAAAAGCCGCATTCACTGCGCACCGCCCCAAAACACATTTTCCACTTTTATGTTCGCACACCGACACATCACAGACACTGGAGCCCGTATCAATGCGTTTGTACGGGCTGCGGGCACAGCAAAAGTGGTAGCAAATCTGGAGGCAATACGCGGAACATTGAACGCCACCCTCGATAGCAAATAGGGTGAATCTATTTTATTGTTTAGTAGTTTTTGCAGAAACATCACGCTATTCATCTCTCGCCTGTGAAGCAGTGATTGCACTCCGTGCCGCTGTATCAGATCCTCACCACTGACACCCCTCTCAGGATACACTCCATCCATCCTGAACGAGAGACTCTTCAAAAATTTTCGCTGGATTCGCTCAACCCTAAGCTGGTGCGTCGTATAAAATGGATACCACACAAGTGCGGCATATTCAAGCTTGCTCCTAACAAACGCGTAGTAGAGCGTCTTCACCAGCTCGCCGTCTCTGAAGTGCCTCGATGACCGCATAACAAAACCCAGAGCACGAGATGCAGCCAGAACCATGGCATCCATGTGATGGTCAAAGGAGAGTGAAGTATCAAACACCACGCCGAGATCTCTTATGGTTGAGTCAGAGCGTAAGGGTGTCCCATTTATATGGTACAGCAATAGGACTGGGTCCCGCCTTCTTGTATACGCCAATGCACAGCACTTATCAACATTCAGGAGCAGTCGAAACTTCTGGCACCACACAGCAATTCTGTCCATGTTAAACTGAAGATTTATGACGTCCTCTTGCGATGTTATAGATGAGTAGATCTTAATATCATCTGGCATAAGCCAGTACAGGACACGTCAAGGAACTCAGCAAATCATCAACAAACAACACGAATAACAATGGTCCCAAATTTGACCTCTGGGGAACTCCAGATGTCGGCGAGTACCGAGTTGATGAATAGCCATTATAAAAGACATAATTACATCTGTTAGTTAGGTAACTCTTAAGAAGTTTTTCCAGGCAGGGCGAGACTCCAAAGCGTCCAATCTTATATAGGAGGAAACCGTGATGTACCGTGTCGAACGCACGAGAGAAATCAGTATAAATCACGTCAACTCTTCCACGATTGTCCAGGACTTCAGACATATACTGAGTGATTGAGGCGAGGTTTGTCACAGTTTATCGTTTTGATATAAAACCATGTTGAAACTCAGAGAGGTAAGGACGCGATCTTTCGGAGATGGTTGTATAAATAATTTGCTCGAACACTTTACCAAAATTAGATAATATGGATATTGGTCTATAATTTTCTATCAATCGGTTATCTCCCTTTTTAAAGACCGGTGTAACCCTAGCCACTTTCCAACGATCGGGAAAAACGCCACACTCAATTGCAAGGTTAATAATAAATTCCAGTGGCTCTGCAAAGACATATCTAGCATCTTTCAGGAGAAAACTGGGTATTTGATCCTCGCCCGCTGTATGCTTGGCGGGGAATGACTTCAGAACTTGCACCATCTGCTCAACCGACACCGGTTGAACAGAAAACGACTGACAATTGCTTGGAAGATCCGGCATGTCAACTTCCGAGTTTGGTATGAAATATCTGGAAAAGCACTAGGCATATGCATCAACAATGATTTGCGGATCATTGATCTCCGAACAGCCATCAATGAGTCTCCCCGGTATACGTGTAGCTCCCTTTCTATTACGAAGAAATGTCCAGAGTTTTTTGGGGTCCGATCTGATGTCCCTCTCCACCTCCTCCAGGTAGTTGCTATAGGCATTAGCGATTTGAGTCTTAACTACCGCACGTAGCCGGTTATATTCAGATAGAAAGCGCTCGTTACGTGTAGCAAGCCATTTTCTCCTGTAGTACTGCTTTGTTTTCACATTAGTTCTTATCTCTCCTGTGAACCATGCCGGAAAGCTCATACTTCCACCTTTGCACTTACCATTCAGAGTTTGGTACAGTATGGCGTAGAACATTTCCACAGCTACATTAACATCATTAACCAACCTAAGAGATGTCCAGTCAACCTCACAAAGATCTCTGTAGAGCTTGACATAGTTTGCCTTCCTGAAATTATAGCGGTCGCCGCTGGCTGACTGAAAACGCCTCGCCGTGGACGCCCTAGTAAAATTCACGTTTACGCATAACGCCGGATGGTATAAGTCTTCTTGTACAAATGGAGTGAGAGCCCGACATACATCAATTGAACTCTTCGTATTTGAATAAACAAGATCCAATCGAACATTGTCCTTGTTGGTCACACTATTGTATTGGACTAATTGCAAAATATTAAGAAAGCTAAGATATCTTAACGACTTTCCCGACGCCGTGCCATGTACGCGGTAAAGATTTGGCTCATTGAAGTCCCCGACGATAATCACAGGTCGATCCAGCAAGAGAGCCTCGAGTGCATCCAAGTAAGCACCAACATCGTCCCCGGCAATGCCGGGTGGTATATAAATATTACACAAATACCTTGCACCCTCCTCATTACACAAATAAAAAGCAAAACCGCTGAGATTACAGTCACAGACAACTATGTCAATCAAGGGCACCAGCTCATTCAGTGCTGAAGTGTCGACAGTGCTATACATAATCGAATTGGAAAGAGCAATAAGAACTCCGCCACCTCTAGACCGTTGAACTGTTGAAAACCGCCGATCACACCTAACCACACTGTACCCATCAGGAAACAATTCACAATCAAAAACCGAGTCCGTAAGCCATGTTTCCGTTACCAAAACTATATCATAATCAAAACTGCAACAATTTGTATAGAAGTCATGTGTCTCAGAGTTTAATCCACGTGCATTTTGGTAATACATTTTAAGAGTAGGACCACTGTTGGACACACTTAGTTTTCCGTGGCATCAGTAATGGTAGGAACACCATTGAGGTATTTTATTCTCAAACCTGTCTCGCCCGCCGCAACCCTATCATCCAGCTCCTGCTTGACAACCTTATACAGCTGATTCTGCATAGGCGTTCGATCAAACGATACAGACAATCCGGCGTATGCACCGTCTTAAGCTTCTTGAAGTTGCGAATTAAGGAATGTGCAGCACCAGACGATGATAAAGTAATTCTAATCGGCCTACGGCGATCTTTTTTACTGGGATCAAACTTTCCCAGGCGAACTAGACTAATTGGCGTCTCCTGTATCCCAACACCCTCCAAAATTCCAGCCACTAAGATCGTATCTGTGTTCAACTGTTCCGCTCTCGATACGTTATTCAGCTCAGCGCTGCCGTAGACAATTGCATTCGATGTTCTCCTTCCTCGCTCGGTGATTTCCTGTATAATCTTTTCAGTCTCCAGCAAAGATACACCCAGACTCTTCGGCTGTTCCACATTCAGCGTACCATCCTTCAACTTGAGAATTTCGTCCTTCAATTCATTGACCATATCAATCAACTTCGGTATCTGATGGACGCCCTTCTCGCATTCATCGCATATATATTTCACTCTGCGTTTAGAGTTTGGACGCAGTTGTAGACACTTTAGCTCGACAGCAGATAAATCAAATAAAAAATTAAATAATAAGTGAATAGACAAATGAATGAAAAATCAAATGAGATCTTTCACTGCTTTTCTATTGGTAACTATCGTTCTGAGTGAAAAGTTTCATTAGATCTTAAAAAAATTTACAGTTACATGTTACACCCGAATTTCCACAAAATGTCGATACTACCATTTGCGCCTTACTTCGTCGTCCACTAGTGTCCTCAGCTGCTTGAATCGGAGAGTGGTGTGGGTCAAACTCCAACAGACAAACGGTGTAACGGGCGCCACCCAAATTTCACTGTTATGGACGAAAACTGATTTGGGACAGTTGGAAGGAAAAATATAGGAAGGACGCTCGACAGTAAACACAAAATGCAGATAACCAGTTTATTACCCACCAGGGTACTATTGCTTTAAATACACAAATTCCTTTATGCCCCAAAATGTAACCGCAGTTCCCCCAAATTCCCTACAAAAATATAATAATAAAAATATACAATAAAACAGACCAAGTACTAATTCAAAAATATTCTATCAAATCAGCAATATCGATCCCAGCAACACTAGCTGGGGAAATATTAAACATACACAAAATAAACGTCTCGATGTAATTTGGCCAAAGTACCTCGCGACCCGTTCTAGATGGTAAAAGATACCGTAATTAAAATTAAAACAACTAAGCGTTGATAAGAATGGATGTACAATCAACTTGGCGCATTAAATATTGAATATTAATTGAACTATTAAAATGAAATTGAAAAATGAAATTGAAAAATGAAATTGAAAAATGAAATTGAAAAATAACTAATAACTGGCTGGAAAAATAGCTAATAACTGGTCTACACAACGACCTTAATCCAAATACAGAGGTACGTTCAGAAGGAACGACCACCTCACACAAAAGTACTAACTACGAAAGTCAGGTTAGGTTAAGGTAAACAAATTCTAAAGTGAGGTTAGATACTATAGACAAACTCCAAGTTCGGAGACGGTAGCCTAACGGTGACGCAAGAGCACCAGGGCGCACGCAGAACAGCTCTTCGGAAGAATAAATAGACAACCTACTTGACCACGTCCGTTAACAGGGCTAACATGAGCCGCTGTATTCAATAACTCTATGAAATCTCTTCCGCTAACTACGTTCCAGGACTAGATCGGTTCCTATTCTGCGAAGTCTTCGGCGAGCTCAAAAGCTTAGGCCCGGGGTTAGCAAATTCCACTCTCAACGATGGTCCTCGAACAGCCAGGCTCCAACGTCGACAAACAGGCAGTCCAGCCACGGAGAAGAATCGGCTAATATTAACAAACGATAGCCCCCTTTGTTATTCCAAACCAGGACGAAGAATCCAAACGCCGGTATTTCCAGCCAGGAAGGCAAACTACAATAAGTTCCGCTCAAAATTAGCAACCAATCCCAGAGAACAAAGGAAACTTACCCCTTAAGATGTTAATCGGGTTTTGTGGACCTCTAGTGTGACCTCAAATCCGTCAAAACGAAACGCAAACAACTCCAAATGGGTGCCAGGAGGGACTAATCCCAAAGCGGTAGTTGTGGATGGCTATCAACTCAACCAATAATCCAAACCAACAACACGTCTAACCTCCTTTCACCCGGGACACACTAATGGGTCAAGATGGCGTCGGGACGCTGCCAATTTCAGTAACGCTCCAAAGCAATTCAACAGATCGACTGGACTCCGTGACGTATAGGCGACTTCTTTTATAGAACACAGCAAACCCCACCACAAATTCACGTAGCGGCCGTGGCGCTACCAAGCGGTGAATAGTCGAAACCCGACTCGTCACAACCAAAATAACTAATCACTGTCTCAAATTAGGATATCGAACTACGAATGGACACAATTTAACGTGCCAAACAATAATAACACCATCAAGATGATAATTGAAAAGGGGAACAATCGACAATTTGGTCATGACGTCACAGACAAAAAAACCACCAATTTTAACGCAATTATAAATTACAGGAAAAGGACACCAACTAACAGCACCTTCATAGCTGCAATCAACTCATCGGCGGTCCATGAAACTCCGAACATGGAGTACCCGTGGGGGAGGCCGAAATAACTTAGAAAATCGTAGCCAAAGGCCCAACAATAGGGCCGGAATAACTGGACCTACAAGGCCAAAACGTGGGCCATCGAACCACACCATACATTCTGAGCATAAAATAACACCAGTTAACATAAATGAGTGATTAAAACAATTAGAGCAAAACAAACAAAAAAACCTGACACTTAGTTGGTTCCCAAATCGAGCAAAAGATGGCAGCACCGTCCGGCGTTATATTTAAAATTCAAATAAATCCGAAGTTCTAATTGTTCCTGTCACGACGTGACATTTCCCCCTTCCTTTCTAAAGGAAAATTCTTCAATTTTCCGATCTTCTCAAATCCTCCTCCAAGTCCTCAACATCCCAAAATGACAAGCCGAGCACCAACAAAACCGTTCCTGGTAGGATGGACCAAAAGTGGAAACCGACAAAACCCATCAAAAGTTACCCCCAAAACATTGCTAGCTTAAAAAAACAAAACGGCCAAGGTTCCTCTCCAAATGAAGCACGACATGCAGTGGGTCGATGTATGGTAGAACAGAGAGTTACATAAAAGGAAGAACAAACACAAGAAAGAAGATAGCCAACTACGCATTGCGCCCTGGCGGAAACGGCCAGGCCCTCGTGTACGTAGTTAAGAGAGACAAAAAGGGTGAAGGAAAGGAAATGAGGTACGAAAGGAGAGGAAAGGAAAGGGATGGTGCATTGCGCCCTGATCGACTGATCAGGCCCTCGTGTACACAATCAAAGGATGGAACGAAAAGGATGCGTGTGTTCTACCAACATCGACCGGTGCAATCGCCCTTCACCAGGTCAATTCCCCCCGACCGAAAACATAAAAAAAGCGACATACGCCAAAACAAAAAAATTATGTCACCGCGAACAACAAAAAGACTGAACGTTAAGAAAACTAAACTGGGCTCATCACGAAGCCTGCGATGGTAATAGCAGCATTAACAATGGCTCTACAGTGACAACCGCAATGGAAGTCACCCAAACGATACCCGAACCATGCCAACCCTACTACCACATGCCCAAGTGGTGACAATCGCATAAATCCAATACCAATTCCAATATCAAACACCAAAACCACGATAGCCAAGCTATCCAACCAAAACAGACCCGAAGTCTCGAGGTCTCCGCGCATTGAGAAGAACCTCGTTTCCATCCCCAACCAGGAGGAGATAATGTGTGGAAAAACCGTGTCACTCTTGTTAGACTTTTACTGACCACGGGAAGCGTGGTAGCGGAATTCTTAAGCCCCCACTACAGAGCTCGACGACAACTAATCATCTTGACAAAAAGTTGGCTTAAGGTCCTGTACATGCCAAATCCCTTTAGACTTTCCAGCGTCATTCTCCAATTCGTACGTCCATCCTCCTATCTTCCGGGATATCCGAAAAGGTCCAACGAACTTAGCAGCCAACTTAGCATTCACATACTCTGCAGCATTAGAGAGAACCTTATTACGACGCCATACCTGCTGTCCAACGGAAAAGTGAATAGGTCGTCTTCTCAGATTGTAAATTTTCCGGCTGCGCTCCTGGGTAGCCCTCAATCGAGACTGGATCTTCCAATACATTGCCTTAGTCTTGTTCGGCAAGTCCGAAGACTGATCGTCGGAGACAATGCGACTATGCAGATCACCAGACCCCAAGTAATGCTTACCAAAGCTGGCATAATACGGAGAATAACCTGTTGTCTCACTTTTGGCAGTGCGAATAGCGCAACCTATAGGCGCAAGATAATTCTCCCACTTACGCTGATCTGTCTTAACGTAGCATCCCAGCATAGTCTTGACGACTCGATTGACCCTCTCCACAGGATCTGCTCGAGGTTAATACAAGGGAGTATAGACGATTTTTGTATGGTAGGTCTGGCACAGTTGTTTGAATTCTCTACTACGCATTTGAACTCCATTATCACATATGAGGTACTGAGGGACTCCATATACTAAGAAAACGTTTTCCTCAAGTATCCTAGTCAACATGCTGCCAGTAGCAGACCGAAGGGCAAACATAAGGACATATTTTGTAAAGTAATCGCTGATGACCAAAACAGTAGTACTACCCCTAGAAGACCGAGGCAAAGGTCCAACGAAATCCAAGCTGATCATCTGCCATGGGCGCGTAATCTCAGGTCTCGTACCCATAAGTCCAGCAGGTGCTCTTTGTTCGGGCTTTTGCGCAGCGCAAGTGTCACACTTCCTGACGTAACGTGCCACGTCAGCATGCATCTTTGGCCAAGTATACCGCTCATGCATTTTCCAATACACCTTGTAGACTCCAAAATGTCCCGATCGAGGATCGTCGTGGTATCGGTTCAACAACGGCTTTCTTCGGTCCCTAGGAACGACTATCTTCCAAGGATTTTCCACAGGGCCAGGGGTTCGGTCAGAACGGACATGCTTGTAAAGTACACCCATTTCAATTCTCCACGAAGGAAACCTGGAAGGATTCCTCTCCACTCTATCACCCATCCTACGGTACCAGGCATCAGTGGTATTGGAAAAACTGGCATAATATTGATCGGACTCCACACAATCAATGGTCGGCACAGCACGCGACAGTCAATCCGGGACGACAAGCTCCCGTCCCCGTCGATGTATGATGTTAAAATCGAAGGGCTGCAGACGGACGGCCCATCTGGCCAAACGTCCCGTTGGGTCTTTTAAATTGTTTAGCCACACCAGAGACGCGTGATCAGTGACTACGGTAAACCTACTTCCCTCCAGATAATGACGCAGCTTTTCGATCGCCCAAATAACGCCAAGGCACTCACGCTCCGTCGTGGAGAAATTTCTCTCCTATCTCGTCAGAGACCGTGATAGAAAGGCCAAGACTCGCTCCTCGTCTCCGATTTTCTGGGTAAGGACAGCTCCCAGTCCATAAGCTGATGCGTCAGTCTGCAGGCAGAACGGCTGAGAAAAATCCGGGCAAGTGAGTATGGGCGCCGAAACAAGCTGCTGCTTGATGGAATCAAACGCCCTATCGCAGTCCGAACTCCAAACGAACTTAACGCCTTTCCTGGTCAATGCGGTGATGGGTGCCATAACAGAGGCAAATTCAGGCACAAATCTGCGGTACCAACTTGCCATTCCAACAAACCTGCGAACCTCCGACACGGTCCGAGGTATAGGTATCTTCAGGATAGCCTCGATTTTATCTGGATCCACTCGCAGTCCATTTCCATCCACAACATAGCCCAGATACTTCAACCGAGGCAAGCAGAACTGGCACTTCTCTCGACTGACGGTCAACCCCGCAGCGTGTAGACGATCAAACACTTTAGATAAGATATCATAATGAGTCTCGAAATCAGGTGACAGAACGATAATGTCGTCGAGATAAACAATTACATAAGGCTCAAGATCGGCCCCCAAAACTCGGTCAATCAGACGCTGCCAAGTAGCCGGCGAATTAGTAAGCCCCATAGGCATCCTACGGAACTGAAACAACCCCCTACCAGGAACGGTAAACGCAGTGAATTCCCGCGACGATTCAGCGACGGGCACCTGGAAGTATGCCGACTTAATATCCAAAGAACTGAGATATTTTGCGTTCCGTAAGCGATCCAGAGTAGCAGACACGTAGGGTATAGGGTAAGCATCCCTCTTGGTTACCTTGTTCAACCGTCGATAGTCCACACAGACTCGGTAACTACCATCTTTCTTCGGAACCAACAGTATCGGTGAGGACCAAGCGCTCTTGGAAGGTTCAATGATTCCCTGCTTCAAAAGTTTGTCCAATTCAGCATCGATAATCTTCTGTTTGATTGGAGAGACCGGGTAATAACGAAGCTTTATTGGAGGAGAGTCAGTGATGATGTCATGTTCAACTGACACTGCAGATCCAAGGGCTTCTCCCATAAGTTCGAACTTCTCAGAAACCATCCGATCCAACATCAGTTGCTCGTCGGATGTAAGAGTGGTCTGGATACTGCAAACCTCGGGTTCAATAGCGTCTCCAAACTTCCACACGTCATTACGCAAATCCGGGATGATGCTCATTGCTCTCCAAAAATCCATTCCGAGTATCAGCTGGTGAGGCACCTCGGGTACAATCATAATTGGAAGAATACAAGTTTTCCCCATGAGCGTTATCGGGGTCTGGACAATACCCAATGAAGAACACTGAGCTCCATTAGCGACGTAAGATGATCGGACACTGGTCGAATCCAACCGAAATCCTAAACCCAAAAGCAGTTCGTAACCCATCCCTCCCATGATCGTGTTGGTTGCTCCGGAATCCAACAACCCCAACACCCTACGGCCAAGTATGGAAATTTCTAAATATGGACGGGCGTCTCCCGATGCATGAGAGATAATAAAATCAAGGATGGCTCGATGCGAGTCATTGGTCGGGTGAGGTACATCGGAGAAATTCTGGCGACCATTCAGTTTCTCCGAGCGCCGTTTCCCGAACAGGCAGGGCAGGTGCGAACAGTAAAACCCTCCTTGCTTCCAAGGCTTCGGACAATCCCGAACAAAATGGCCCGCCTCGCGGCAATTAAAGCACTCACCCCGAAAGGTAGTCGTTGCAGCCGTCTCCAATATTTCTTTCGAGCAAGGCAAAATGCTGGCTAGTTCTGGCTCTACACTAGCAACAACACGCGTGGGTGGCTTAAAATTCTCCATGGCCTCCCTACGAGACTCCAACCGCTGACAAACCTGCTTAAACTCCTCGACGGACGCAACATCAATCAACCCCAAGTGGCTCTGGAAATATGGGTGCACATTAGTATGGAAGATGCGTAGCCTTAATGCTTCCGGTAATGGAGGACTGAACTTGCTGAAGAACTCTGCCATAATGGCAAAATAGACACTCTCGTCTTGGCCCTGTGTTCGTCGCTTCACCTCGTTCAAAAGTTTCTCGTAATAGTTATTCGGCAAAAAGTCCCGACGAAGCTCACCGACCAAATCCTCCCAAGAGTGAACGCCGTTTCTCACCTCTCGGAACCATCGCAATGCATTTCCCGCAAACACGTGCAGCGCGGATGGGAAAACTTGGTGCTGTTCGACTCCACGCGCCGCTTACAGCTCTTCGACTCGCTGAATGAAGGTGACCACCGACAGTCCACGTCGTGTCCCATCAAACTTTAGATTCCACTTCCATACAGGGACAGACTTAAATGAGGCAGCTCCCACAGCACTGATAGGGTTCTCTCGCGATCGATCCGCATCACCATCCAACCGAGTAGACTCGAGATACTCAACGTCCAAAGGCAGGGCTTCGGGAGCTCCCACTCTCTCCAAAAGTTTACTCTGGAAGTCAGAATACAATTGAAGGACACCAGACAGCAGCTTCTTCTTCTCGCTAGCCGGAATACGGTCCACTCTACCGAAGAGATGACAAAATTTAGAAATGAGTCTTGTTTTCTGCTTAATTACGAAGTTAACAAGCAATTCGCGTAATTCTTCCAACTTTGCCTCGCATGCGGTGATATCTTCGCCCGAGGTGTAGGGGTACGGTGGGGGAGTCAGACTAATGCTGGTGTTAGGATTCTTAGCCTGGATCTCCAAACGTAGAGCGCTGGATAAGGACTTTCTCATGTCATCAACGGTACCAGTTTCGATGCCTCTAATGCAGAGTTCATAATTCAGCTCGTCCTGGGACAGACAGTTAACGGTGATCCTTAACGCCATCTCTTCCGCTCGGCACGGAAACCAACAAAATGCCAAGTGGAACAACGCAAGACACAATTATCCCGAACAAAAAAATCCAAACAACAAAATAGGCAATAAAGGCAAACACCCCAGCAAACAAAAAAAAATTCAACCAAAAACAAAAACTGTCGAGCTTGGGAAAGGGAAAAGGGATCAGCAAAGAGAAACAAAAGGGATAATTTTATTAGCAAAGGCCTTCCCTCTCTACAATGCAAGGCCCCACGTTGGGCGCCAATGTTACACCCGAATTTCCACAAAATGTCGATACTACCATTTGCGCCTTCCTTCGTCGTCCACTAGTGTCCTCAGCTGCTTGAATCGGAGAGTGGTGTGGGTCAAACTCCAACAGACAAACGGTGTAACGGGCGCCACCCAAATTTCACTGTTATGGACGAAAACTGATTTGGGACAGTTGGAAGGAAAAATATAGGAAGGACGCTCGACAGTAAACACAAAATGCAGATAACCAGTTTATTACCCACAAGGGTACTATTGCTTTAAATACACAAATTCCTTTATGCCCCAAAATGTAACCGCAGTTCCCCCAAATTCCCCACAAAAATATAATAATAAAAATACACAATAAAACAGACCAAGTACTAATTCAAAAATATTCTATCAAATCAGCAATATCGATCCCAGCAACACTAGTTGGGAAAATATTAAACATACACAAAATAAACGTCTCGATGTAATTTGGCCAAAGTACCTCGCGACCCGTTCTAGATGGTAAAAGATACCGTAATTAAAATTAAAACAACTAAGCGTTGATAAGAATGGATGTACAATCAACTTGGCGCATTAAATATTGAATATTAATTGAACTATTAAAATGAAATTGAAAAATGAAATTGAAAAATAACTAATAACTGGCTGGAAAAATAGCTAATAACTGGTCTACACAACGACCTTAATCCAAATACAGAGGTACGTTCAGAAGGAACGACCACCTCACACAAAAGTACTAACTACGAAAGTCAGGTTAGGTTAAGGTAAACAAATTCTAAAGTGAGGTTAGATACTATAGACAAACTCCAAGTTCGGAGACGGTAGCCTAACGGTGACGCAAGAGCACCATGACGCACGCAGAACAGCTCTTCGGAAGAATAAATAGACAACCTACTTGACCACGTCCGTTGACAGGACTAACATGAGCCGCTGTATTCAATAACTCTATGAAATCTCTTCCGCTAACTACGTTCCAGGACTAGATCGGTTCCTATTCTGCGAAGTCTTCGGCGAGCTCAAAAGCTTAGGCCCGGGGTTAGCAAATTCCACGCTCAACGATGGTCCTCGAACAGCCAGGCTCCAACGTCGACAAACAGGGAGTCCAGCCACGGAGAAGAATCGGCTAATATTAACAAACGATAGCCCCCTTTGTTATTCCAAACCAGGACGAAGAATCCAAACGCCGGTATTTCCAGCCAGGAAGGCAAACTACAATAAGTTCCGCTCAAAATTAGCAACCAATCCCAGAGAACAAAGGAAACTTACCCCTTAAGATGTTAATCGGGTTTTGTGGACCTCTAGTGTGACCTCAAATCCGTCAAAACGAAACGCAAACAACTCCAAATGGGTGCCAGGAGGGACTAATCCCAAAGCGGTAGTTGTGGATGGCTATCAACTCAACCAATAATCCAAACCAACAACACGTCTAACCTCCTTTCACCCGGGACACACTAATGGGTCAAGATGGCGTCGGGACGCTGCCAATTTCAGTAACGCTCCAAAGCAATTCAACAGATCGACTGGACTCCGTGACGTATAGGCGACTTCTTTTATAGAACACAGCAAACCCCACCACAAATTCACGTAGCGGCCGTGGCGCTACCAAGCGGTGAATAGTCGAAACCCGACTCGTCACAACCAAAATAACTAATCACTGTCTCAAATTAGGATATCGAACTACGAATGGACACAATTTAACGTGCCAAACAAACAATAATAACACCATCAAGATGATAATTGAAAAGGGGAACAATCGACAATTTGGTCATGACGTCACAGACAAAAAAACCACCAATTTTAACGCAATTATAAATTACAGGAAAAGGACACCAACTAACAGCACCTTCATAGCTGCAATCAACTCATCGGCGGTCCATGAAACTCCGAACATGGAGTACCCGTGGGGGAGGCCGAAATAACTTAGAAAATCGTAGCCAAAGGCCCAACAATAGGGCCGGAATAACTGGACCTACAAGGCCAAAACGTGGGCCGGATACCCATCGAACCACACCATACATTCTGAGCATAAAATAACACCAGTTAACATAAATGAGTGATTAAAACAATTAGAGCAAAACAAACAAAAAAACCTGACACTTAGTTGGTTCCCAAATCGAGCAAAAGATGGCAGCACCGTCCGGCGTTATATTTAAAATTCAAATAAATCCGAAGTTCTAATTGTTCCTGTCACGACGTGACATTTCCCCCTTCCTTTCTAAAGGAAAATTCTTCAATTTTCCGATCTTCTCAAATCCTCCTCCAAGTCCTCAACATCCCAAAATGACAAGCCGAGCACCAACAAAACCGTTCCTGGTAGGATGGACCAAAAGTGGAAACCGACAAAACCCATCAAAAGTTACCCCCAAAACATTGCTAGCTTAAAAAAACAAAACGGCCAAGGTTCCTCTCCAAATGAAGCACGACATGCAGTGGGTCGATGTATGGTAGAACAGAGAGTTACATAAAAGGAAGAACAAACACAAGAAAGAAGATAGCCAACTACGCATTGCGCCCTGGCGGAAACGGCCAGGCCCTCGTGTACGTAGTTAAGAGAGACAAAAAGGGTGAAGGAAAGGAAATGAGGTACGAAAGGAGAGGAAAGGAAAGGGATGGTGCATTGCGCCCTGATCGACTGATCAGGCCCTCGTGTACACAATCAAAGGATGGAACGAAAAGGATGCGTGTGTTCTACCAACATCGACCGGTGCAATCGCCCTTCACCAGGTCAATTCCCCCCGACCGAAAACATAAAAAAAGCGACAATCGCCAAAACAAAAAAATTATGTCACCGCGAACAACAAAAAGACTGAACGTTAAGAAAACTAAACTGGGCTCATCACGAAGCCTGCGATGGTAATAGCAGCATTAACAATGGCTCTACAGTGACAACCGCAATGGAAGTCACCCAAACGATACCCGAACCATGCCAACCCTACTACCACATGCCCAAGTGGTGACAATCGCATAAATCCAATACCAATTCCAATATCAAACACCAAAACCACGATAGCCAAGCTATCCAACCAAAACAGACCCGAAGTCTCGAGGTCTCCGCGCATTGAGAAGAACCTCGTTTCCATCCCCAACCAGGAGGAGATAATGTGTGGAAAAACCGTGTCACTCTTGTCAGACTTTTACTGACCACGGGAAGCGTGGTAGCGGAATTCTTAAGCCCCCACTACAGAGCTCGACGACAACTAATCATCTTGACAAAAAGTTGGCTTAAGGTCCTGTACATGCCAAATCCTTTTAGACTTTCCAGCGTCATTCTCCAATTCGTACGTCCATCCTCCTATCTTCCGGGATATCCAAAAAGGTCCAACGAACTTAGCAGCCAACTTAGCATTCACATACTCTGCAGCATTAGAGAGAACCTTATTACGACGCCATACCTGCTGTCCAACGGAAAAGTGAATAGGTCGTCTTCTCAGATTGTAAATTTTCCCTCAAAATTTAGCCCTCAATCGAGACTGGATCTTCCAATACATTACCTGAATGTCCTTAGTCTTGTTCGGCAAGTCCGAAGACTGATCGTCGGAGACAATGCGACTATGCAGATCACCAGACCCCAAGTAATGCTTACCAAAGCTGGCATAATACGGAGAATAACCTGTTGTCTCACTTTTGGCAGTGCGAATAGCGCAACCTATAGGCGCAAGATAATTCTCCCACTTACGCTGATCTGTCTTAACGTAGCATCCCAGCATAGTCTTGACGACTCGATTGACCCTCTCCACAGGATCTGCTCGAGGATAATACAAGGGAGTATAGACGATTTTTGTATGGTAGGTCTGGCACAGTTGTTTGAATTCTCTACTACGCATTTGAACTCCATTATCACATATGAGGTACTGAGGGACTCCATATACTAAGAAAACGTTTTCCTCAAGTATCCTAGTCAACATGCTGCCAGTAGCAGACCGAAGGGCAAACATAAGGACATATTTTGTAAAGTAATCGCTGATGACCAAAACAGTAGTACTACCCCTAGAAGACCGAGGCAAAGGTCCAACGAAATCCAAGCTGATCATCTGCCATGGGCGCGTAATCTCAGGTCTCGTACCCATAAGTCCAGCAGGTGCTCTTTGTTCGGGCTTTTGCGCAGCGCAAGTGTCACACTTCCTGACGTAACGTGCCACGTCAGCATGCATCTTTGGCCAAGTATACCGCTCATGCATTTTCCAATACACCTTGTAGACTCCAAAATGTCCCGATCGAGGATCGTCGTGGTATCGGTTCAACAACGACTTTCTTCGGTCCCTAGGAACGACTATCTTCCAAGGATTTTCCACAGGGCCAGGGGTTCGGTCAGAACGGACATGCTTGTAAAGTACACCCATTTCAATTCTCCACGAAGGAAACCTGGAAGGATTCCTCTCCACTCTATCACCCATCCTACGGTACCAGGCATCAGTGGTATTGGAAAAACTGGCATAATATTGATCGGACTCCACACAATCAATGGTCGGCACAGCACGCGACAGACAATCCGGGACGACAAGCTCCCGTCCCCGTCGATGTATGATGTTAAAATCGAAGGGCTGCAGACGGACGGCCCATCTGGCCAAACGTCCCGTTGGGTCTTTTAAATTGTTTAGCCACACCAGAGACGCGTGATCAGTGACTACGGTAAACCTACTTCCTCCAGATAATGACGCAGCTTTTCGATCGCCCAAATAACGCCAAGGCACTCACGCTCCGTCGTGGAGAAATTTCTCTCCTATCTCGTCAGAGACCGTGATAGAAAGGCCAAGACTCGCTCCTCGTCTCCGATTTTCTGGGTAAGGACAGCTCCCAGTCCATAAGCTGATGCGTCAGTCTGCAGGCAGAACGGCTGAGAAAAATCCGGGCAAGTGAGTATGGGCGCCGAAACAAGCTGCTGCTTGATGGAATCAAACGCCCTGTCGCAGTCCGAACTCCAAACGAACTTAACGCCTTTCCTGGTCAATGCGGTGATGGGTGCCATAACAGAGGCAAATTCAGGCACAAATCTGCGGTACCAACTTGCCATTCCAACAAACCTGCGAACCTCCGACACGGTCCGAGGTATAGGTATCTTCAGGATAGCCTCGATTTTATCTGGATCCACTCGCAGTCCATTTCCATCCACAACATAGCCCAGATACTTCAACCGAGGCAAGCAGAACTGGCACTTCTCTCGACTGACGGTCAACCCCGCAGCGTGTAGACGATCAAACACTTTAGATAAGATATCATAATGAGTCTCGAAATCAGGTGACAGAACGATAATGTCGTCGAGATAAACAATTACATAAGGCTCAAGATCGGCCCCCAAAACTCGGTCAATCAGACGCTGCCAAGTAGCCGGCGAATTAGTAAGCCCCATAGGCATCCTACGGAACTGAAACAACCCCCTACCAGGAACGGTAAACGCAGTGAATTCCCGCGACGATTCAGCGACGGGCACCTGGAAGTATGCCGACTTAATATCCAAAGAACTGAGATATTTTGCGTTCCGTAAGCGATCCAGAGTAACAGACACGTAGGGTATAGGGTAAGCATCCCTCTTGGTTACCTTGTTCAACCGTCGAAAGTCCACACAGACTCGGTAACTACCATCTTTCTTCGGAACCAACAGTATCGGTGAGGACCAAGCGCTCTTGGAAGGTTCAATGATTCCCTGCTTCAAAAGTTTGTCCAATTCAGCATCGATAATCTTCTGTTTGATTGGAGAGACCGGGTAATAACGAAGCTTTATTGGAGGAGAGTCAGTGATGATGTCATGTTCAACTGACACTGCAGATCCAAGGGCTTCTCCCATAAGTTCGAACTTCTCAGAAACCATCCGATCCAACATCAGTTGCTCGTCGGATGTAAGAGTGGTCTGGATACTGTAAACCTCGGGTTCAATAGCGTCTCCAAACTTCCACACGTCATTACGCAAATCCGGGATGATGCTCATTGCTCTCCAAAAATCCATTCCGAGTATCAGCTGGTGAGGCACCTCGGGTACAATCATAATTGGAAGAATACAAGTTTTCCCCATGAGCGTTATCGGGGTCTGGACAATACCCAATGAAGAACACTGAGCTCCATTAGCGACGTAACATGATCGGACACTGGTCGAATCCAACCGAAATCCTAAACCCAAAAGCAGTTCGTAACCCATCCCTCCCATGATCGTGTTGGTTGCTCCGGAATCCAACAACCCCAACACCCTACGGCCAAGTATGGAAATTTCTAAATATGGACGGGCGTCTCCCGATGCATGAGAGATAATAAAATCAAGGATGGCTCGATGCGAGTCATTGGTCGGGTGAGGTACATCGGAGAAATTCTGGCGACCATTCAGTTTCTCCGAGCGCCGTTTCCCGAACAGGCAGGGCAGGTGCGAACAGTAAAACCCTCCTTGCTTCCAAGGCTTCGGACAATCCCGAACAAAATGGCCCGCCTCGCGGCAATTAAAGCACTCACCCCGAAAGGTAGTCGTTGCAGCCGTCTCCAATATTTCTTTCGAGCAACGCAAAATGCTGGCTAGTTCTGGCTCTACACTAGCAACAACACGCGTGGGTGGCTTAAAATTCTCCATGGCCTCCCTACGAGACTCCAACCGCTGACAAACCTGCTTAAACTCCTCGACGGACGCAACATCAATCAACCCCAAGTGGCTCTGGAAATATGGGTGCACATTAGTATGGAAGATGCGTAGCCTTAATGCTTCCGGTAATGGAGGACTGAACTTGCTGAAGAACTCTGCCATAATGGCAAAATAGACACTCTCGTCTTGGCCCTGTGTTCGTCGCTTCACCTCGTTCAAAAGTTTCTCGTAATAGTTATTCGGCAAAAAGTCCCGACGAAGCTCACCGACCAAATCCTCCCAAGAGTGAACGCCGTTTCTCACCTCTCGGAACCATCGCAATGCATTTCCCGCAAACACGTGCAGCGCGGATGGGAAAACTTGGTGCTGTTCGACTCCACGCGCCGCTTACAGCTCTTCGACTCGCTGAATGAAGGTGACCACCGACAGTCCACGTCGTGTCCCATCAAACTTTAGATTCCACTTCCATACAGGGACAGACTTAAATGAGGCAGCTCCCACAGCACTGATAGGGTTCTCTCGCGATCGATCCGCATCACCATCCAACCGAGTAGACTCGAGATACTCAACGTCCAAAGGCAGGGCTTCGGGAGCTCCCACTCTCTCCAAAAGTTTACTCTGGAAGTCAGAATACAATTGAAGGACACCAGACAGCAGCTTCTTCTTCTCGCTAGCCGGAATACGGTCCACTCTACCGAAGAGATGACAAAATTTAGAAATGAGTCTTGTTTTCTGCTTAATTACGAAGTTAACAAGCAATTCGCGTAATTCTTCCAACTTTGCCTCGCATGCGGTGATATCTTCGCCCGAGGTGTAGGGGTACGGTGGGGGAGTCAGACTAATGCTGGTGTTAGGATTCTTAGCCTGGATCTCCAAACGTAGAGCGCTGGATAAGGACTTTCTCATGTCATCAACGGTACCAGTTTCGATGCCTCTAATGCAGAGTTCATAATTCAGCTCGTCCTGGGACAGACAGTTAACGGTGATCCTTAACGCCATCTCTTCCGCTCGACACGGAAACCAACAAAATGCCAAGTGGAACAACGCAAGACACAATTATCCCGAACAAAAAAATCCAAACAACAAAATAGGCAATAAAGGCAAACACCCCAGCAAACAAAAAAAATTCAACCAAAAACAAAAACTGTCGAGCTTGGGAAAGGGAAAAGGGATCAGCAAAGAGAAACAAAAGGGACAATTTTATTAGCAAAGGCCTTCCCTCTCTACAATGCAAGGCCCCACGTTGGGCGCCAATGTTACACCCGAATTTCCACAAAATGTCGATACTACCATTTGCGCCTTCCTTCGTCGTCCACTAGTGTCCTCAGCTGCTTGAATCGGAGAGTGGTGTGGGTCAAACTCCAACAGACAAACGGTGTAACGGGCGCCACCCAAATTTCACTGTTATGGACGAAAACTGATTTGGGACAGTTGGAAGGAAAAATATAGGAAGGACGCTCCACAGTAAACACAAAATGCAGATAACCAGTTTATTACCCACAAGGGTACTATTGCTTTAAATACACGAATTCCTTTATGCCCCAAAATGTAACCGCAGTTCCCCCAAATTCCCCACAAAAATATAATAATAAAAATATACAATAAAACAGACCAAGTACTAATTCAAAAATATTCTATCAAATCAGCAATATCGATCCCAGCAACACTAGTTGGGGAAATATTAAACATACACAAAATAAACGTCTCGATGTAATTTGGCCAAAGTACCTCGCGACCCGTTCTAGATGGTAAAAGATACCGTAATTAAAATTAAAACAACTAAGCGTTGATAAGAATGGATGTACAATCAACTTGGCGCATTAAATATTGAATATTAATTGAACTATTAAAATGAAATTGAAAAATTAAATTGAAAAATAACTAATAACTGGCTGGAAAAATAGCTAATAACTGGTCTACACAACGACCTTAATCCAAATACAGAGGTACGTTCAGAAGGAACGACCACCTCAAAGTCAGGTTAGGTTAAGGTAAACAAATTCTAAAGTGAGGTTAGATACTATAGACAAACTCCAAGTTCGGAGACGGTAGCCTAACGGTGACGCAAGAGCACCATGACGCACGCAGAACAGCTCTTCGGAAGAATAAATAGACAACCTACTTGACCACGTCCGTTGACAGGGCTAACATGAGCCGCTGTATTCAATAACTCTATGAAATCTCTTCCGCTAACTACGTTCCAGGACTAGATCGGTTCCTATTCTGCGAAGTCTTCGGCGAGCTCAAAAGCTTAGGCCCGGGGTTAGCAAATTCCACGCTCAACGATGGTCCTCGAACAGCCAGGCTCCAACGTCGACAAACAGGGAGTCCAGCCACGGAGAAGAATCGGCTAATATTAACAAACGATAGCCCCCTTTGTTATTCCAAACCAGGACGAAGAATCCAAACGCCGGTATTTCCAGCCAGGAAGGCAAACTACAATAAGTTCCGCTCAAAATTAGCAACCAATCCCAGAGAACAAAGGAAACTTACCCCTTAAGATGTTAATCGGGTTTTGTGGACCTCTAGTGTGACCTCAAATCCGTCAAAACGAAACGCAAACAACTCCAAATGGGTGCCAGGAGGGACTAATCCCAAAGCGATAGTTGTGGATGGCTATCAACTCAACCAATAATCCAAACCAACAACACGTCTAACCTCCTTTCACCCGGGACACACTAATGGGTCAAGATGGCGTCGGGACGCTGCCAATTTCAGTAACGCTCCAAAGCAATTCAACAGATCGACTGGACTCCGTGACGTATAGGCGACTTCTTTTATAGAACACAGCAAACCCCACCACAAATTCACGTAGCGGCCGTGGCGCTACCAAGCGTTGAATAGTCGAAACCCGACTCGTCACAACCAAAATAACTAATCACTGTCTCAAATTAGGATATCGAACTACGAATGGACACAATTTAACGTGCCAAACAATAATAACACCATCAAGATGATAATTGAAAAGGGGAACAATCGACAATTTGGTCATGACGTCACAGACAAAAAAAACACAAATTTTAACGCAATTATAAATTACAGGAAAAGGACACCAACTAACAGGACCTTCATAGCTGCAATCAACTCATCGGCGGTCCATGAAACTCCGAACATGGAGTACCCGTGGGGGAGGCCGAAATAACTTAGAAAATCGTAGCCAAAGGCCCAACAATAGGGCCGGAATAACTGGACCTACAAGGCCAAAACGTGGGCCGGATACCCATCGAAGCACACCATACATTCTGAGCATAAAATAACACCAGTAGCTAACATAAATGAGTGATTAAAACAATTAGAGCAAAACAAACAAAAAAACCTGACACTTAGTTGGTTCCCAAATCGAGCAAAAGATGGCAGCACCGTCCGGCGTTATATTTATAATTCAAATAAATCCGAAGTTCTAATTGTCCCTGTCACGACGTGACATACACCTTAAGGCATGTGTTTTCCTTTTTTTCGCAGCGGGAACCGAATTTGCCGTAAAAACGTCGGCAAGAGCGCGAAATATGTTATGCGGCGTGGAAGTGTTCTCCTAGACTCTAGAACGTGGTTTTATCGTGGTTTTATCTATTCGGTCGGCGTAGACAGCGTATAAAGTGGAGACAATGTGTAGAAAGAGGAAGTTAATGGTAGCGATATTATTGAAAGAAATGGCGGATGATGACCAGGAAGAAGAGTTCATACTGACGGAACATGCGAAATTCAGGAAACAAGAAAGTGATGTTTTCGCAAATCAGAGAAATGACGGAACTTTCATATTTTAAATTTGGTACATACTACTTTTTATTTATATAAAATTATCACATAAACTTTATTTTTCAGCAGTTTGGTATTGGCATACCAACTAAAGCTTTAATGTTCAGTTTTTGCTTCTTTAATGTTTCTGTTGTGGCACATACAATTTCAATTGCTGTACAACCGATCAACGGTGCTAGGTCTAAGAATGTTGTAATAAATTTGTTCTTTGATTGACTGAAATATATTATTGTGATACGAAGATATTTTCGCACTGATATATCAGTTGATTCATCCAAAATCAAACTATATTTACTACCTTACACAAAATGAGGTGCAATAAAATTTTTATGTTTGAGCATTTTGTCCTCTTTAAATAAAGGTGATTTACCGTAAATAATAGCTTGCATGTAGAAGTCAAATGGTCCACCGGAAAAATACTGGAATGCGGCGCGATGTATAAAGACAACTGCGCTTCAGCACGTCTGGCAGCGTTAATTTCGAGACTATCTGCTATGAAAAGTTACGGCGGGGCTGAGGTGCAGGTCCTATAATTGGCCTTGCATTTTATTTATGATTTTTACCTTCACCATGCTTCTTAAGGTTCGAATATCTGGTGGCTAAAATTGTGTGGCAGAATTTGCACTTCGCTTGCAACCCTTGCGTGGATTCCACTGTAACTAGCCAATCCTTAAACAATGGATCTTTTAACCACACCATCCTAAACTTCTTCATAAAACAAAGTATTTTAAACAATAACATTATATTAAATAAAACACCTATTTATTGCTAAGAAATAAATAAAAGAGAATGTCAATCGATTACATGTTACAAACTGAACGGTTCGTTAGGAAATGAATACAGCAGCACATAGTCACACTCACGCTACCAACATTACGAAAACAGATTGATTATCGTATCGTACAATGCGGTGTATGAAATATTTCCTGTAGAAATACGATAAATGATAATATGCGCCCATTATGAGTTTTACACTAGATTTTCACAAAAAATCTTTTATTGATTCACCAGAAAAGTCACTAGGTCACTAGACGCAATTTTTGTCACCAGATCGGATACACCAAATCTAGTGGCAAATTCATTGATTTAGCAACACTGCCTTGAGTACCAGCGGGCGGCGTCTCCGATCAGGCGGCGGACTGCAGTTGAGGTGCTGTTGTCGTCCGGGGATCTTGGCCAGGCAACATCCAGGGCAGCCAGAAAGGTCTCGGGATCGTCGATTGGGTCGCCGGAGAATGGCGGGCCTCGCCGTCCTCGAATCGGAGCTTGTGAGCAAGTCCGCACAATGGTGAAAACAGCTCCGTGATGACTTGTTTCTGGTTTCTTGTTTCCTTTGCTTGACTGGCCGGCTTGGCGAAGTCAAACGTTAGGTTGGTGGTCGCTGGTCCGGGCGGTTGCTGCGCCATGGTTGAAGGGGTGGATTCCTCCTGGTCTGAGCAGTCCGATGCCGATTCCAGCGGTTGATGATTCCGGAAGCACAGGTTGTAATATGTCTTCGGAGTCATCTTCGGCATCGGTCCGGAGGTGTCGTTGGGGGTGGTAAATGGGTGTGGTCCATTGAAGGCATCCTCATCGGCGCAGTGCACTGTCCCAGGCGATTGACGTGAATTGGGCTCCGTTGTCTGAAAGGATGGCTCTTGGATATCCAAAGCGCGGGAAGACTTCTTTGTCCATTAGTGTGATGATGTCGTCGGCCTCTGTTCTGGGCAGCGGGAAGGCCTCGACCCAGCGGCTGAATAGGTCTGTGATGACGAGAATCCAGCGATTCCCGGTGGTGGAGATGTTGTATGGTCCCATTAGATCTAGGGCGATTATTTCCCAAGGTGTTGTTGGTTCGTGCGGTCGTAAGGGTGCTTTCTCCTGGAGTGGTCCGCGCTTTAGTGCTGCGCACGCCCAACAGGATCGGACGTATTGACGTATGTCGTCCTCCATGCCTGGCCAAAAGTAGCGTTGGGAAATTGCTCTGACGGTTTCCTCGGCTCCTGGGTGGCCCGCGCTGGGTGAGTCGTGGTATACATACAGCGTGTGTTCGTGCATCTCGGCGAGGACTATGAGCCTGTCGCCTTGCTCGCTCCGGCGCCAGAGTAGGTCGTTAGTGGTCGCATGTTCTCTCAGAATTTTCGCTTCTTCCTCATTGGTGGGTCCGGCGGTGTTGATGGTGTTCCATCTCTCGATGAGGCGTTGTGCTACCGGACTCTGGTGTTGGCTCTCTTTGACTTTGTCCACCAAGTCTGCAGTGGCAATGGCGGTGATGAACGGTGGTGTCTCATGGTTGGGTGGATCGACGTCGCGGTCTGTTGAAATGTTGCCTTTGGGATACAGGTCTGTTTGGGTATTTTCGGCATGGCGTTCTGGTACCTGCTGTGTTGTATTGATTGTTTCGTGGTCTCTCATTGGTGCCGTCGGGGTGCGGATGGCTAGGGTTGATCCAGGTAGTGTCGGTTGTTTTCCCCAGTGGAACGTGTGTGTTGGAGTGGTCCTGGCTTGAAAACGACCATTCCGAAAGTCCAGGGTCACCTCCTCTCGTTGGAGCCAGGTTTCGCCGAGAATAACCAGTGTTGCCATTTCTAAATGTACCCGCGTCACTAGAACGTGACTTAAAATTCACCAGAAATTCACTAGATTTTATTGAATAGCTTGTTGCCTACATTTCGGCATTTTTACACCCAAAATATAATAGGTACACATACCATAACTAAATATATTACCTAATAATAATATGTGATAGATTTCCGTTGTCAATGTTGGTATGCCCATGTGAAATAAAAAATGTACTTCTCTGAAATTGTGTGAATATTATATTTAACACATTATTTAACAGTCTTTTCATTATAATACAAGCTATTATTATTATATAACTATACTATTATTATTATACAGTCTTTAAAAAAATCATACCTATTATTAAAACAAACAAATATTGCGCGGTAAATACTTTTACAATATTAAAAATAAATGCATTCTAATGCACAGAGATCCTAAATATCAAAAATATTATTCTGATGTAAAAAAAAGGAAAATATTTGTTACAATACAAAATAAATAAATACAATATAATCAATATATAACAACTTTTCTCTAAATAATATAGTAAAGATTATCTACCAACACAATATTCACGTACAAAAATTTTACATCTAGTAACACAAATTTATATTTAGGTAGGTAGTTAGATATTGTTTTAATATAGTGACATTGTTAAATAAAAAAAAATACTAAACAAAATATCAAACACTTCATCAACATTGTAAAACTCTTCCTCAACATTATTATTAATTACCATGTATGTTCCTGGTGTTTTCATCTTCTGTATAATTTCATTTGAAATGTCATATGTATTGCAGCATTTATCCAAACGCTTTAAACTAGCTTTAACGTATAAAATTGATGTCAACATAGGGAGTTGCATCCTATTTCTAACTTTATTTTTTATAAAGTTCATTTTGCTGAACAGCCTTTCAATTTCTGCATTTGAATGTGGTAAACACAAAACATTAAGTGCAAATAATGCCAAATCTCTAAATGGGTTTTCATTGCAGGCATCTTTATAGAGGTTTACTTCACACCAGAACTTTGTGGTGTGTACTATCTCTACCCATTTAATGAAATGGATATTCCTCCACTGCACCAATATGGTGTCTATAGTTTCTGGTGGAGTACCAAATGCAATTAGCAAATCCAAAATATCCCCTTTATTGGGTTTTAGTGCCTCCTCTACACTTAAATTAGATATCTTTTTTAAAATTTTATAGTTATCAGGAATTCTATTTTTTAGTTCATTTATTAGACGGAGTACAAATGAAATGCACCTTTGACGGATATCTCTGTCTTCATCATTTGTGATAATGTTAGATTCCTTCATCTCCCTCATTATTTTTTCAAATTCATAACCCAAATAACAATTTTTATCAACATAGTTTTTAATATCAGTATTAAATGGGTCAATATTTAAATTTGGAGTAATAATTCTATTGCTCAGGGACATTACTAATAGTTCTAATGAATTTAGTAATCTAGTTGGATCAACATCCTCTCCTTCAAATAATTTATTAACATTTTGAATTTCTTTTAGGATTGGTTTTAGAAATAGTAAATTTGCTAAATTCTTTTTGTCATTGTACATTTGATATAATACTTCAGCAGTGTAACACCTATCATTAATTCTGGCAATATTAAAATGACATTTCAGTTCTTCCCATTGCATGCAAATTCTGGTAACTGCAGACTCAATAGACAGCCAACGGGTATTACAGTTTTGCGTAATTTTTAATGGGTTGTGGTTATCATTCATTGCTCGATAAATTTGAATGTATGCAGCCTGTCGACTTGATGATTTTGAAAACCAATTATAACTTTCTTGGATTATATATTCAAGGTTACGTGCTAAACAATTTTTAGTAGCTGCTGAAACTGCTAACTGGAGTGAATGGCAAACACATTTAATCAATACTAAATTTGGTATTTCAACTTTAAGTTTAGTAAAGACACCATTGTTTACGCCACACATAACAGAAGCATTGTCAGTTCCAATACCAATTAAATTTTTTATATTTAAATTAAACTTCTGCAAGGTGGATTTAATGGCACAGACAATGTCTTCTGATGTGCATCCAATTAAAAGTGCTAGGTCGAGAAAAGAGTTAACAATTTTGTTTAGAGTTTTACTAAAATATATAATTATGATGCCAAGATATTTGTTGACAGATATATCGGTCGATTCATCTAATAATAGACTATATTTACTGTCAGCAATATCCTCTTTTAATTTTGCGATGAAATGGGGACCAAGTAAGTATTTTATAATATTAGAACATTTTGTTCTTTTTAAATGAATGTTGTCGTTTTTGCATGCAGTCTTACATATATTTGTCAGATGATCAACTGGATGAATTGACGAATGTTGTGCTATGTACAAGGCGAGTCGAGCTTCTGTCAACCTAGCAGCTTTATCGTCATCAAGTGCAAAATTCAATTTTGGTTGACGTGGAGATCCCACGAATAAGTTGGCATTTTGTCTGTGCTTTTTTCCTTCGCCGTGTTTTTTAATATCAGCATAACGACTAGTAAGCAATTTGTGACAGAACTTGCATTTTGCTTGAGTGCCTGCTGTAGACTCTACAGCAATAAGCCAATTTTTAAATTGAGGTTCTTTTAGCCAGTTTGGGCGAAATTTTTGTTCATATTGCGGTTTTCCCATCTTAAAAGAGAAACAATGGTTTAATATGAATGAAAATATTAAGTATAAGCTTGATTATTACCTTTACATGCTACTACTAAGTCCAAACTGATGTATGTAATCTCGATTCTCGTGAAGTGCAGAACTACACACAGACCATACAGAGACGGAACTTTTAGACCACGGTGTTCCCCAATATTAATACAGGACACTATAAATACACAACGGTCCGCGCCATCTATTGGATACTGTTAGTACCTCTTTATAAACTTTAAGACAGATCGCTAAAATAAGCGTACTATCTATCATACAAGGTATTATTCCTAATCTGCTAAGACTAATGTCTCTTTACACATATGATAATTTTACTAAATGTATCACCAAAGACTTAAAAGATTTCCACCAGAAATTCTACTAAGTCACTAGTTGCAATTTTGGTCACTAAATTGAATGCAAAATACACCAGATCTGGTGAAAAATCTACTGTAATAGCAACACTGAGAATAACGTATGACAATTGGGGGGCCACTATGAACTGTTCTTTGAATGTGACGCCTTTGATGGAGAATTATTGAGTCGTTTCCCCTAGGATGGCGATTTCGGTGGTCGGGTCTGCGGTGCTGGCTTGGCGAGGTCTCGGTTGGAATTTTCCGGCGATGGATGCCGAAATGAAGCTGTGGGATGCTCCGGAGTCTAGTAGGGCTGTTACTATTTTGCCGTGGATCTTCAATGGGACGATGGTTTGCAGGTCCGTGCGGGGTGTTTGGAGTCCGTTTACAGCGGCCGAGGTAGTCCTCCCGTTTGTCGGCCGCTCGGTCGTTTCCCTGGTTGGCCAGGGTTGGGCAGTCCCGGTTCCAATGGTGCTCTGGGCAGTGGTGGCACTTCGGTAGCCGTGCTGGGGCTTGGTCGTCAGGCGGTTTGAGTCTGAGTGTTGGGCAGTCCCTGTGCCAATGGAATCCTGGGCAGTGTTTGCATTTGGGGAGTTTCGCTGTCGTGGGTCTAGTTGTGGTTGGTCTTCTTAACGTACCGGAACGGAGCAGTAGGTCCTCGATATTTGTAGCCTTTCGTCGTAGGGATACCAGACAGGTTGGTGGGTCCCTCAGAAGCACTTGGATTGCTGGCAGTAGCAGGGAGATGTGGGTCGGGATGTCTTCTGTTGCGTCCCTCTTTAGTCGGACTGCCTGCCTGGTCTTTAGTTTGAGGAAGGCTTCCACGCTTTCTTCTTGTTGTTGTTGTTTGGAGAAGTACTGACCGTAAATGCTACTTAGTGTCCGGGGATTGTTGAAGTATTCTTTGAGCTCCTCCCTGAACTGCTCGATTGGTAGGTTCAGGTCAGCATATCTTCCGTACCAGCGGGCGGCGTCTCCAGTCAGGCGACGGGCTGCAGTTGAGGTACGGTCTTCGTCCGGGCACTTGATGTTCGCTAGCTAGTTGTCCAGGGCGGCCAGGAAGGTTTCGGGGTCTTCGATTGGCTCGCCGGAAAAGGACGGGGCGTCTTCGTTGTCTTGGATTTTGAGTTTGTGGGCATATTCCACTAGTGGTGAGAATATTGCTGTGATGGCTCCTTTCTGGTCTTCTGCTTGGGTGGCTGGTTGGCTGTTGCTGCGCCATTGTTGAAAGGGGTGGGTTCCTCCTGGTCGGAGCCGTCCGATGCAGTGGTTGGTTCTTCCGGAAGCGTAGATCGTAGTGTCTCTTCGGAAACGTCTTTGGCATCGGTCCGGAGGTGTCGTTGGGCGCCAATTAATACCTGGTCCGTGCAGGTGGGAGCGCAGCAAAGGTGTTCGTTCGATTGATTGCAGTAAAAACAACAATTAAAAGACCAGTTCGTTCGAAAGATTAAGACGTGTATTCGAATTTCGCAGTATAACACAAATAATAAGCTCGTTCGTTCGATAAATAATCGTATATTCAGTTCGTAAATAACAAGTAAGTAGATTGATGGAATTCTGGCTGTCGTGTCGGAAGGAGGTCGTCTCGTAGTGCTGGGTGGAGTTCTGGGCATCGATGTCTCGAATTCGGGTCTGGTAGCGATTCTGGAGGTCTTCGTTGTCGGAGATGTAGCTGGCTTGGATGTGGTCGATCGACTGACTTCCCTGCTGAAACCGCGCTGTTTATATAGGATCTGGTGGCTGCGTGCTGCGTTCTGATTGGCTGGAGCGTTCGGTCGATCTTGGACTGTAGGCTCCGCCCACTGATGACCGGCGCGATGCTGTAGTTGACGAGCGGACCGCTAGGTGGCGCTGATACTGTAGTAGTCTATTGGGCCGAAAGGTGGCACTGATAATCATAATACCTGGTCCGTGCAGGTGTGGACGCAGCAACGCAATAAATACAAGTCGTTCGATGATTCAAGACGTATATTCGAAATAATGTAAAACAATAGTAGATAATGGTGGTCAATCGTCAAGCTGGAAGAAGGTCGTCTCGGCTGGTCGTGGAGATGCCTGGGCGTCGACGTGGTGGTGCTGGATTGAGTCGAGGCTTTGGAGGTCTTCGTAGGCTGTGATGTTTCTCGTACTGGTGCCGTAGATCGAATGAATCCGACGTTGGATCGTCGCTGCTTATATACAGTTTGGTGGCTGTGTGCTGTGCTCTCATTGGCTGTGATGCTGAGTTGCTTTCGGTTGCTAAGCTCCGCCCACTGAGGACCGGGGCGATGCTGTGGTGTTCTAGCAGGCCGCTAGGTGGCGCTGACAATCACGGTGTTTGGTCTTTCGTTCGGTACTCGTGCTTCACGAAGGTATTATTGAAGAAGAGCATTAGGTTTAATTCATTTGTTTTAGTCATACCAGGTGGAGCTAAAATGGAGATCTATACAGTAATCAGAGATATTACACGCAGAATCAAGCGATTCAGCAGGTAGGGGTGGACGATGCAGTTTAAAATAAACCCGATACCGGAAGACTGATGCATAGGTATTATGGCAATCAAGTATAGTGACAATATCTGTCTCCCCCGCGCTTTGGTTGTGGCAATGGCTGCCATTAAAAAGGATACTACCTCTAAAGGTGTTAGAAGATATAAGAAAGACGCAGAGGACACGCGCACGTGCTCTCGTGGAGGAGGCAGACGTAATCATACCCGATGATGGGTCCGGCATCCCCGAGCTGCAACGGTTTCAGAGATACCTGAATGCATATAAAATCACCGTCTACGAGTCCGGGACGAAGGGACAGTGGTTATATTCCAGGGTCAGAAAGCAGCGAAAAACATCAACCTGATTTACTGTGATGGACACTACAACGTAGTTACATCGTTTACCGATGCATTTTGCAGCAACTATTATTGTGAGGACTGCCATGTGCCGTTTAACACAAAACATGAACATCGTTGGAATAGTACATGTCCTCGCGCCAGCAATCACTGGCGTGCCCCCAGGATGTTAAAATTAATTGCTCTGACTGTGCGAGAACCACAAAGAAAGTTTGTATCGACAACCACAAGGGAAAGAGCGTCAAAGGGGGGGCAACTGTTTGTTTGTGAATCAATACGAAAAGTGAATCAATGTGAAAAGTGCTTGTAAACGGTAAGCGCTAACAGGGAGAACTTTTGCGGTGAAATTTACTGCCATAACCTGCCGCAAACATCAGCCACAAAACCATCAATGTTATATGCAACCGGATATCGGTAAACCTGAGAAAAACTGTTTGTTCGTTTTCTTCGACCTTGAAACGATACAGGAAACAGCAACCCCGGATGGGGAAGACGTGCTGCCAGTTTGGTATAGAGTAAACAGATATAAAGTGCGAAAAATCCGGGGTTCTAGGGCGGGTTTCAAGCGAACACCTGGACAACCACCTTAATCATTCGCCTGTCGTGTGGTTTTTGAACAACCTACTAGCAATGAGATGTCGTTATAGGCACATAGTCATAATTGCCCATAATCTAAACTAAAGGGTCCTGACGGGCCGATCATATTGAATCATATTCCTACTTGCAAAAATTTGAGAAAGCAGTCGCATATCCATGGGTCGTTTCTGACATACATTTTGTCAATTAATTTTATCGGATAAATCCAATGTGCGTAGTCTAGCCATCCTAGCAAACGCTCTATCATCAATTTTGTTGATTCTATTTTCGGTCCATGACACGGTAGACACATTTAAATTAGTAAATATATACGTTGGTCACTTGATGGAGGGCGATATTTAATAAAACACACTGTATAACTTCACTGACAGAATCGTCGAATACTCGAGATATAAACAATAAAGACGAATATTTACTAATTGAATTAATAATACTAAGAATGTGGATAAAGGATCAGAGATGACGGTCCACAGCGCCCTGCACTCTTTTCAAAATGCCTGCACTTCCCTTTGCTTTCGTGCTCCATCTGTCGGTTCCATCTGGTCGGGGATAGGGGTATGTATCCCGACGTTCTCTGGTAGAGACCCTACATATATACAAATATATACCACCCAAATACAATGCCTATCTTGTCAAGAGAAAGACGTGGAGGTGGTCTGGCACTATACATTAAAACTGGAATCAACTACAATGTGCTAATAAAGAAAACTTTCAAGGAATTGAAGTTATAAAAATATCTACAGCAGCAAAACATAGCCATAACTCTTCTATACAAACCACCTCATGTACAGTATAGTGTCACGAGGCAAAAACGCCATCTTCAAACGTCAAAAACGCTATCTTCAACAGAAAAAAGCACACATTGTCACATTGTATTATAGTTTTCGACTTATATATTTATTATATATTTACGCTCGGGCGCGCTGCAGCCCGCACCGAGTGAGTGCACCAAAGTGTGTAAGTCGAAAACGCTATAAATTGTGAATGAATCTTGCTCAAGCCCCTGCCCTCTGGATGTCATGGCCCTAACTAACCCATAATGACTAACTATATCGGTTGACAATCAACGGTTTAATGTTAGAACACTGAAATGTAGTTAAAATTAGAAAACTGATGTAGGTTTTCTATTAGTTAAACGTAATGTATTGGTTTATCACTACTGTACTTGTGTGGGAGATTGGTATGTTGTATTCCTTTTCTTATACATGAAGTCAATGAATGTGATGATACAAGTAAACATTACGTTGTCAATTAAATCATTGTGTGTTGTATGCTTTTTCTTACACAAATAAATATTACTTTCTAAATATTGTAACATTCTCTAAATATAAAATAAATATCTCATATATTAAATACTTTATTTTTATTAAACAGATTACTCTACGTGGTAACACTACCGGGGAGCCGGAAAGTGTCCGAGTAATTGTTTTTAAAGTTCAACAACAGATTTCTCTCCGTAGTAACTCTACTGGAAAACCGGCAATAGTGTTCGAGAAACTGTTTTCTTTTGAGTACCCTTCGTAGGAACACTACCGGAGAGCAGCCTCACTCTCCATATGGCCAAAGGCTTAGACGGCAATAGTGTATGGGAAACTGTTTCCTTTTAAGAACCCTTCGTAGGAACACTACCGGAGAGCAGCCTCACTCTCCATATGGCCAAAGGCTTAGACGGCAATAGTGTATGGGTTGATGTTAAAAAATACCATTGGAGTGCAGTCTCACACTCCGGGTCCAGTGGCTTGGGGACGGTATTAGTGAGCCAAAAACGTTAGGTTAGATACTGGTTTATTATAAAAATCTTCGGGCTTATATACAAAAACTCGTCTTAAAACTATTACAGTGGTACTAAAATCTAATAAATTTTCCTAATAAAACACATGTAAGTATAAATAAAAAAGTTGATAACCACTGATTCCAATTGCACGCGGCACTGATGATTTTTGCTGACTTCGCGTGTCAGCGTTCTTGGTTTCAGCGAAATTTCCTTGAAAGTGGCGTGGCCGTCCGATTCTGCTGAATTGCACATGGACATTTACACGTTTACCTAGAAGTTTAACATTGTGTCGCTATTTTTATAATATGATGTGAGAATATATCTTTATTATTCGCATAAAAGAAATAAATTGTTTAATTAAATTAAACATATTGCCGACTCGACAAACAAACCAACAAACAAAAAATCGTTAAAAAATGAATAGGCTAAACGAAAATAATAGGGAGTACATAAACGCAATATTATTCGGGTTGTCCATTTTGGTAGTGGATATCCTTGTAGAGTGGCTGGAGCGGAATTTCTTCGGTTTGTACAACTTGGTCGGTCCCTCCAGTCGTCTTAGGTTTGGTTGGTTTCCATTTCTTCCAGAGTACGGGTTCTTCTTTCTGCAGATTCCGTATTATTTCTGCTAGGTACTCCGTGATCTCTTGATATGCTTTTTCAATTTGTGCCATGTAATTCGTTTGGAAATAAGTGTGATCATTTATTTCCATGGCACTTATGTTGGTGTGGTTTACTTGAGCTTCTTCCCACAGGGTGTTGGCGGTCGTTTGCCGAATGTTGACATACGATGCAGTTTTTCTCGTGGGAGAATCCTTCTTCATGTTTTTTAATATTTATTTATTTATTTATTTATTTAGGAAGCAGGGTACCCAACAGGAACAAGTTCCCAGTAACAGGGTACCACATATACAAACATAAAAAAATACAAAGTGCACAATGTTACGGAGCAGGTCGAATCAATTCACACAACAAATCAATTACATACATCAAAACGAGTGTGACAGTCCTCTCAGGTGCCCCCTCAAACTATTCAAAGATGAAAAAAACAAGTCTACATTATTAAAATGAGTGTTGAAAGATTGCTGCATACGTTGCAAAGGTGAATTGTAGTGATAATTTGTCCCAGCAGAGGGGGCATAGAAGAGCAGCGAGTTTCTCGTATTATGAGACGGTACACGGAGAGAGACATAACTAGTACAGAATTCGCTATCGCATAAATTGTTAAACAGTTTGTACAAAAATAACACATACTGGGACTCACGTCGCCCCACCAATGTGGGTAGCCCATACAGCGCCAGATTCTCACGGTAGGTACGAAAATACATATGCCTATTAAATCTAAAATTTAACCAATCAAAAAATTTCCTTTGAACACGCTCGACTCGGTCAACATACCTGCCGTATACCGGGTTCCAGACAATTGCGCAATATTCCAGGTGACAACGGACAAGTGCTCTATACAAGACTATGAGGGTGTTAGGATCCCTAAAATCGCGGGTGATTCTAAAAATGAAACCTAGGGTCCTCAGCGACTTCCGGACAACCCTGTCAATATGCAGTGAGAATGAAAGTTTTTCGTCTAACAAAACACCTAAGTCATCAACACTAGACACTATCGGCAACTTACGTCCACGCAGGAACAGTTGAAACCGAGGCGGAGCATGTTTACGGGAGAACACAATGTACTTGCACTTATCTTCGTTCAACATTAGATAGTTCATAGCACAATAGTCAGTTAGTCTATTTAGATCGTCTTGAACGAGGGCGGCATGCTCAGGGGTATCATAAGGTGCAAACAATTTTAAATCGTCGGCATACAGCAGGCACCGGCAATATTCAAAACAGTCTACTATGTCATTAATGAAGATGTTGAAAAGAATAGGCCCCAAATGGGAACCCTGTGCCACACCGGAAGTTACAGGCATCCCACGAGACTGAAAATTCTTTAATGCAACAAACTGACTCCTGCCCTCCAAATACGACGCGAACCATCTAAGCAACGAGCCGTGCACACCAAAGTTCTCCAATTTTGTAATTAATGTTGAATGATGAACTTTATCGAAAGCTTTGGAGAAGTCAGTGTACACAGCAACGACACTCTTATGTTCAGCCAGCTCATCCTGAACGCTCTGTACAAACTGAATTAAATTAGTAGCCGCCGACCGTCCCCGAATAAAACCGTGCTGAGCAAACGCGATACAACCCTTCACAAGAAAGAAAAACTCTTCACTAACAATGGCCTCAAAAAGTTTTCCCAGAATCGACAACAGGGAAATCGGGCGATAATTACTGGCCTGAGCTCTATCACCGCACTTAAAGACTGGAATCACTCGGGCCGTCTTCCAAACTGACGGAAAACAACCTTCTCTTAGGGATTTATTGAAAATTAAAAACAATGGCTCAACGATAGACGATTCACATTGCCTTACAAAAAATGGTGGTATCTCATCCGGTCCAGTTGCCTTTTGGCAATCTAAACGTCGAATGTGATTGTTGATTACGTCACGACTAATATGTTGTATGTTGAAAGAGAAACCGGAAGAAACCCTGCTCACCAGCACCGGTGCAGCAGCGGGTTCAAAGACAGAGCTGAAGTAGTCTGCAAATAGGTCGCAAATTTCGCCCCCCCTCTCAGCAATCCTGCCCTGGAACGACAGCCGATCTGGAAAGGTGTTAGCCCCGCGACAACCCGCTACATGTGACCAGAAGGGCTTAATATCCGATTTAATATTGTTCTCGAGACGAGCGATATAATTGCGACGATCGACAGCGATCGAACGTTTCCCTGCCGCGCGGAAGTGTGAAAACGACAAATAGTCGCGGGCGTCGCGGTATCTCTTCCATTTCTTGTGAAATTTATCCTTCAACTTTAGCGTGGAAATTGTGTCCCTACTAAACCAAGATGGACACGAATTCTTGTTGATCGTTTTTTTGGGTACATGATTGGAAATTGCTGTACGAAGAATACTATAAAAGAACGCCACCGAGTGGTCCACATCCAGCCCCCCCATCTCCCGTCCCCAGTCGATCCCAAAAAATACATCATTTATGGCCCGGTAGTCCCCGCGTTCAAAGACATATCTAACATACGATTTTCCCGTCAAACATCGGTCGTGGTCAAGCGCAAGGGATACATCGAGAGCCGGGTGATGCCCGTCCTCCAAAACAAAGGGTGATTCGCACGCAGCAACCGTCACCGGTGCAACATTTGAGAACGCAAGGTCCAATACTCTGTCATTTACATTACGAACGTTATTAAACTGATTAAGATTAAGAAAAGAAAAGGCATCAACCATTCGCTCAGCACGGTCCAGCACGACATTACCCGCGACAAGAAGCCCGGAGCCGGGATCAGGAAGCCAATTAAGCAACCCCTCATTATAATCGCCAACAATTAAGAAATAGTCGCTAGGGTTACCTGAAACAACCTCCGACACCTTATTAAGATGGCACTCGAGATCCGGAACGGTGGCATTGGGTGGAACGTACACACAACACAAATGCAAAAACTGACTTTCTTTCAGACGCACTGATACCCAAATATCTTCAACAACGCCCCCACTGGCCCAGCCACTCTTACACTCAGACACCAAGTTCGAAGATACACACACGAAAACACCACCGCCATCGGATCTTCCACTCCTAACCGGATCACGGTCCATTCGGTATACAAGGTACCCACCGGCAACCAACTCCGCAGATCCAATGGAGTCGTTCAGCCAGGATTCCGCGATACATATGACGTCAGCCGAAGAAGCAAGACACGACGTATAAAATTCATTGGTTTTAGTTCTAAGTCCTCTAGTGTTTTGATAATATACCTGAAGATCCATGCGAGAGAGAGCTGTTGGAAATTAACTGTGTACTACTAAATTAACTGGTTAACTGGTCTATGTTTAGCATAAGCGTGAGAGACAGTCCTCATCGAAGACGTGCACAGGCCGAGCTCCATCCTTCTTCCTAATGAATATCTTGCAGTCTCTGGTCCAGCAGTGGTCATAATGTTTCGCACGACAAAAATCTCTTGCCTTCTTGTGCAGAAACTTGTTCTTCACCGTGAGGTGCTCGGAGACATAGATTGGGCTACTAGGGCCTCCAATCCCGATATCAACCGACGAGACACCCCTCTTCTTCCGGACGGCAGCAATCGTGGCGTTCTTAACTTGCCTCGAGACAAACTTGACAAGGATGTTCCGGGGTGCGGTTGAAGTCCTATCCATTTTTTGGACGCGATGGCAAGCGTCGACAAGTTCACCGGCAATGGAACAACCTGCGTGTACTCCCAACTTCTGCACCACCTCGAGAACGTCCTCGTTGGGATGCTCCGGTACACCGCTGATCTCCATATTATTCATTCTTGAATACTGCTGCAAGTCATCAACCTCACGTCTTAGAGTGTCACACCCCTTCTTCAGCAAATCGTACTCCGCCCTCATATCTTCGACGGCCTTTGAGACTGCTCTTACATTCTGGAGTTCAGCGTTGAACTCATCAAACTTAGTGCTGAAAAAATCCAATGACTGCCGAAAAGATTGCATCTCCTTCTTGACCTCAACAAGGCCAGCGCTCATAATCTCCACTGATTGCCGCCCCGGGTCCGCAACACCTCCAATGCAAGATGAACATCTCCAAGAGAACCCAGGGACAGCACCCACACCCGACAGTTCAGCGGGGATGCTAGCGCATTTCAAGTGTGAAGTCGCCTTGCAAACACAGCAGGTGACCCCAGGTCTACGTTGACCGGTTGGAGCTGAGCAAAAAACGCACACCTCAGACGGCATGGCCTCGCATCCACACGGAACGGAAAACACTAAATAACGCACTATTTCACACTCGATTCTCAGCTCAAAAAGTACAGTAGTGATCACCGATAAACCGCGAATGTTGTGATGTAACTCTAGTGCAAATCAAGGCACTACAGCCGCCAAAAACACACGCGAAAGCAAGAGCGATAAATCAACAACCTGCACCACGAATATTGTCATGAGTTGCAGTCCCAGTTCCTCCTGCTGACGGGCAAGTCTGTTTAGTTCTTCCATCGTGGATGCTGGGTATTTTGGTAGTTTTCCTTGATGTGGACTCTGTTTTGTACGCCAAAGTGTCTTCTCTAAGGGCTTGGTGTGGACTACCTTGAGTTGACTGGTGCCGGACTATGATGCCGGTCGTCTTCTCGAAGGGCCGCTTTTGTATTTTGCCTTGTAGACTCTAGCCTGGACGCTGGAATATCTTCTCTAAGGGCTTGGAAGTTGAATGCCTTGAGTTGACTGGGCCGGGCTATGATCCTGGTAGTCTTCTCGAAGGGCCGTTTTTGTATTTTGCCTTGTTGGCTCTAGCTTGAACGCTGGAATGTCTTCTCCAAGGGCTTGGATGTTGACTGCCTTGAGTTGACTGGGCCGGGCTATGATGCTGGCCGTCTTCTCGAAGGGCTTGGTGTGGACTGCCTTGAGTTGATGAAATCGGGCTGAAATGCCAGTCGTCTTCCCCAAGGGCTTGGTATGAACTGCCTTGAGTTGATGAAACCGGGCTGGAATGCCGGTCGGCTTCCCCAAGGGCGTGGTATGAACTGCCTTGAGTTGATGAAACCGGGCTGGAATGCCGGTCGTCTTCCCCAAGGGCTTGGTATGAACTGCCTTCAGTTGATGAAACCGGGCTGGGATGTCGGTCGTCTTCTTGAAGGGCTTGGTGTGGACTGCCTTGAGCGGATGAAACCGGGCTGGAATGCCGGTCGTCTTCCAAGGGCCGAGGTTGTGTTCTGCCTTGTGGAAGTCTGGCGTGGTCGCCGGAATATCTTCTCCAAGGGCTTGGTATGGACTACCTTGAGCGGATGGAACCGGGCTGGAATGACGGTCGTCTTCCCAAGGGCCGCGTTTGTGTTCTGCCTTGTGGACTCTGGCGTGGACGCCGGAATATCTTCTCCAAGGGCTTGTTATGGACTGCCTTGAGCGGATGGAACCGGGCTGGAACGCCGGTCGTCTTCCCAAGGGCCGCGTTTGTGTTCTGCCTTGTGGACTCTGGCGTGGACGCCGGAATATCTTCTCCAAGGGCTTGTTATGGACTGCCTTGAGCGGATGGAACCGGGCTGGAATGACGGTCGTCTTCCCAAGGGCCGCGTTTGTGTTCTGCCTTGTGGACTCTGGCGTGGACGCCGGAATATCTTCTCCAAGGGCTTGGTATGGACTACCTTGAGCGGATGGAACCGGGCTGGAATGACGGTCGTCTTCCCAAGGGCCGCGTTTGTGTTCTGCCTTGTGGACTCTGGCGTGGACGCCGGAATATCTTCTCCAAGGGCTTGTTATGGACTGCCTTGAGCGGATGGAACCGGGCTGGAATGCCGGTCGTCTTCCCAAGGGCCGCGTTTGTGTTCTACCTTGTGGACTCTGGCGTGGACGCCGGAATATCTTCTCCAAGGGCATCCGGCTCGACGGACAATGAACAGATTGCTCTACGTGGTAACACTACCGGGGAGCCGGAAAGTGTCCGAGTAATTGTTTTTAAAGTTCAACAGCAGATTTCTCTCCGTAGTAACTCTACTGGAAAACCGGCAATAGTGTTCGAGAAACGGTTTTCTTTTGAGTACCCTTCGTAGGAACACTACCGGAGAGCAGCCGCACTCTCCATATGGCCAAAGGCTTAGACGGCAATAGTGTATGGGAAACTGTTGCCTTTTAAGAACCCTTCGTAGGAACACTACCGGAGAGCAGCCTCACTCTCCATATGGCCAAAGGCTTAGACGGCAATAGTGTATGGGTTGATGTTAGAAAATATCATTGGAGTGCAGCCTCACACTCCGGGTCCAGTGGCTTGGGGATGGTATTAGTGAGCCAAAAACGTTAGGTTAGATACTGGTTTATTATAAAAATCTTCGGGCTTATATACAAAAACTCGTCTTAAAACTATTACAGTGGTACTCAAATCTAATAAATTTCCTTTCTTAATAAAACACATGTAAGTATAAATAAAAAAGTTGATAACCACTGATTCCAATTGCACGCGGCACTGATTTTGCTGACTTCACGTGTCAGCGTTCTTGGTTTCAGTGAAATTTCCTTGAAAGTGGCGTGGTCGTCCGATTCTGCTGAATTGCACATGGACATATACACGTTTACCTAGAAGTTTAACATTGTGTCGCTATTTTTATAATAGGATGTGAGAATATATCTTTATTATTCGCATAAAAGAAATAAATTGTTTAATTAATTTAAACATTTATTGTAAATTGCCATCTCATAATTTTCCATGTTCTCACTGATGGTACATTATTTATGGGCCATCTGTCTACATATGAACTAATTTCTTCCCCATTTAAGTATAGGTACATACTACAATTCTGTTGCAATTACGAAAAAAAGCCAATGGATCCTATATTATGTTAACCCAGATATGCCTGAAATTATAACTGGAAAGTTTAAGGTTATTTTTTGGTAAAAACTAATAAAATTATAGAACATCTACCTAGCAAGGCTAAAAAGAACACTAGAATGCAAATTCGACACTTAGTGTGCCCTTGGAGGCTAGGCCTGTATATAGGACGTCAGGAAAATATACTACATTTATGGGAAAAAATAATGTTTTTATAGATATAATTTTTAAATAAAGGCATGAACAAAAGAACAAATTTATTTTTAAAGTAAACAATTTTATAAAGTATGGTATGCCACAAAACAGTTAACGTGAAGTCCTACGTCGCATTTCTGACACCTTGTGGTGGTTTTAAGTGTGGCAGTGACGACATTTTATTTGCTTGTCCTGGGGTATAACGTAGTGGCTAATACGATCATACCGAATAGACATATTTTCTGTCCTGCTATGCCGCCCACTAAGAAAAGTACCAGACACTTTCTTATTTTGTTGCAATAAGCCAACTGCAATATGCCTTCGAAAAGCTAAGTGGTCCAAATCACCTTTATGGTTTTTATGGATCTGCCAGGCATTGTGTACAGCTATGTCAATACATTGCACTAGTAGAGGAAAGTACCACTTCTTTCCTCTCATTGATGCTGTGTACAGGCTTAAGTTTTGATCGCAGCGGTCAACTCCTCCCATGTTCGCATTGTAAACTTTGATCATATGCGGTTGATCTACTTGAACGCATTTTTTCTCATCGAGAATACCTTTTGACGCTTTGTACAGGGTGTACACCTACCGCGTTGGAACACAGAGTCAAAATACCGTTGTCATTCCATTGCATCGCCGCTAGTTTAGGGGTTACACATGTTCTAAACTCGTAATATCCACGTGCCTTCTTTTTCATTTGTATTGACGCTAACGGGCTGTTTCGAATTCTGTTTGGGCGAACTGTTCCCGTGCTATTGATATTCTTATCCGACAATGTAGCAGCGGAATAGAAGTGAAAAAATTATCAAAAAATAAATGATATTTTGCATCTTGCCATATTGTCTTTAGAATATCAGCATAAGTCAAAACAACACCCGCACCTACACCAAGGTCTTTATATTGGGTGCCAGTATGTGTTGATGCTCCTTGATAGGGTTCAAACCAGTTCACATGGCCTAAACGCGTACACCCCATCCACAATTTGTACCCGTAAGGAATTGGTTTGCCGTGAATAAATTGTTTGCAGCCATGGCGACCGTAGTAAAGTACCATGGCTTCGTCCACACCATGCGCTTTCTGATGCGGAGCCAGTGAAAGGAATGTCCTATTCAAATGGTGAAATAATGGTCGCCCTTTTGCTAATTTATCATTTTGGTCCAAGTTGTTGTCAGCCACGTGAATATGAGTCAATAAATTCAAATCGATCTCTTGATAACGCATTAGCAACAAGATCATTATGCGTACCCTTTTCTCGTTCCCAATACATACGACGCCGAGGAAGCTGGACATATCCACTAAGGATAAGTACACCAATAAATGATTTTATTTCTGCTGCAGTAATGTTGATTATTTTATTTTTTGAGTCGGCTACCGATTTGTTTCTGTCACCAGAAGATCAATCAAGTTTTCAGCAAAAAATAATTCAAACAATTGTAGTGCTGTATTTTCTTTCAGTTCGTTGTTTATATCAGCAGGCCAATCTACAGAGGTCGGACTCTCAAAATCTTCCTGTATCCAATAACATGAAATATCTGCTTATTTCCGCTTTCTACTCGTAGAGGTATTATTCACACGGAATAATTGTGCAAGTGGAATATTGTCTTCGTCATCAAATTCCGCATCTTCATCTCCGTCTCTATTCAAAACAATCTCTGGCGGGACTCGCAGTTGACTAGCAGGAAGATAATTGGGATTCACATTATCTTCATCGCCAGAATCTTCATCGGTAATATTTCCACATGCATTGCCTGGAGGAAATATTACAACATTGCAATCTTGAAAATCATCTTCCAGTAAACTCAATGCCTCATTGACTGTTAAACCCCTAAAATAAATAATAATTGATAAATTGAACAAAAAATTGTAAACACATTAATTCCTAATGGCCTACATCTAGGACGCATGAAGAAACATGTAGTTCGCCGATAAATTACAAACATAATCCAATAATTCACATGAGTAGTTTACTACGACAACATTTATCATGCAAAATATTTATTTGGGCGATATATAGTTTATAACTATGGTTATAAATACTTACCCAACTAATCTAATGTCACGGGTATCTATTTTCTAGTAGAATAGGGTTCTATTTATTCCACAAAACAACCACTTTTACACTAAATATTGGAATGAGGTTATATGTCACACTAATTTAAAAGTCAAACCATAGGTAGACATATAGACGTAGACATGTAGACATAGAAACCATAGGCGACACCCACATGGGTTACAGGAATTATAGAGGGCAATTTGAATTAGCGTCCTATATATAGTACTATAGGCATATCTGGGTTAATTAAGACAAACAATTTAATTGCCAAGGATTATACAACTTTATTGTGTATCTATACTAAATAAGTGCTTATATCATCAACTGAAATCTACGATCCATCCCATGTTCTATATTTTCTTCCCTCTGTTCTTCATTTTCACCATCACTTCATCAAATTTGATGCATATATTGTGAAGTACACAAGCTCCATTTGTAGCTTCCACTATAAATTTGATGTCATAATTTTCAAAATACTTTAATCTCCTAAATCGGTCCTCTAAAACAGTGGTGCGCAAACTTTTTTCACTTCCGACCCCCATTTTGTAAAAAAATTGTCGCGACCCCCAGATATACCAAAGACGTTTTTTAATCGTCAGCGTAGTTAAAGTGAAGTTAATTCTGCTTTTTAATATTTGCGTTTATGTTTCTGCCTTATAAGTTACTAAAGGTTTGAATAAAAGACATAATTTTATAAAACAAAGGCTTTATCTATCTATATATAGATATACAATATTATATAATATATGGGTATAAACATATTTTTAATAAAATATACTTTAAAAAAATCCAACAAATAAGAGTTTAACATGAGGTATGTGCTTGCATAGATCTCATCATTACTTCCAAGTTTGGGTCCGTATTGGAAATTGCAAGCCGTAAGTCATCCTCTGGATCCAATCGAGATCGATTTTTCGTTTTAATGGCAACTAATTTTGAAAACCCAGCTTCGCACAAGTAAGTCGATGCAAACTGAGTCAACATGTTTATTGCTTTTTTCTTTAAATCAGCATATTCATTTTCAAGCGATAACCAAAATTATTGGCAAGTCAGAGATGTGAATGCAATGCGCAGAGTTTCGTCGCTTGAAATATCCACTAACAGTGCTTTTTCATTTAAAGGGATATTGGAATTAGAAATAACAAACGAAAATGGATCACGGATCCAACCTAATTCTTTTCTGGAAATTTTTCGAACCTTTTTGAAAAGTTTTCTCCTAGTTTTACCAAATGCCGGACAATGATGTTTTTAAATAACAAGAAATCCATACTATTTTCTTTGGTAAACTCTGAAAAGCACGGAAACATGTCTGTGTTGCTTTTCTCCAATTCTCCTTGCCAATGTATAAGCTTATTCTTAAAAGCTTCAATTTTACTGCTCATTATTAAGATGTTTGTATTCTCTCCCTGCAGACTCAAATTCAAATCGTTAAGCTTTTCAAAGATATCTACCATGTAACTGAGTTTTCCTAGCCAATCTTCATTAATGAATAAACTTGCCAATATATGTTTTTTGTCTTCCAAAAAAAGTAAACTTCGTGTCTCAAATCGAAAATGCGTCGGAGTATTTTGCCGCGTGAGAGCCATCTAACTTCAATGTGTAGCAATAATGCCTCATACACAGAACCCATCTCATTACAGAGTATTGAAAAGAGACGACTGTTCAGGGCGCTGTTGCTTTTAATGTAATTAATTACATTAACAACATCCTGTAATATCTTGTGCAATTCTTCATCAATATATTTTGCAACAAGAGCTTGTCTATGTATCATGCAATGGTTGAATACAATATGAGGAGCAGTTTTCATTATTAACCCTCTTAATCCTTTATTACTACCTGTTAATGCTGCAGCACCATCAGTGCAAACTGCGACACAGTGTGTCCAGGTAAGGTCATTTGCCTCAAAATAACTAATAATAATTTGAAATATTTTCTCTCCAGTTGTTTTTCCTTCTAATTTTTTACAACATAAAAAATCTTCTGGTATGTCTTCTTCAAAAACGTATCTCATCACATAAACAATTAATTGAGACATTTTTGTAATGTCAGTAGTTTCGTCAAGTTGTAGAGCAAATATAGGAGAGTTTTGTATTCGATTTAACAGAACTGATTCGATATTACGTGATAAGGCGGAAATTCGGCGAGAAACGATATCTCTTGATAATGGTATTGTTTTTAAATCGTTACCATACTTTCCTCAATGCATAATTGATGCCATTTTAATTACTGAAGGAAGAATGAGCGATTCTCCAATTGTATGTGGTTTCATATTTTTCCCTATTAAATATGAAACTTCTAAGGATGCCCGTAAAGCCTTCTCAGGAATGTTAGTATATTTTTTCAAAAATACGTTTTGATTGTTCATACTTTGTGCTTGTCTTTTGAAAAATGTTTCAGATTTATTTGCAAATTCTTTATGTTTAGTTTCCAAATGTCTTTTTAATTTAGTAGGTTTCATACTTTCATTTGCTAATGTATCTGAGCAATTAACACACAACGGACGATCTTCCCCATTAACAACGCAAAATATAAATCCAAATTTAATAAACTCTTCTTGATATTTTCTCATTTTTTATGAGATAACGCATTTAGTTCTGTATTTTTTGAAGTAGAAGCACTGCCAGTCGAATCATTTTTGTTCGGATTTTCATCCGCAGTTTTTCTAAGTTTATTAGGTGTTGGTTCTTCATTCTCATTTGCATTGTCATTCTTTTCATTTTCTCGACGTTTGGTACCTATTTTTAGCCATTTATCCATTACGAATGTATTAAAACTAAAACACTAAAACGAACTCGCTAGTGAACAGTCCAATTCTTAAAAAATATGTTATGTACATACCTGATAGCAGTATACAAACAAAATTACAGAATGCACTTGAATAAACTTAAAAAGTAGCAAAACAGAACTAATGAGGCACAGACGGAAAAAAGTGCACGTTAAAAAATTTGAACGTTGGTACAGCCCGTCCACCCAGAAGTCGTTCAGAGAAATGTAAACATTTGGCTGCGCACTCAACATTTAGTGGAGGGAATTTCTTTGGTTACGAACTCCGAACCGTTCCTATCAAACGTGCTCGCAGCTTTTTTAGTATGTATTTATTTTGATATATCGACTCCCAGAATTCCCAGTACAGAATTTTATATAATCGGCTGTATGTGAATGGATGTGTAAATGAGTTCTCGCTATTGTATTTTAGAATGTTGCATGCTTGCAGATCAAATTGTTGTCTTTGACAAATAGTTGAGCTCCGACCACCAAATCTTAATTAAAGTTTCGATTTATGTACCTATAAATGTTTCAAAATTCGCAATAACATGAATATGCCGCGAATGCTTTCATGAAGTGCGCATGCTTAAATCTCATATTTCCTACCCAATCATTTCTATTTCTCCTTAAGCCTAATATTCAAACGTGCTCAATGCATCGACTCCATGGCGCGATGTCGTAAAGTGTATTGGTATTCTAGGAATGATTTCCGTGGTGTCAACCTGTGGTGATTCTCTTGCGGCGTATTGTGCTTCTGTTCCCGCAACGTAATCTGTTCGCCTGCCGGTTGCCAAATTACAGGTACCTATGTACAATGTACATGTATTAGGTGCAAATACAGACAACTATTTTCGTAATAAAGTATAGTTCTGTTTTTATAAAATAATATATAATTTTATTTCACTATTATAATGGTACCTGGTACTTGTTGAAGCAAAGCCTAATATTTTTTTTAGTCAAATATTATTTTTTTATTTCCGCTAATCTGGCGACCCAAAAAAAAAATTCTCGCAACCCCTCGGGGGGTCGCAACCCACGGTTTGCGCACCACTGCTCTAAAAGGCCAAATGCATGTTAGATAACAATGCGTGTAGTGGAATGTCTATAATTAAACTTAAAGGTAAGTCTACTTACATTTCTTTTGAATGATCCCAATATAACTTCCATGGTTGGCATTTTTCACATTGACACTGTTTACTGATAACATTTAAAATATGTTCGCGCATCAATACTACTCTTTCATCCTGGTCCATTGTTACAAACTCTTTATCTAAAGTAGTTCTGCAAGTCACCCTCATTTTATGTTCTTCGTGATAATTATAAACTCATACCATGTGATACCATTGAGTGGAGGGTGACTTTAATGAACACTTTATCTAAAGTAATTCTGCGAGTCACCCTCGTTTTACGTTCTTCGTGATAATTATAAATTCATACCATATGGTACCATTGAGTGGCGGGGTCAGTTTAATTATTCTAAAACTTAGTCAAACTTTTGTGAATAGTTCGTTTGGAAAAACTATCGAAAACATTCGAAAGTACAAATATATTAGATTGGTAACAAAACGGGAGGGCCGTTATGGTGCAAGAGCCCTCATTTCAAGTCCTAGATTTCATAGATCAACCATATTTGATGATGATGAATAGGGATTAGTTATTATAGAAATGAATAAGGAGAAGATAATGTTCAACAAACCAATCTACATATATTGGCTTTTGTGTCCTCACCACTGTACTTGTGTGGTAGACTGGTATGTTGTATTTTCTTATACATTAAGTCAATGAATGTGATGATACAAGTAAACATTACGTTGTGAATTAAATCATCGTCAACGTGTGTTGTATTCTTTTTCTTACACAGTGATTGTTCCGATCGCAATAAATATTACTTTCTAAATATTGTATAATTCTCTAAATATAAAATAAATGTTATCTCATATATTAAATACTTTATTTTTATTGTAAATTACCATCTCATAATTTTCCATGTTCTCACTGATGGTAAATTATTTATGGGCCATCTGTCTACATATGAACTTATTTCTTACCCATTTAAGTATAGTTACATACTACAATTCTGTTGCAATTACGAAAAAAATAGCCAATGCATCCTATATTATGTTAATAAAGACAAACAATTTAATTGCCAAGGATTATACAACTTTATTGTGTATCTATACAAATTAAGTGCTTATTTCATCAACTCAAATCTACGATCCATCCCAGGTTCTATATTTTCTTCACTCTGCTCTTCATTTTCACCATCGCTTAATCAAATTTCATGCATATATTGTGAAGAATACAAGCTACAATTGTAGCTCTCACTATAAATTTGATGTCATAATTTACAAAATACTTTAATCTCGTAAATCGGTCCTGTAAAAGGCCAAATGCATGTTCGATAACAATGCGTGTAGCGGAATGTCTATAATTAAAATTAAAACTAAGTATACTTACTTTCTTTTTAATGATCCCAATATAACTTCCATGGTTGGCATTTTTCACATTAACGCTGTTTATTAATCATATTTAAAATATGTTCGCGCATCAATTCTACTCTTTCATCCAGGTCCATTGTTACAAACACTTTATCTAAAGTAGTTCTGCAAGTCACCCTCATTTTATGTTCTTCGTGATAATTATAAATTCATACCATGTGATACCATTGAGTGGAGGGTCAGTTCAATGAACACTTTATCTAAAGTAATTCTGCAAGTCACCGTCGTTTTACGTTGTTCGTGATAATTATAAATTCATACCATATGGTACCATTGAGTGGCGGGATCAGTTTAATTATCATAAAACTTATTAAAACTTTTTGTGAATAGTGCGTATTGAAAACTATCGAAAACATTCGAAAGTACAAATATATTAGATTGATAACAAAATGGGAGGGCCGTTATGGTGAAAGTGCAGTCATTTCAAGTCCTAGATTTCATAGTTCAACCATATTTGATGATGATGAACAGGGCTTAGTTATTATAGACATGAATAAGGGGAAGATAATATTCAACAAACCAATCTATATTGGCTTTTGTGTCCTAGATATATCTAAAACCTTTTTGTACGACTTTCACTACAATTATATTAAACGAGTACTTGGGGCTAAAGCAATATTATTATAAACAGACACCGATTCACTAATTTATGATTTCAATATAGATATATACGAAATGATGAAACGTGATATTAACAAATACGATACATCCGACTATCCTGAAAATAACATTTACGAAATGTCCATAGTGAACAAGAAACGAATTGGTCTCCTAGAATGTCTACTGAATCTACTAATGTACTTACAATGTTTACTTAAGAAGAATACATTTTCAGCAAAGCAACGATTATTTAAATCGAAGAAGCATAGTATTTCCACTATGGAAGTAAATAAATTAGTGTTAAGTCCATATGATGATAAGAGAAATGTTAATTACTTCACCAATGATACGGTACCATGGGGATACTATGATCCTACCACTAGTACGTCACTACAACGCCCACCACTACGACACTACCGCATCTCTAGTTCCAAAACCATACACTACAAGTACTCAATCTGCATCTGGCACTAGATAAGTCAAGATGTGTAGCCATTTCGAAGTACAGTAGTATATTTTTAATACCAACAAAGTTACTTATACAAATCATTTAAAAAAATATCTTAGAAAATAATTGTGGTGTAGCAAATATATTAACTAGAACATCAATGCCTGAAGAGATATTAAATTATCGAAATTTTTCTTTCAAGTATCCACAGAAGTTTTACAAATTTTGATAGAATCAAAATGTGAAATGGATGAATGTATACAAACAGTTCTAGAGTTACTAGCAAATGAAGATTATCCGGATAAAATTGATTTTAATACTTTGGTTTCTTTATACTTAGATTTAAAATGTAAATACACCGATGAGAATTATAAAATATATTTATTAATAAACATTGGCGAATATCAAACCACGAAGTCATTCACACTTAGTAATATTATATGTAATTATAAAAATTTAAGATATTACTATGAAAAAATACTTTGTGATGGTATATATTATGCTAATAAAGATTTTATTTTAAAATTATTATATATACTTGAATGTAATTGGAATATTGATTTTAATTTCTGATTCGAACCAACTACGAGGCAATCACACCAGGAAATTATGAAATGGCTGATTGATAATGTGAAAAGGGGCAACAAGGGGCGGGCGATCAGTTGTATGGCAAACATGTCCTGACTCTGTAGCGTAGCCGTCAACGAACCATCAAGATTATGTTGATGTAATAACTATTATTGATCGGTTTACATATTTAAATTTATAATATTATACTTACCTATTTCGCGTGTGTTGTGTGTTTCTATTGATTCTTACCTTAATAAAACTTTTATTAAAATTGTCTTGTATGCTTTATTTACCTTTAGTTGAGTTTCATTTTCAGGAATAGTGTTATTGACAGGTAAGTAAAGTGCCAGGTGGAAGAAGAAGACAAAGGTAAGTTTAAAATTATTTATTACGTAAAAAAATACATTAATATCATTAATATGTTATGTAAGATATTTTTCAATCCACTCATTAATATCTTCTCCATTAGTCTTGGTTGTTTTTTGTTGTTGCTGTGGTTTTTGGTGTTGTTTTTGTTGTTGATGATGATGACCCTTCCATTGATTTTGTAATAGAGTTGCTGTATCCAATAGATTGTCATTGATATTCAGACGATTCATCCATTCCATTTGGAGAGATAGAATTGAATTTGCATGTTCATTTGAATTGGTGAAGCATGCTGATACTTTTATTAAATAATTCACACTGAGGGACACTAAAGCACCATAGGATGTCATGTAATACAGCCGCATCTTGCTCACGAATGATTAAAATTATTTAACACTATCCTCTCTATGCAACCGATTTCGTTGCGAGCGCTATCTGTCGGTCGTTTTTCTAATGTACTATTTATAATTAATAAAAAAATACTCTTGTAGGTTCGAGCTAGCCCCCGGAGTTCGCAAACAGCTAAGTCCCTTCACCTTACTGGTTAAACCCATTTTAGAGCATTTTACAAGCAATTGTTTGTTACTGGATGATATGTGTCATTTTGACATTAATTTTGTAATAGATTTTCATTGATATTCATCGATTCAATTTGGAGAGATAGAATTGAATTTTGAGGTTCATTTGAATTGGTGAAGCACTCTGACAATTTTATTAAACTACCCCTTTATGCAACCAATATCGAATAAGATGCGCATTCTGGTGTGCGCACAGTAAATTATTAATTTTATGTTTACCACAATGATATTTATTACCATCCTTTTTCAACATTGCTATTGATGGACAATATATTCAATATTATTATATATACCGTACGTTTCCCCGAACGCTAGGCATAGAATTTACGGAAGTACGGCAACATCGCTCTCTCCACCCGGCGTATTTGTCAGCGGCTAACGGTTCCCCGGTGCGCGCTTCGTGTGCTAGTAGCTAGTAGTTTGTTGTTGGCAGGACCGAGGGCGCTCGCTTTTGTGCTTCTTTTAAAAATGCACGTACATGGTGCATACTTAATTTCTAAATTCTCTTTTGTTGTCAGAAAATATATGCAAAAATAAAAGTGCTATTCTCAAAAATATATAAATTAACTAATATTCTACAACGAATAAACAATTAAATAAACATTATTTTAACTCGGGCTCAACGATTCCGCCTTGCGTTGCAAGACAGTATCCGTTTGTAGAAGTTGTCCCTCACGCCAGAGAGCGTTTCGGCTGTTACAGTGTTGGCAGCTTCTGTAATTTTTGCTTTCAACTCCTGTAAATTTTGTGCTCTATTGACTTCATCAACATAAATGGTATTTTTTAGATAACCCCACCAGAAAAAAATCATTCGGAGACAGATCAGGTGATCTTGGGGGCCAACGAATATCGCTTGTCCCACTAATAATTCAGTGAGGAAATGCGATTGTTAAAAACTCTCGCACCCTGGCCGCATTATGAGCAGGACAACCGTCTTGGTGAAACCAAACATCATCCTGATCTACTCCGGGAAAGTTATAAATGGCGGGAAGTACTTGCGCTTGCAGCAAAGTAAGGTATTTCTGGGCGTTAAGAGATCCATCGATAAAGAGTGGACCAACTAAATGATTACCTAGAATACCAGCCCAAACATTTAGTTTTTCGGGATATTGAGTTCGGTAAGCATAACTTTGGTGCTGTTTTTGTTGGGCCCAATATCAAAGAATGGAAGTATTATATTTACCATGTAACCGACAAGTCGATTCATCAATAAATATAATATTTTGTATAAAATATTCATCTTTCCATTACAGTTTCACAAAACTCCATTCTACGAATACTGTCCTCTGCGAAGGTTTCCTGAGTCTTTGAGTACTTATAACTACGGAATCACCCTTCTTCAGAGCCTTAGCAACGGTTTTGTTACCAATACCCAATTCGTCGCCAATCCCTCGAGTGGATCTCTTATCGTCCAGTACTACAGAACCGCAGATCAGTACATCGTTCTTTTGCCTCAATTTCTTGTGGACTTATCTCCCTTGGATGTCAAGTACTGCAGCTCTTTAGACAAATATGTTTTTTAAATTGATGCACAATATTGCACATGGTTTGTCTGCACGGGATAGGTCTGCCTTCAAATGTGATTGCAAACAAATCCACGCACTGTTGCGCCGAATTGCCACCGTAATACCACTTGATGATCTGAAGCTGTTCTAGCGGAGGGTACATTGCTATTGCAATGATATGAATATTATGAAGCGTTGTTAGATCTGCGATAGTTCTGCCGTTGCGTGCATGTGTACCGAAACGCAAAACCAAACTGACCTGACCAGACCTGCTCTCCCACCAGTCGGCAGTCCCACTATAATTGGCTGCCCCACTCAACCGACGTTGGCAGTGTTGTCGCGTGATACACTAGTCTATAGACCTATGCCTAATTTTTGCGACCGTGACTTCGTTGAGGAGAAAACGCAAGTTTATAACGTGGGAAATTCGGTCAATGGGCGATTTAAAGGAAACTCCTTTTATCTTAGTTCCAATTTTTGTTTTACTTAAAAACTTCATCAGGAACGAGCTATATAAAACAAAACACTTCAGTCAGCAAAGAAATATTACATTTACAAAACTTTCTATTTCTGATTTAATGTCATTTATTGGTTATAAAAGAATAGACGTTACAAAGTACAAGTACAAAGTCTCTATTTCCTATAATAACAACGTAACTCCACCCCTCTTGCTTCACCTCGGGGTCAGACGTCTTTCCTCGGGCTAATGGAATTGAGGGATTGTGTGTCTTCTTCAATCTGTTATAATCTATCTTCCATTAAAAGTTTTTTCTATTTTTGTCTTTAATATTTGTACTGAGAGGCTCTTTATGTGCTGTGATAGTTTGTTATATATTTTTATCGTCTCGGTTAGTAGTGTTTGGTTGTATCTCGAACTTCCATACCTGTGTGTTCTTATGTGGGTGTGTGATCTTGTTCCGTATCTGTGGATATCGTTGTTCATGTTCAGTTTGACATTGGTTTTTATGTCTTTTTTCTTCAGTTTGTGCAGTAGTGTGAGATTGTTCAGTGCAATTCGTTTTTTTACATTTAGTTGGTCTGTGATTCTATAAAGTTCGTTGGTCGGTGTGTACTTATCTAACGCGTATAATGTTTTTAGGATTTTATGTTATTGAACTTGTAACTGTTGTAAGTTTTTTTGTGTGGTGTCAGCCCATACGTGAATGAGTTAGTTGTTGTCAGGTGAGTATATGGTGTTGTATATTATTTTTTTTTATTTGTTGTCCAGAAAATGTCGCACTTTTCTCATTTTGGCCAGAGTTCTGGCATTTTTTGATAGCAGCATATTTATGTGTGTGTCCCATCTTAACTCTTCACGTATGTGAAGTCCCAAGTAAGTTACCTCTTTCACCTGCTTTATTTCTACTCCGTTGATTCTTATGTCCAGTTCGTTATTTGTAGCCCCTTTTTCCAAAAACTATATATTCTGTTTTGCTTTCATTGTCAGTAAGTTGCTACGGTACCCTGCTGGAAGTAGTTCCATATCTGTGTTTATTTTTTGTTGTAGTTCCTGTTGAGTTCTTCCTGAGTATATCAGACAGGTGTCATCTGCATATATGTAGGGAGTAGCGGTTAGTTTTAGATCGAATATATCGTTAGTGTAGATGATGTACATGATTGGAGGTATTTACAGAGTCAGAAAAAAACTCGCTGGAGAACATAACATTATCGGCCAAACCACATCAAAACAACCACCAAATCAACATCAACCAAGAGCGTCGGTAACACTAAAGATAATTTAACTACAATTAACGGACGACTCATGTCTCCGCATTGAAACGAACACTGGTTATGAATAAGCCAAGTCACTAGACAAACCGGCGACAGCAATCAGGTTTCAACATCAGAGCCACCAACACCAGTACCCACAGTCCCCGGTACATTTTTGGACTTTTTAAAAAATAATAAATGCTACTCAGTTGACTTGTACCGGACTTGAAATTCAAAGTATTGTCAACATTACACTGGATGTGAAACATCTTTTCTTGGATGTTGTTCCAGACTTTTCTTGGATAAGTAGTGGATAACTAGTGGAATAGTTATTCCCAGAATACTGTATTCCCGGCATTATTGTAACGAACGCGTCTTATAAACCGTTTCTTGTGCCAGAATAGCTATTCCAATGGTCAGTTGAAGTTGGTACTTCAGTCGACACACCGCGCATGTGCGAGTGAATGTGTTTCCGTTTAACAGAACCATCAAATTGATAAGCTGTGTTTAACATATATTTTTGTACATTTATTTACCACTTTATGTCTTTACGAAATGAATGTGAACGTGTTTGATTCCGACGACGATGACGAAATTAGGCATAAGATACGTCAGTTTAGGCGTGTTAAGGAATATAAAATGAGTGCCTTGTTATGACTAGTCCAGATATAGTTACTGTTTCTGTGTGCTTGTAGGGTAAATTATTTTGAAGCTTTGTCGGAAGACCAGTTTAAGATGCGGTTTAGGTTAACCAAAGATACAACTCGCATATTTCTTGGTCACATTAGATAACAAATTAGATCCAGAACTAATAGAAACCAGGCGATTACTGCTGAACTTAACTCCTGCTGGCGTTGCGGTTTTACTCTATGCTCCTTGTAATGGCAGATTTTGTTGGCGTCAGCAAAGCATCTGCTGGTCAGATGAGCCACCGACATAAAACCCGCACCAAACTGTTAATTTTTTTGAATGAAGGTGTGTCTCGTGCATCCTTTCAGACTTCTTACTCGTCCAAATGCGACAATTTTGCTTGTTGACAAAACCATCAAGCTAGAAGTGAGCTTCATCCGAAAAGATGATTTTCTTGTGAATGTCATCGTCAGGTTGCATCTGGTCCAGAGCCCAATTAGCGAATGGGCGACGCTTAAAATGGTCGGTTGGCTTCAGTTCTTGAGTCAACACAATCTTATACGGACGCAATGAAGTGCCAAATCCTTCCGCAAAAGTCGCCACAAACTGGTCACACTGATGTTTAATCCTTGCGATCGGCGTGGAATCGACATCCTTAGCTGCGCACGTACACTCTCTCGAACGGCCACGATATTTTCGTCACTTCGAGCACTACGGCCTCGCATAGGCACCGGGACATTATGCAATGTATGTTGTTTTGAATTTTTGCACCAAACGTTCAATACCCGTCTTGTTGGTCGGTTTCGTCGACCGAAAATTGGCGTAAGCTACGCTACGTAGTCGCGATAGAACGTGAACTTTCATAAAAAAGTTGAATAATTTGCAAACGGTGTTGAATTGTGTATCATGATTAAATGGCATACACTGACGTTTCAAACTGTGAATGAATTGCGAAACCAACTTCACTCCTATTCGAGAAATGTCCATAAGAAAATGTGTCTCTCTAAATGGAAACCATATAGGGTGAGCACGCCTACAGTCGGCCCCTTAACAATGTTAACTATGTTTTCCTTCCTCTCTTGTTGTTTCTTGAGTAGCAGTTCTTTTGCTTCCTTTTTCCCTTTCATGTAATTTCCCCATGTATCAGAAGAAATAGCCAAGAGCATTTGCTCTTTTGTCATCTTGTTTGTAAAATTCAATGACTTGGGAGCGAATAAATGATTTTTAAAGGTTTGTGAAACGCTAGAAGCACTGGTAGGTGTTCTAGACTTCTTGGAAGCTGGTAATGTAGTGGAAGGAGTGAAATGTCGTGAAGATGACGAACAATTGGGGTGACGCTCCACATTATCAGGTGATAGAGATGGCGGCATGGAAAAGTCAAAGTCTGAGGCCAAATCCATGTTTTCTACTATAGTTTCGGTTATTGAAATTAATGATGGATCAGGCCGGAACTGATTTTCGGAATCTTCGAAAGATACACAATCTTCATAAATACATGATGGTTGTTCTATTGCTTCCATTAACATACATTTGGCCGGACAATTTTCACAATATGGGCAGAAAGGCACAGTCTGTTGTTACCACCCTGCCTACTGGGTAGTAATGGTTAGCCGAGCGGTTAGCTAATTTATTTGATGTTATATATGCACAGGTGACTTAAAGTGGAGCAAAAGGGATTGGAAGATTTATCTCATGCGAATGTAGATATTAATATTCGAGATAATACTTACCGTTATTCTCATCTATCACACTAAATATTTAGAACTAATTTTTGTTCACTAGGTAAATAGGGACAAACTTGAAATAGTAAAATAAAAACAACTAAACCAGATTCAATTAAAATTAAAGTATATTAAGAAAGTAAATAAAATTGGCAAACAAATATTCTGATTATCAATTATTTTAAAAGAACAACACACTGGGACAAATTCAAAATTAATCAATTTTTAGGAATAATTATAAATTAGAACAAAGACTCAAACTAGACAAATGTAATGACAATAAGTATAAATGCGACAAAATCTCAAGTCAACTCATTTATATTAAAAATAAATATAAATTTCAATCAAGATTCAAAATAAATCGAATATTCATAAAGAATCGTAATACGCAACAAGATTTAATCAAACATATAAAAGGTACAACTAATTTCGACAAAGAATCAAACTCAAACACTTACAAGAACAATAATTATGGCAATATGGCAATGTGAACGTTAATTTATAAAAACCCTACACTTCGAACGGGCAGCAGCACTTTTCTCTCATACAATATATACGTAAACTTTATCAGACAACATACACGAACAGTTGGACAATTTTCAGTACATACAAAAAGAACAAACAAAAAAGCAGTGTTATCCTACCAGGTGTTTTCTGCGATCTAGTAAAATCCAATTTTTAGCCACGGCTTAACAATCACCAAAACTCTCACAAATGAACGAAACAATGTTGACGCCAAATATTCCACAACCAAATTCTACCCTGACCTAACTACAAACCCCGACTATGGGCCGGCGTCCCCCACTGACCCAAGAATTCCAAACTGCGTTCCAAACCGGAATTAAAACCTGAATGAATACTGAACTTGTAACAGTCTCGATTTCGCAAACGCAACACTTCCTTATCCCACCTGAGCGCTGATGCTTAAGCGACGTCCAACGGCTTCCGGTTCTCAGCAGAGAGGGGCGTGGGAGATTTTAAATACTCGCACGAGACGTTACAAGAAGGGCGCCACACAGTCTTCGCTGGACTAGCACCTGACTGTGAAGGTGAGCTGAAATAAACTTGCAACACAGGGGAATAAAGGACCACTTGAAGACCACAATGTTTATTGGGCGAAACGCTACCAATGCGTAGACAACCGATGCAGCAAAGCAGACCACGGCTTGCTAGGCCAATATAAATTCAACAAGCAATAATAACAATAACCGCAAATAATAGCAATAACAAAAAATTATCAACGTTCAACGCTTCAACAATATTTGTTGAAATTAAAAGAATAAAATGTACTACCCCTGCGCACCCAATGTTATCTGGCCAGACAAAATCGTCGAACTCGCTAGGTCCTCAGCACTAAGGCGAGGGCATACCATTAAACCAAAACAAAACAATCGTTGAAAATTTGATTTACAAAAATATTGAAAATATTTGATGTAACTGCTGAAGGCTGGACGTAAAATGATTTAAAATAAATTAATTAATTAAGCTAGGGCGTCAGTCCCCCCACCGGATTACTCTCTCGCTCCAAATGGTTAAGCCCAACGGAAAATTAGAAATTCGGAAAATTCCGAATTTAAATTTCCGAATTTTAATTTAAAAGCACAACAAAAGTTTCCGCACCAGTCCACACGACTGTATTTAATTATACTAATTGCCCACCGCATTGACTAGGCATGGAGGAAATTAACGAGAGCATCCGCGGAGACGACGGCAACAGAGCATTCGTAAATCTCTTACGAGTACAATAACCGGAAGGGTTATTGACAGAAATTATTCACTAAATAAACAAGCAAAACAACAATCCGTGCTACCAGAAGGGTATTCACGGAAATAATCTTTCACAAAATCTTACAAATATCTAGACACGTAACGATATCTCCAATCAGAAATTATCAACTCCATGAAAGAAAATCTAACCTTTCGACGACGTTGTCGAGTTCCGCAGCTCGACGATAACTCCGGAAGGTGGTAACCAAGATCGGAAACTAAATCCTCCGATACACACACAGGGTTCGGAGCAACTTCTGCTCGGCGATGACCTCGTAACGTCCTTGACAGACCTCCACAGCAACTCCAGATACGACGTAACTCCAGATACAATTCTCTCCGTACAATCCACGGTAGACCAAGGGCTCAGGCAAGTCAACGCACCGCCCTTTCCCAATCAGGCGTAGTACCAAATCGTAACACCGTAACTTAATACCCTAAAATATTCCTCGAAATAAGGACCAATCCAACGTAAACGAAAACCGATACATACCAAAAGGTGTTGGGTGGGTATTGAGGCAATCGAACGACATGCGAAAGGATTTCACCAATTATATCCGCCAACAGCGAGAGAAAGGCCAATCCTGCACCTTTCCGTAACACGACAGACCAGCAGACTCCGCAAAGCGATAGGAATTGTTCCACGAAGTATAAACTCCACTTCTTGGCCCAGGACACAATCCAAAAGAGCTAGCACTGTCCGTGGTAAAAAAAACTTGCACGTATCTTCGACAAACGGAGGTCTATTTGCTGGCAAAAGCTACCTTGACTAAGAGAGAATGTCACTAGGATCCAGCGCCTTTTATAGCATACCAAAGCACCCACAAAAAAGAGCTTCGTTGTTACAGCACCTAAAAATGCGAGATTAACACCCAAAAATCCAGAGAACAGAAAACATACCAGCAAAACAACTCCACACCGGCAAAAATGACAGTAGGCCGCGTAATTACGCCTTGAAACAAATGATGTCAAACAGGGTCGCCAACCTTCGCATCCAGCCGTCACAACGAAAATACCCTAGACGCAATTATTTCGGATCACTAGAGGAATAAAACTACGGAATGCGCTCAAACTCGAGGAACAGAAAGCAGAGGATAAATAATCCTGATAGTAAAATAATGGTAAATTAGCGACGTCCACCAAAAGAGAAACAAACCCTTGAAATATCGGCACATGTCACTGTAACTTCAAAACAGTGAAAGTGGAACAATTAAAGGCAGAAGCGGGGAATGAGTGCCTACACAAGAGTACTTATCGGCATGGGGACAAGGCCAAAGCCACGTTGGTAATTAAAGATGCACTAGAAAGAGTTAATTGCAACCTAACCACAAATATTGTCCCTGGAGCGCTGGAAAGGAAATACAATCTAAAACTTGATATAACCAACGGGAGAAATCCTAGAAAACCTCGGACTACCTTCCAGCAGGGAAATGGGTAATTAAAACGGCTGCAATCAACAAAACTCTAATTACGCCTTACAGAAACCTGTAATCCAGTACACACCAAGAGTATTACCAGAACGACTCAACAGAGGGCGTCACCCATGCTGATTTGCAGGTGAACCGGGAACTTGCAAACAGAAATTATAGAGATAAACCAAATAAATCATCACATAGCAAAAAAATGTGTCACAAACTTTTCGCGACCAGCATCTTACTCTTTCCCCGATTCTTCCCCACCGTTAAACGTTTTCCAAGCCAACCCACAAAACCAACTTTTAAAAACAACCTACCGATAACCGTTCTGCTATTTTTCAACCCACGTCTATTTCACATCGGCCGTTTGAGGAATTTGTCTATATCATCAAAAGACATTCCCACAGGCCAGAGAACAAACGGTTTCACAGCTAGTTCTTTGAACGTAAACAGTTGATGTAATCTAGCTCTACTTTCAAAGTTCTTGATCCGCTTAACAAAGGCACCCACAGAAAAGTACCAACAGAAAATAATCTAAACGCGAGTTTTCAAGCCGTTGTTAAACATCCGCTGATAACCCGCGTTAGATGCAGCTGCGCCCGTTTCAACAATCATCAATTATTAAAGTCTATGAAATAATTATTACTAATCCATATCCAGCGTCTAATTACCCATACTTTACATTAATCCGTAACCCGGGTGGTTACACTGCCCCCTCCTTAAAACAAGAAGGGTACTTGCTCTAAGTACCCTTCCTTGTACAACAACAAATCTACCCATTACAAACAAAAACCCATAGGGGAAAGTTGACGCTGGTAAAATACACACGATTAATAACCATCTTAATTCTAAGGACAAAACAGTTAGCAAAATAACTATACTCAACCACAAGGAATAAACAAAATATTGTTCACACTAATACTCACCGGCGCCTCCACCTTCCGGGACCACGTGGTGACGGCGGTCAGTTGTTCATCAGCCAGCGTTGGCTGTCCAGAAGAGGGGTACACCAGCTGAGTAGCTGGTTTCAAACTGCCGATTCGGTCGTTCGCTAAAAGCGAGCAAGGTTGTAGGGCCGCAAACGGCCCGCAGTATGCAGGCTGGAGTTTTCCCTGGACGCACACGTAACCTAGAATCAGCCCAGACGGTAAGCGAGAACCTCGCTTGCAGCATACACCCGCAGCCGGTCGGTATAAGGTGGACTCCATGCAGTCCACTGATAGCCACGCTGATATTAGCAAACCATCCCCAGAAGTAGGATAACGTTTCTCGTGCTGGACGTCCCATCTCCTCTGTGTGAAAAGGGCGTCCATCTCGATTCCTTGAGGATTGGCCGCAACACCAGAAGCCTTGAGGGAGATTGTTTTGTATCGCCACTCGATTCATTCCAAACACCAGGTCCTCTGGACACCATTTAGCTCCTTCGTAAGACGCCTGCCGACTCCCGGGTACTGAGGGCTGCAAGCCCCAGGCCAGCCTCCTCGGTAACGTGCGGAAGTAACACAACACATTGCTTGTCTATAGTCACACAAAAAAAAATAAAATTAGACAACTAAAATACAAGAAAATGCAAACATAATTTACCGTCCAGTAAGGACTACTTCCCTGGTGGACATTAGGGGACTTTTACCCCACGCCGTCCATGCGGTGGCACAATTCTATAGCCCAGCCACAGAGCTAACGCGTATCAAAAAATATAACAAATATAAAACAAAATACAAGCCTTACACATACAGTTAAGCAGATAAAAACCAAAACATTAATCAATATTCCGCTAATAGAAAGCTTAAAGGCAAGTGAAGTCGTCCTTCAAACTCCCGGTGGACGTTCGGGCCTTTTACTCCGCACCGTCCTGCGGTTGTGGTATTCTAAAAGCCCCCACAACAGGGCAAACAACTGGACCATGTTTATCAGAAAGGTACCAAGCGTCAAATATTAGAATGCCAGAAAATCGACGGTAAAGTTTAAGATTTGCAGAAACGTATATGTTAATATATTTAATGGTTAACATTTTTATTTAAGTTTATAAGTAGTCTATTTAGTTTTACCTGCCTAATTATGGCGCAAAGAACCACAGTTAGGGATATTGAAATTAATTGAGGCGCTTTTTTCGATTCTGATTAATGTTATGTCGGATGAGTTTTGTTTTTCAGAAGGGTTATCAATACCCTTTTTGGCTAAAATAAATGTATTTTAAACATTTCAAACTACAGTGGTACTTAAATTAAATAATATAATACTAAATTAAATAAAATTATTAATGAATAAAATTAATCTTCATCATCAGGTTCAAAGTCAAGATTATTACCGAAACCATCCACATCGTCCTCAAAATCCAAACCTTTTAGATTATGATAAAACGGCTTTGCTTCTTTGGGTATAAATGGCATTAATGATTTAATGTCATTCAGGTTTTTAAGCGCAATTTAGGTCCCGTTTGGCCAAAGCACGTCCAAATTATTAGTTTTAAAAGTAGTTGGCGCTGGCTTTTTCATGTTCCTTTGCAGCAAAATTTCATGGAATGCATCAACATGCGAATGGGAAAAAATATAGAAAAAGGTTTTTCTTTTTCAATTTTTATCACTCTTGTTTTCAGCCAGCTGATTTTGTTTTTTTCTGTATCAATTTTTCTATTTACTATCTCTTTTTCACTTTCCACTACAGAAAAAATGTGGCGTACTCATTTCTACCACCTTCATAGGGTTTTTCTTTCAGCATGTTTTCATGATATTGGCATAGTCTTGCATCGTATAAATTCGTTGGTTTAATTTAATGAGTTTTTTCTATGTCTGAAAAATCAGAATCATTTGCCAAAAAGCTATGGCCTGACACCAAATACTTTAAGTATATTGTCTTTAAAGTAGGGTGATGAGAAAGTATGTGTTTCATCATTAAAACAATTTTTATATTTCTATTTTGGCCGCCACAACTGTCAGACCACATTATTAGAGTTTCAGTATTTTCTTCAAGATACAGTTCTATAAATCGTTTTAAATATGAACCCACTTCTTGACCCCCTCGGCCTGCAATTCCTTCCTTCCAAATAAAACAATATCCTTTATTTTCATAGTGTATACCCTCATTGTACAGCCACAGTTGTCGCTTGTAAAAAACAAGATTGGTTGGAATATTTGGTAAGGGCAAAGCTTCTCCATGTCATATGTCAAAGTCTGTACTTTGTTATCTTGCTTCGACAACTCAACACCTTCTTTCATGTTGTCTTGCCTTTTCAGCCGCTTCTAAGTGGTGGTTATGCTCCAACGTAATGTTTTCTCTGTTACTATCCACTGTTCCGTTTTTCTCTCTTGCGATAAATGCGTCGCTACTACTACTACTACTACTACTACTACTACTACTAGTACTACTACTACATGTATCTTTTATTCTTGGCTTTCTACACAAGTTAAAATTTTTATAAAATATGCTTTTGTAACAAGTGAATGATACCTTAGTATCTCTGTTTTCATTTTTATACAAATCATACATACTTCTTTCTGTGATGTCGTAGTTTAAGTACCGGGACTCTGTGTTTGTTCTACAGTAATGCTACTTGTATGTGGTAAATTTTTTATTTGATTAATAATGGAAGCAGTTACTTCCTGAGATAATTTATTTTTGCCACCTTGTTTCACCCCCCGTAAATCTTTTATATCCCCTTTCCCAAACTTGCATAGGGCAGTATTTATTCTTTTTGAACTTACCTGAAGCGTTTTTGTAAAGAAATCTTTACGTACAAGAACGCCACTTACCAAACTGTAACTTCGAGTAAAAGCTCTTTTATCGGAAGTTGTATTCCTCTTTCTCTTAATTAAAAATGCTTGCACTTTTGCACATATAAATTCTGTTTGTGCATCATAATTTGCAAGTTTATAAAAACTGTCAAAAATTAATTTTCTGTTGTCTTCGCTTACCGAGTTAGCACAGTTTAGAGTGCAACCACATTTATAATTGCCTAAGAAAATTTTCGCTGGAACATGCTTTCCCTTTTCTGTGTAATATTCTTTATTCCCATGCATCAAATTTTCTTCGTTTTAAAGGTTTGCCCTTTAAACTTCCTTTTCCGTCCCCTTGGCCTTCCATGTTCTTCATCAATAACATTCTCAGCTACATTATTTTCGAGACGGTCGCATCAGTCCTAACACGCGCCGGTCGTGCGCGCCCGCCGCAATTTCGGCACTCATCGGGAATCATCGTTTGCCCATTCAAAAGTAGCACTGTCGCATTTGTCCATCTCCTATAGTGTATGTTTAGCATCTACGGTTGGCATGCCCTGAATTTTTAAGGTTATGTTCAGTATGTTTGATGCAGGTAAAAGCATAACAGTTTTATCATTATTTTAAATAACAGTCAGGGAAAAATTGGAAAATATACGACTATGTATTATCTGTTGTGAATATGCGCATTGTTGTTTGGGTAAGTTTACGATTATTGTTTGGTTGTATACTCATCATTATTCTTTGCAGATTATACCATAATAGTATGACAGTCCAGGATACAGCTTACGATATTAATGGCATTGTCTCCGGTAGCCCTTCAAAATAAGTTCCTAGCCTACGTTATATTGAACTAGACGTGTCAAGGAAGGAGAATCTTAGAAAGACGTTCTACGAATCTTAGAAAGAGGTTATACAAAGCTATTTGTATAACCATACACGATGCGGGCTGGACTCTCATAGCAGTGTAAACTTGGACAAACTGACCTTTGGAAACAGAAAGCCTGAGAGATTATTCTTTTAATAACACCTGTATGCGTATAGTGCCATGCTTCTGTTGTTATATATCAATATCAAAAGACAACGAAGGAATAGTTATGCAACCCAAGTTACTGGAATCAAAGGGTGGCTCACCTGCCGATGCTGTTATCCGCTTGTGCAAATCAAAACATATCAAAGTGTGTGTCTAAGCTACCCCCCAATAGACACTGTATATTGGCAAAGAAACCTATCGTTGAGATATCGATTGTCGGAACAAATGTGGCGTAACTAAAATAATTTGTTAAATTGGCGTGCGACGTTACAGAAAACCTTATTCATTTTTAACACCTTGATTCTTACTTTGAGATAATTTGTACGATGTTGAATTCCTACAAAAATAACCATAAAAACAATTTTTTTGTGTAGATATTCAAATTTTTGTTATCTTTTTTTGCATGTGAGATATACATATGCTGTATATTGTTTCTTAGTCTATGTTTTTTGCTACCTTATATAACTTCCATTAGTATTATACCTTGATTAATTTGTTGGAATACTTTTTACATTTAACATTTTTTATTTAGTTTCATTGATAAAATTATTGTACATTTAATTATATGTATATTCAATAAATCTATTGTGTAAACATTTTAAATTGTATTTTCTTTCTCATACTTATATAGTAATATTTTTGAAGCTTTGATAGTCCTGCGGAAGACTATTATCGGAGGACAATAATTGTTCTCCGATAATAGTCTTTCGCAGGACAATCATTCCGTCAATTATTGTCGGAATGATTTCTAAAGTGATAAATCTTACTCTATGATAATAAACTTTATTGCATACTAATGTACAAACGGTAAATATAACACTAAGCAGTGATTTAAAATACTACCCTTCAATAAATTAAATATTAGTATTGCAAAGATTGATGGAGTACGTTTCAATGATCTCATGATTACTGAAACCTATCGAATTCAGAATGATGTTTATTAGATATGTGGCAAAGTAAGTGAAAGATCTTCTGCAGGAGGACAGGCGATGCTCCGGTACAGATGCCATGAGAGACACGTGTCGAAGATCTCCATCATGGGTTATCCCTTATCCCAAGTTAGGTACCAACAAAATCACCACGGTAAAAATAGTTTACTGAAAATAGTATCAACTAGATTTGAGTTTAATATTCTGCAATATGAAAACCAATGTTAAAAAAAATAAGCTTGCATACAATGAGTTAAAATGAGAAAATAATGCATTTTCAGATACCAAAGACAGATTAATTCAGGCCAGTTGTTGCAATGTTAGCTAATGATTTTTTCCTCAAAACTATCAATTCATTTCAAACAAACTAGTACGTAGCACCTCAAGCACACTTCGGCAAAATTACTTCCTTATTTTCTTTTAGAACGTTGCAATGAATAACAGTACGCAACGCAGTACCTAATCTATTTTTATTCTATCACGTTGTAAGTATGTGGTATTATTTCATAAAAATGTATTTCTTTAGGTTAATATATAATCCCTTGGGCAACCTAAAATTTGTGGGCTAAAATAAACTCAATAAATTATAAAGAAACACCATACGGTCTACACACAAGTATCTACAGTATGTAGGTATCGGCAAAGATATTTAACTTTGGTATCGGTATGTTATTCATTCCACTATGTGATGGATGTGTAGGTTAGTGAATGACGTATAATTTCCTCCAACCATTTCAATTCATTTTTACTTCCTCATGTTCATATTATGATAGAAAAACATACCATATAAAATGTGAAGACATAATTTAGTATCATTGACATTTCACTGTACACATAACCTAAATGACAAATAGTGACTTTAGTAAGTAACCAGATTTACGCGTCCGTTTACTACGCAACCCCGCCCACAAAATTATGAATGACATTTCCAACGTTACGAAGCTGCCCGAACGTCTCCGACTTGTTGGCTGTACGACTCGTGAGACGGTAGCTTATTTTCATTACCCTCAATGTTGGTTGAGGGGTCGTCAATGTCCGCGTCACTTGATTCAGAAATATTAACATTTACATAATCATTATCATTATCCGAAAGGATGATTGATCGTATAGGAGAGGCACTATTTACGTCTCCAGAAGATGGTAAGCTATAAATACCAGGTTCTTCAGTAACAAGTTCAAGCTGTGTACCACTTTCTTTCCCAAGGGATAGTTCTTGACTCGGGTTTTTGTTTTTAAAACCACGGCGAATGCTGAAAGCCAAACAACTTAAGACATGCCACAGACGCGGGCCATAATAATAATTCGGGTCTGCCGATGCCCCCGTAGTGGCGAAAGCTGTTGGGGGATGATAAGGCGTGGATTATTATTATTATTATTATTATTATTACATCCGAAACTATTCTTGTTTTACGTAAATTTACCCCAGTATTATCTCCTTCGTAAAAAACTTCCAAGCTCTCAATATCAGAGTAATCATGTGACGATTTCTACAAAATTAAAAGAAACCATCGGTAAATAGTAATATTCGTCTCTAGACAAAAAACATAACCTCAAAAAATAGACTTAATTAGTAACTTATACCTCTGCAATTTCTGGAGAAGCAGAACCTGTCCTGATTGTATTGCATGGTCTTCAGGGCTAATTCAACCATCCGCTTGCCTCTATCCATTTTAATATCTTACAAACGACAATAATAATATAGTATATTATAATACAAGTTTTATAAGACAAAAATTGGCGCACGAGTAGTTTTGGGCACGACGAGCGTAGCGAGGAGTGCCCAAATGGAACGAGTGCGCCAATACGTCTTATAAAACGAGTGTTATATACTATTTTTTCTACTTTGCGACATTAATTTTACATAAATGTCAAAAATTGCGGTTGTCATCTTACAATCTAGTGTTAATTTGCATATTTGCATATGTAATATTACGTTAAATATTAAATAATCGTCGTAATTATGAGTCACTTCCACAAAGTACAATTATTTAATATTTTACGTAATATTACATATGCAAATGTGCAAATTAGCCCACAAAGTCGGCATCATATGAAAAGAAAATTATTATCAACTTCTCAGTAAATTTTATTCTTCATAAAAGATTGTGCAGTCTTTAAAAATGCAATCAATAAATTTGAAATCGCACCTCAAGTACAGGGAAGTTAAATAAGTTTTATTCCTAGTATTATTAGTTCAAATTTAAAATCACAGCCACTTATCTCAAAGATATTTTTTTTTCGTATTTTTATTAATTGTGATAATTACATGCTTGCTATTGATTTATTTCGATGTTTACTAATGTAATTTTATAGAATTAATTCAATTTCGGCATAAAACTGTTAAAATGAACAATATTTATTATAATTAATAAAAGAAATAATTTCAGTTAGGTGTCTGTGAATTCAAATTTGCTCATATACATTATTCCTGAACCTGTTTTCCAAGTAAAATTGTTTAGTTTTAATATACTTACCTTGTATACATTAGGTATCTGAATCATGAAATAGGTGAAAAATAAAAATAAAATCTTACATAAGGTATATTTATTGATATAGAAAACGTATCATAGAAATAAAATAATATTTTTTGACGTAGTGTGAAACAAACATAAACAACATAAAGATATATAATATATATATATATATATATATATATATATATATATATATATATATATATATATATATATATATATATATAGATGGAAAAGGTTTATCGACGGTAAGATATTCAAGGAAAAAGGTTATTTATCGGGCAATTCCGTCATTCGAAGAAGCAACCCCCCTTATGGTCTCCATTTGAGTGTTTTTTCCATTGAGTGTCCATCTTACTCCTTGGCTATACCGTACTGATGAGGACTAATAGTCCGAAACACGTGTCTACGGTTGCTTCTTCGAATGACGGAATTGCCCGATAAATAACCTTTTTCCTTATATATATATATATATATATATATATATATATATATATATATATATATATATATATATATATATATATATATATACGTAAGCAATATAATTAATTATTCGATCGACAATTAGTACAGTGTAAAGGCTAGTGTGGTTGGGTATTCGATCCGTTTATAATAAAGCTAACTCTTTATTTTTAATTGCTATATTTCGGAATCAATTGTTCCTTCATCAGGCAAAACTACAAAAGAACACGTAACACACGCAATGAATACAAAAACATAATAAAAAGCGTCAGCGTACTTACAAATATGAGTTACATTAAGCAGCACAAGTTGAGAAACCTCTCCAACATCTCCAATAAATTCATGAACGTCAACAACAATAATAAAACAATGTTAAAATAACCTAGTCGGTCAGGTCACTGCGGACTCGTTTTGGCGGTAAAAGGACAGCATTTACATTCTGAATACAACCACAGGCATGCGTCACGTGTAACAACAAATCGTGCCACTGCTAGAATATTAGACTATCACTAGTCACCGTTCTCCTGTTGGTAGAATAACTTTTATCAATTGAAATTATATAAGAATAAATATTACTGATACCATCCACATCATTCTTAAAGTTCACAGCGTGGTCAGTCAAGTTTACATTGTACATTTCCAAAAATAGTCTGTTGTTATAATCTCTGTCAGAATCTAGAACTTTTACGTTTTCAAAATCAAAGGTATGATCCTTGCCGATGGAGTGCAAAGCTAAAGCACACCTTGTTTTTCCCGTACGGCAGTCACTCTTATGCAAAGAGACACGGTTCTTAAGCCACTGGGAAGTAACACCAATATAAGTGCCCTCACAATCATTACAGTCAATTGCGTAAATCACGTTCGACCTGAAGCAAACCTGATCTTGGTCTTTAATCTTAGAGAACAGCTTATTTAATTTGTTGGGGTAATGCTGGACTATTTTAATGTCATCCGGAACATAGGGCTTCATTATCGCTTTCAGTTTTTCTGTTAGTCCCGGTATCATGGCAAGTTTTTTATATTTAGTTGGGGCGGGAGGGTTCGGTAAATCAAACATACTCGGTATAGGTCTGTGGGTGTAGGTAGAAAACAGAATTTTATTCAACAGCCTATTAGGGAAACCATTATTGAGAAATACCGTTTTTATTCTTTTAAGTGCTGCTTGTTGAAACGAATCACTGCAGATCTTAAGTATTCTATTTTTCATAGCAACAACGGTGTTAATTTTGTGACAGAAGGTATGTTCAGAAAAAAAGTTTATATACCTTCCCGAGTAAGTAGGTTTGGTATACCAATCAGTTGTTAACCGCCCATTTTCATCCCGAACAAGTCTGCAGTCTAGAAAAGGAATACTGCTATTTGCTTCAGATTCCACGGTAAACTGAATATGGGTATTAAAGGTGTTAAATGCAGCCAATATACTATCAACCTCCTGATGTGGAACGCACATGATCAAGTCGTCAACAAATTTATAAACAAAGGGAAGGTGGTAATCAATTTGAGGAATTACACTGTCAAGAACATAATCCATCACCAGGAGAGCCAAAATTGGACTGATGGGAGAACCCATTGGGGTTCCAAACTTCTGCAAGTATATCTCATTCTGAAAGCTGAAGTAGTTATTAGTTAAAATAAACTTCAAAACGTCAAGAAATGATTCCAATGAGAAATTGCAATTTGGCCCAATCAAATCCCACCTATCCCTTACAATCAAGTATACCAAGTCAAAGGGAATGCTAGTGAACAGACTTACAACATCAAGAGAGATAAGTGTATAATTAGATGGGATCTCAACATCTCGGACGCTGTCAACGAAATGGAAGGTATCTTTTATGTTATATTGAGTGCGATCTGCTAACGAAATCGTCAAAATATCAGAGATAAATTTTGACAATCCGTATGTTGCTGAGCCACTAGCTGATATAATAGGTCTTAGCGGGATATTTTCTTTGTGAATTTTAGGCAGGAAATAAGCCTTGCTAAGTACCGAGTTTCTTATGGTAAGTCGTTTGGCTTCCATATCATTTAAATGATTCTTTAGTTTTAAAGTGTTTACTAATTTATTAACTCTTGTTTGTAGTCTTTGCAAAGGGTTAACGTCTACGCTCTCATAGATGTTAGCATCACTCAGCATCTCCGATGCCTTCTCAATATAAGGTACCCTGTCCATAATCACAGTGACGGAGCCCTTATCAGCCTTTGTCACAACTATGTCAGGATTATTCTTAACGAACCTCTTAGTCTTACGTTCTACGTTGTTTAAAACAATATCTTTGTGTGAATAATTTCTATTTTTGACTAAGAAGTTCGTTATGGTGTTAGTAACTTTTGCTCTCAAAGTATCCCTATTGACGTCCGCACAACAAGGCAAAATACCCTCAACCTCCATCAAAACTCTCCTAATGTTTAAGTCGTTAGTGGGTAAGCAAAATTTGGGACCCAGAGAAAGGAAATTTAAAACGTCATCAGGTACAATAACGGATGACAAGTTAACTACCCATGCGTCATTCTTTTTTAAGAAATTTGTGCTATTTCCCCTCCTAAGGTTTACTAAGTTATCAAATTTCCTTATGTTTGCCGCTTTGACACTGTTAAAGACATTTTTGTAGCGCACTTTCAGACTGTCTGTGAACCTTGATAACAAATGAATAGGAACGATACCCCTGACAAAATCATAATCAATTCGATTGTGTTTATTAATGAGCTCAATGTTATGTATTGTTATTCTTATCTCAAAATTGATGGTTGTTAATTCTAGTTTATTAGAGAAGTTATTAATCATACGTAAGAGGCGATTGTTCGTCGTATCCAGAAGCGCCCTTGTTCTCTTCGATCCGTCCGTGATATGTCTAGGTGTGATCCCCGCTTTTTTACATTTAATTAGAAATGTCTGTCTGTTCCTCAACTTTGCAAGTCTGGTGTTGTTGTTCGATAGATTCTTGAGATGTATCACTGTGTCTCTTCCATAAGTTCTTTCCATGTCTTGATAAAAACCCATTGTATAATACGTAAGCAATATAATTAATTATTCGATCGACAATTAGTACAGTGTAAAGGCTAGTGTGGTTGGGTATTCGATCCGTTTATAATAAAGCTAACTCTTTATTTTTAATTGCTATATTTCGGAATCAATTGTTCCTTCATCAGGCAAAACTACAAAAGAACACGTAACACACGCAATGAATACAAAAACATAATAAAAAGCGTCAGCGTACTTACAAATATGAGTTACATTAAGCAGCACAAGTTGAGAAACCTCTCCAACATCTCCAATAAATTCATGAACGTCAACAACAATAATAAAACAATGTTAAAATAACCTAGTCGGTCAGGTCACTGCGGACTCGTTTTGGCGGTAAAAGGACAGCATTTACATTCTGAATACAACCACAGGCATGCGTCACGTGTAACAACAAATCGTGCCACTGCTAGAATATTAGACTATCACTAGTCACCGTTCTCCTGTTGGTAGAATAACTTTTATCAATTGAAATTATATAAGAATAAATATTACTGATACCATCCACATCATTCTTAAAGTTCACAGCGTGGTCAGTCAAGTTTACATTGTACATTTCCAAAAATAGTCTGTTGTTATAATCTCTGTCAGAATCTAGAACTTTTACGTTTTCAAAATCAAAGGTATGATCCTTGCCGATGGAGTGCAAAGCTAAAGCACACCTTGTTTTTCCCGTACGGCAGTCACTCTTATGCAAAGAGACACGGTTCTTAAGCCACTGGGAAGTAACACCAATATAAGTGCCCTCACAATCATTACAGTCAATTGCGTAAATCACGTTCGACCTGAAGCAAACCTGATCTTGGTCTTTAATCTTAGAGAACAGCTTATTTAATTTGTTGGGGTAATGCTGGACTATTTTAATGTCATCCGGAACATAGGGCTTCATTATCGCTTTCAGTTTTTCTGTTAGTCCCGGTATCATGGCAAGTTTTTTATATTTAGTTGGGGCGGGAGGGTTCGGTAAATCAAACATACTCGGTATAGGTCTGTGGGTGTAGGTAGAAAACAGAATTTTATTCAACAGCCTATTAGGGAAACCATTATTGAGAAATACCGTTTTTATTCTTTTAAGTGCTGCTTGTTGAAACGAATCACTGCAGATCTTAAGTATTCTATTTTTCATAGCAACAACGGTGTTAATTTTGTGACAGAAGGTATGTTCAGAAAAAAAGTTTATATACCTTCCCGAGTAAGTAGGTTTGGTATACCAATCAGTTGTTAACCGCCCATTTTCATCCCGAACAAGTCTGCAGTCTAGAAAAGGAATACTGCTATTTGCTTCAGATTCCACGGTAAACTGAATATGGGTATTAAAGGTGTTAAATGCAGCCAATATACTATCAACCTCCTGATGTGGAACGCACATGATCAAGTCGTCAACAAATTTATAAACAAAGGGAAGGTGGTAATCAATTTGAGGAATTACACTGTCAAGAACATAATCCATCACCAGGAGAGCCAAAATTGGACTGATGGGAGAACCCATTGGGGTTCCAAACTTCTGCAAGTATATCTCATTCTGAAAGCTGAAGTAGTTATTAGTTAAAATAAACTTCAAAACGTCAAGAAATGATTCCAATGAGAAATTGCAATTTGGCCCAATCAAATCCCACCTATCCCTTACAATCAAGTATACCAAGTCAAAGGGAATGCTAGTGAACAGACTTACAACATCAAGAGAGATAAGTGTATAATTAGATGGGATCTCAACATCTCGGACGCTGTCAACGAAATGGAAGGTATCTTTTATGTTATATTGAGTGCGATCTGCTAACGAAATCGTCAAAATATCAGAGATAAATTTTGACACCTTTAATACCCATATTCAGTTTACCGTGGAATCTGAAGCAAATAGCAGTATTCCTTTTCTAGACTGCAGACTTGTTCGGGATGAAAATGGGCGGTTAACAACTGATTGGTATACCAAACCTACTTACTCGGGAAGGTATATAAACTTTTTTTCTGAACATACCTTCTGTCACAAAATTAACACCGTTGTTGCTATGAAAAATAGAATACTTAAGATCTGCAGTGATTCGTTTCAACAAGCAGCACTTAAAAGAATAAAAACGGTATTTCTCAATAATGGTTTCCCTAATAGGCTGTTGAATAAAATTCTGTTTTCTACCTACACCCACAGACCTATACCGAGTATGTTTGATTTACCGAACCCTCCCGCCCCAACTAAATATAAAAAACTTGCCATGATACCGGGACTAACAGAAAAACTGAAAGCGATAATGAAGCCCTATGTTCCGGATGACATTAAAATAGTGCAGCATTACCCCAACAAATTAAATAAGCTGTTCTCTAAGATTAAAGACCAAGATCAGGTTTGCTTCAGGTCGAACGTGATTTACGCAATTGACTGTAATGATTGTGAGGGCACTTATATTGGTGTTACTTCCCAGTGGCTTAAGAACCGTGTCTCTTTGCATAAGAGTGACTGCCGTACGGGAAAAACAAGGTGTGCTTTAGCTTTGCACTCCATCGGCAAGGATCATACCTTTGATTTTGAAAACGTAAAAGTTCTAGATTCTGACAGAGATTATAACAACAGACTATTTTTGGAAATGTACAATGTAAACTTGACTGACCACGCTGTGAACTTTAAGAATGATGTGGATGGTATCAGTAATATTTATTCTTATATAATTTCAATTGATAAAAGTTATTCTACCAACAGGAGAACGGTGACTAGTGATAGTCTAATATTCTAGCAGTGGCACGATTTGTTGTTACACGTGACGCATGCCTGTGGTTGTATTCAGAATGTAAATGCTGTCCTTTTACCGCCAAAACGAGTCCGCAGTGACCTGACCGACTAGGTTATTTTAACATTGTTTTATTATTGTTGTTGACGTTCATGAATTTATTGGAGATGTTGGAGAGGTTTCTCAACTTGTGCTGCTTAATGTAACTCATATTTGTAAGTACGCTGACGCTTTTTATTATGTTTTTGTATTCATTGCGTGTGTTACGTGTTCTTTTGTAGTTTTGCCTGATGAAGGAACAATTGATTCCGAAATATAGCAATTAAAAATAAAGAGTTAGCTTTATTATAAACGGATCGAATACCCAACCACACTAGCCTTTACACTGTACTAATTGTCGATCGAATAATTAATTATATTGCTTACGTATTATACAATGGGTTTTTATCAAGACATGGAAAGAACTTATGGAAGAGACACAGTGATACATCTCAAGAATCTATCGAACAACAACACCAGACTTGCAAAGTTGAGGAACAGACAGACATTTCTAATTAAATGTAAAAAAGCGGGGATCACACCTAGACATATCACGGACGGATCGAAGAGAACAAGGGCGCTTCTGGATACGACGAACAATCGCCTCTTACGTATGATTAATAACTTCTCTAATAAACTAGAATTAACAACCATCAATTTTGAGATAAGAATAACAATACATAACATTGAGCTCATTAATAAACACAATCGAATTGATTATGATTTTGTCAGGGGTATCGTTCCTATTCATTTGTTATCAAGGTTCACAGACAGTCTGAAAGTGCGCTACAAAAATGTCTTTAACAGTGTCAAAGCGGCAAACATAAGGAAATTTGATAACTTAGTAAACCTTAGGAGGGGAAATAGCACAAATTTCTTAAAAAAGAATGACGCATGGGTAGTTAACTTGTCATCCGTTATTGTACCTGATGACGTTTTAAATTTCCTTTCTCTGGGTCCCAAATTTTGCTTACCCACTAACGACTTAAACATTAGGAGAGTTTTGATGGAGGTTGAGGGTATTTTGCCTTGTTGTGCGGACGTCAATAGGGATACTTTGAGAGCAAAAGTTACTAACACCATAACGAACTTCTTAGTCAAAAATAGAAATTATTCACACAAAGATATTGTTTTAAACAACGTAGAACGTAAGACTAAGAGGTTCGTTAAGAATAATCCTGACATAGTTGTGACAAAGGCTGATAAGGGCTCCGTCACTGTGATTATGGACAGGGTACCTTATATTGAGAAGGCATCGGAGATGCTGAGTGATGCTAACATCTATGAGAGCGTAGACGTTAACCCTTTGCAAAGACTACAAACAAGAGTTAATAAATTAGTAAACACTTTAAAACTAAAGAATCATTTAAATGATATGGAAGCCAAACGACTTACCATAAGAAACTCGGTACTTAGCAAGGCTTATTTCCTGCCTAAAATTCACAAAGAAAATATCCCGCTAAGACCTATTATATCAGCTAGTGGCTCAGCAACATACGGATTGTCAAAATTTATCTCTGATATTTTGACGATTTCGTTAGCAGATCGCACTCAATATAACATAAAAGATACCTTCCATTTCGTTGACAGCGTCCGAGATGTTGAGATCCCATCTAATTATACACTTATCTCTCTTGATGTTGTAAGTCTGTTCACTAGCATTCCCTTTGACTTGGTATACTTGATTGTAAGGGATAGGTGGGATTTGATTGGGCCAAATTGCAATTTCTCATTGGAATCATTTCTTGACGTTTTGAAGTTTATTTTAACTAATAACTACTTCAGCTTTCAGAATGAGATATACTTGCAGAAGTTTGGAACCCCAATGGGTTCTCCCATCAGTCCAATTTTGGCTCTCCTGGTGATGGATTATGTTCTTGACAGTGTAATTCCTCAAATTGATTACCACCTTCCCTTTGTTTATAAATTTGTTGACGACTTGATCATGTGCGTTCCACATCAGGAGGTTGATAGTATATTGGCTGCATTTAACACCTTTAATACCCATATTCAGTTTACCGTGGAATCTGAAGCAAATAGCAGTATTCCTTTTCTAGACTGCAGACTTGTTCGGGATGAAAATGGGCGGTTAACAACTGATTGGTATACCAAACCTACTTACTCGGGAAGGTATATAAACTTTTTTTCTGAACATACCTTCTGTCACAAAATTAACACCGTTGTTGCTATGAAAAATAGAATACTTAAGATCTGCAGTGATTCGTTTCAACAAGCAGCACTTAAAAGAATAAAAACGGTATTTCTCAATAATGGTTTCCCTAATAGGCTGTTGAATAAAATTCTGTTTTCTACCTACACCCACAGACCTATACCGAGTATGTTTGATTTACCGAACCCTCCCGCCCCAACTAAATATAAAAAACTTGCCATGATACCGGGACTAACAGAAAAACTGAAAGCGATAATGAAGCCCTATGTTCCGGATGACATTAAAATAGTCCAGCATTACCCCAACAAATTAAATAAGCTGTTCTCTAAGATTAAAGACCAAGATCAGGTTTGCTTCAGGTCGAACGTGATTTACGCAATTGACTGTAATGATTGTGAGGGCACTTATATTGGTGTTACTTCCCAGTGGCTTAAGAACCGTGTCTCTTTGCATAAGAGTGACTGCCGTACGGGAAAAACAAGGTGTGCTTTAGCTTTGCACTCCATCGGCAAGGATCATACCTTTGATTTTGAAAACGTAAAAGTTCTAGATTCTGACAGAGATTATAACAACAGACTATTTTTGGAAATGTACAATGTAAACTTGACTGACCACGCTGTGAACTTTAAGAATGATGTGGATGGTATCAGTAATATTTATTCTTATATAATTTCAATTGATAAAAGTTATTCTACCAACAGGAGAACGGTGACTAGTGATAGTCTAATATTCTAGCAGTGGCACGATTTGTTGTTACACGTGACGCATGCCTGTGGTTGTATTCAGAATGTAAATGCTGTCCTTTTACCGCCAAAACGAGTCCGCAGTGACCTGACCGACTAGGTTATTTTAACATTGTTTTATTATTGTTGTTGACGTTCATGAATTTATTGGAGATGTTGGAGAGGTTTCTCAACTTGTGCTGCTTAATGTAACTCATATTTGTAAGTACGCTGACGCTTTTTATTATGTTTTTGTATTCATTGCGTGTGTTACGTGTTCTTTTGTAGTTTTGCCTGATGAAGGAACAATTGATTCCGAAATATAGCAATTAAAAATAAAGAGTTAGCTTTATTATAAACGGATCGAATACCCAACCACACTAGCCTTTACACTATATATATATATATATATTAAAAAGCTAATTCATTAAATAAAAACATGATCCTTTTCATAACTACAACAGGGAGTCTACTCTCGTCATCTTTTTAAAGCGAATGCGAGACTTTACGAATGGAGTGGGGATATCACCGGTTGCCCTCTGGTGCGCATCTATGAGCAAGTTTGCTAGTTGCTAAGAACAATAACGCACGCGCCACGCGCATACGGTTCAATCAAACATATGGTGGTGCGTGTGTTATTGTTCTTAGCAACAAGCAAACTTGCTCATAGATACGTACCAAATAGAGGGCAACCGGTTATATCCCCACTCCATTCAAAAAGTCTCACATTCGCTTAAAAAAATGCCGAGAGTAGAGTCCCGTGGTATGAAATAACAAATACAAAAAAAGGTTTACCCCTGATGGCAATAAAAAACGTATTCTTACATTATCAAGATAAAAAATAAAACAAAACTCTAATAATTGATTTTCAAAGAATAACAATATTTACGTGATATTTTTTATCTTATTTATAAAATGAAATACTTTTTTACGTGTGGCATTGATGTTCTGTGATTTGGATCCTGTGTCCGGGTGTATTTTTAGTACATAACGCTGTATAAATTCCATTGTTGTAGAGACATTTTTTGGGTACATTAAATTATAGATAAAGAATATTATATTATATCAAATATATTATATATTATATGATATATTATATCAAATTGTTCTGCCTCGATATAAATAAAATAAATAGAATTCTGGCCGTCACCTGCTACAAAATACACAAATAATAATATTAGTAGTTGATCAGTTTTAAGAGAGCACTTACATTGTTCCATAATCCATGGAGTTTTTGGGACATTTTCCTTATCGTCTGTATGTTCCTATAAAAAAATACAAAATGTAAATGTTTTGTGGCATTCATAACCAAAAACAGCTTACTTTGCAAAGATGTGAAAAATCTTCGCCCAAATATTTGGAAATTAAATGAAACAAATCCTTTCCTGTTCCTGTTGATTCCGATCCGTGTTTATATTTCTTTGAAAGAAAATTGAAAACTTTCTCAGAACTTTGAATAAAGCTGGTTATATTGTCTATATCTGAATTTGTCAATTTGTTGAAATGCCAGTAGACTGCTTTTTTCGAAAATAGTATCGGCCAAGTTTCCTTTAACTGTATTACTGACGGAGCTGAATTAATTGCACTTCTTTGCTCGGCGTAAGTTTTTTCTAATATCTCATAGAAATTATTGTCTGTGTCCGAGACGCCAATTAGTTCGTTGGCCAATACATTGTCAATGCGATGTTTGGTATTAGGTTGCCAATTTATACACCCGGCTCGAGCATTAACAAGCCTTTTCTTAGCAGTTATCGGGTTTACATGTGAAACCTGAGAATTTCTTTTATGTGGCCTGTTTAAGTAATTATTACGTTCTTGTAGTTTTGACACCAATGAGTGCGATCCGTCGCCTAACACAACTCCGTCATCATCTTTGTCGCGAAAAGCAGCTGGATACTTTTCTATTATTTTTCTGGCGATAATTTTAAATGCCTTTGTTGGAATATTTTCCTTTATAGTTCTCATTTTGTTCACGACTGCATGTACTAAAGTGGATTTTGTGGTTTTACTGGCCTGGCCACTTAGTAACTGACCAATTTCGCCTTCTCCTAGTTGGTTCCAGGGTATTTCAACAGTAGACCACATATGCTCTATATTACAATCCACTTTGTAAACAATATCTATTGTATTATTTGTTACTATTTCATCAATAGATTGACAGTCCACGGAATCAGTAACTGTGATAGTTGTTGGTAATGAAGATGTGCTTGTTTCTTCAGGAGGGCACCAGAACTCATATTTTTGTAATAGTATCAATATTTCCTTTTGCAAATATGGTAAAACTTCGGATGTTTCCACTGGTGTTCCATTACTGTTCAGTACTATTGAGGTACCATCCAACTCCAGCTTACTGGAAGCTAACATATACGATTTCATTCAAATGTGTTAAACATGCGTTACTGTAAGCGCATACTTACCACCTAATATTAAATTCTCGTAAGCTTGCGCATCATTAAGGTCTATCAAAACAAAAGTTTTCTTCTTTCTGTTTGAAGACCAGACGGTGAACAATGTGTTCATTCTCGAATCTGACATATCTAAACTAATCAATACACATGTAAATAATAAATAGATTGTGTTACATAAAACAAATACTACATAGTAAGTAACCATTTTGAGAATATGTATTACAAATAGAATATGGTACATATCACAAGTACATAGGTATATAGTAAGTAACAAATTAAAGAATATTACAAATAGTAAATGTATTGCCATCAGTGTGGGTACTTATAATTTAATAAAACTCAAGGGGAGCAGATTTGAAATAGAACAGTTTATTTTCACAATCCCACAATGTTTCCGCACAAATCAAATCGTCATACGCTATTACTATGAGTGAATTATTAGACGGATCTTCATGTATCTCATATAGCCCAGACATCATATTATAAACAACATTCAATTTAACTCCAAAAAAGTGTATTTTCTCCATCTCATATTCAATTAAAATATGCTTTATTTTACATAGGCTATGAATACCATTTGTGTAATTATAACAGACAAAAGAATCTCTTTTATAACAAACTCCATGAATCTCCGTAATCCCACTAATATACCCAATCCTAGGTAAAATATCAGTTAACAGCAATCGTCCATCATTAATTGATTCTAATACAAATGGTTCCAGATCATCAGTTTTTGCCTTATTATTATAAATAGCCGCGCTGTTGGCATCATTTAATGCCATAAATAGTTGGTGTTTTGATGATAGCGATTTCAGTACATTTTGAAAATTTGGCGAATGTCTCATAATATTTTTGAAATAACTGTGCTTACTTTCAAATCGCATTGTCCACATATGCCTAAGTGGGCCAAAATGACGAATTAATTGCGAATAATGAGAGATAAAATGATGTTTACATTTCAGCGTTGCATTTGGAAAATATAACTTTCTTAAAAACAAGTAACCCTTCCAAACATCTCGGAACACTGCAATCTGATCAGTAGACAGTTTAAAACTCATAAGAATATTTACAACTTTTCTACGGTCTAGCAATAAAGGCCAAACATGATCATTTTCCAAGTAATGTAACTTATCATACAAAGCAAATGGAATGCTATTTAAAATGTATAATATTTCAGACGCATTTCCCAACAGTTTGTCAGATTTGGTTATTTCTGGAAAGCTCTGGCGAGGTGTATTCTTAAATCTTAATAATTTAAGTTTTTTGTTTAGATATGCCAAAGTGAAAAAATTATTTTTTATAAAATACTTTAGACACAACATTAGATCATAGGGCACTATACCTTCTAATAGGTCGTGAGCTATACACGGAGCTAACCCTGGACCGCAGACATTAAAATATTTTAAATCATTTAAAACAGAATGTGCTTTAACTCCTCTGCAATGCTTGTTATTAATTAAAGCCATGTTCACATCATTTGCGTGGTTTTCTCTATCTCGCAGATTACTTGATTGGTGATTATTAGAAATAGAATCAATATAGCAAAATCTACAGAAAAAATTATTCGTATTGAAAGATTCAATAAAACCCCCTATTTGATGTTGTCCTAAATTATCACCAACAATTACCGCAATAGTTCCTTTAATTATCCGGTTTTCGATTAATATTCCTGTTGTCTCTAGAACTTTTACATCTTCTATGATAACCTTTAATATTTTTGAATATCCAAATAGTTTAATTTGTTTTTCAAAACAAAGAGCAACTAAATGTATGTGCTCCATACGAGTTCTTTGCCAAGCAGGGATATTACCAAATGTCATATATATACCAACTACTTTATACTTGTTTCGAGCTGATCCCAGAGGATTACAAATTTCAAAACTGTCTTGGTATAATATTATCTTAATGGCATTGCGTTCTAATTGAAACAAAGGATTTCTTTTGCCAAATCAAAAGTTTTAAACACATTCTGAATTGTATTCAACAATGGTACATAATAAAAGAATGCATTTTTGCCATCAATCTCTCCTATGCTAACTTCTATAGGTTCAACATAATTATAATTCTTCTTAAAATACATTTTTCTCGAATAAATAGATCGAAGCGGTCCTATTTCTGCATTATGAGCTTCGTAAAACAGAGAACGTTTCAAATCATCGACGGTTATATCGGAATCTAATGTAATGTTGTGAAAGAAATACTCTGCATTAAGGTTGTTGACGTCTAAAATTGTTTCGATGATTTCTTGTAACGACTTAGAAGGTAAAAAATACCTGCTCTGTAAAGACAAATATAAGTTTGAAAATAATTTTACCGATAACTCTTTTGTGCGTTGTGGACCATCAGTTACGTCAATATTACTTTCGTTTAATTCACATAATGGACCACAAGTTACATTAGCACTTGTACCTTCATCCAACCCGACAGTTGTTGCATTGTCGTTGAAGGAGTCGCTAATCATCCAATTGGACTCTGACATATTAAAATGTTTTCGATATGTACACGAAAAGTTACAACACTGGTAAAGTCTCTGTTATATTTACAGATATTTATGAATGGGCATTTTATTTTATTGGTAGTTGTTATGTGTTTACAAACATGTTTTAAAAATTCTCTTATGGTGCTAACTTTGTAATCACAAGCAACATCACTGCATGAATATTTGCAGTCGCGTTTAGTTTCATGTAGCTTATGATAGCGAAAAAGATGCTGCTTGAACGACTGGTAAGTTAAGAATTCCATCGAACAATTCTTATGCGTGCAATGAAATACTGCGTGTTTCCAGTTCCTGTGCAAGTATTGATGCAAATCATACTTCCGCTGCGAATTACAACAATATTTGCACAGTCTACACGCAATTTTCGTCATAATTAATGCAAATTACTTACATTCAATGCTGCAAAGGTGATCAATACACTTACTGCTTAATAAATAAACAGCTAAAAACTATTACAAATATGTAGTAATAAGAATACGAGTCGTGGATTGGAAACTACGTGCTGCGGTGTAAACTATAACCTGTATTAGCTGCAGTCAGTCATGTGCGCAACATCACAATACGCGCACGCGCATTATTCGCTAGGTTTCCATAACTTCTATTGGAAAATTCAACAATAAGTAATGGTCTATAATCACAATGTAATTTCTCTTAATTAATGCCGCATATTTACAGGGTAAATCGGAATCACAAACTTTGTTATGGAAAATTTCTAATTGCATTATATATTATGTAATTCTTACATTACGAATTATGTAAAATTCAATATATTTTTCTCAGTGTAGGCTCTAGAGTTGGGAAATTTCGTTACTTTTGCGTACTCGTATGTAATCGTTACTTTTGGGTGTAGTAATCGTTACTTTGTAATCGTTACTTTGTAATCAATAGGATACATCAACTGTAGGTACTTTATTATAATTTTCATAATACTTTCTTGCTTTTAATATTAAATTTGTATATATATTTATTGACAACTTAAAAACTAATAAGTAAATAAAAAATAAAAAGTTTTATGTTTTTGAAAACTTTGTATTCATAAAACGGTACTTAGCTATATACTAATATTCGGCGGATACAAATTAAAACGTTATAACAGAGGTATATTCTAAGACATTTTTTTATTTTCATGCAAACTGCCAATAAAGTAAATCGTGAAGTAAATCGACTTCACCCACACTGCCTATTTATTTCGTTTCAATCAAAATGTTGTTAGATATCATAATGTGACATCCTAATTAACCTGTGCCTAATTGGCAACTTAATTAAATTACTTAAATGTACTACGAACACTAAGAACAAGAACGGTAATTATAATCAGTCACAATACCTATACATATTTCGTTACTACCCGATAAGTCCCAATTTCGTATGTAGTTACTACCCGCTAAGCGCTAATGATTACTAGTAACGAAATACCAACTCGTATCTCGGTAATCGTTACTACCCGATAAGCTATTTCGTTACATTGTAACGAAATACGAAATCGTACGTATACGGAACCGTACGTGAGTAATCGTTACTACCCAATAAGCTATTTCGTTACATTGTAACGATTTCGTATTTGGTTACAATGTAACGAAATACGAAATCGTACGTATACGGAACCGTACGTGAGTCATCGTTACTACCCGAAAAGCCATTTCATTACATTGTAACGAAATCGTACGTATACGGAACCGTATGTAGGAAGTGGTTACTACCCGGTTCGCTCTACAGTCGCGCCTTGCCGGTGCCTATCGACAGACTGTTGTCGCGCTGGGAAAGGCCGACAAAGGTCTCACCGCCCGTGCGGCGTTCTTTGATTGCAAATAGGTTTTTTTATTAGCGGCGATATTGATAGTTTATATTGATAGTTTTTTATTGATAGTTGATAGTAGTGTCATAAAATTTAAAACAGTATGTAATATAATTTGTTTTTGTTAAGGTGGAAAGTTAAATTATTGTGTAAGTGTAACTAACATACGATCATACAAAATACCCGTTAAGCAAAAGTAGCGATTACTTTAGAAATGACGTAATCGGTACTTCGGGTATCATAAAGTAACGATTACAAAGTAACGACTACTCGATTACCCGCCTAACACTACTAGGCTCTCTCTTCGACACTCGATTAATTTTCTTACGAGTCCCTGATGATCCCGTTTTACCATTGGCCACTCCTCCTTCAGAGGAATCACCCTGTATATTTTCATTTTTTTCCATCTGGGCTCCTCCATGGCCACACAACTCCTCTTCTGGCAGGTTTCCTTTGTTTCCAGTGCGTCATCAGCTATTCCTCTTTCTGAGGAATCACCCTGTATATACCCAACCTTGTCCCATCTGGGCTCCTTCCTGGAACCACAACTCATCTTCCTATGAGTTCCCGTTGCTTCCGCCACAACGTCTACCATTCCTCTTTGTGAGGAATCACCCTGTATATACCCAACTTTGTCCCATCGGGGCTCCTTCCTGGAACCACAACTCATCTTCCTATGAGTTCCCGTTGCTTACGCCACAACGTCTACCATTCCTCTTTCTGAGGAAGCACCCTGTATATACCCAACTTTGTCCCATCTGGGCTCCTTCCAAGAAACACAACTCATCTTCCTATGAGTTCCCGTTGCTTCCGCCACAACGTCTACCATTCCTCTTTCTGAGGAATCACCCTGTATACGCACGACTTCGTCCCATCTGGGCTCCTTCCAGGAAACACAACTCATCTTCCTATGAGTTCCCGTTGCTTCCGCTACAACGTCTCCCATTCCTCTTTCTGAGGACTCACCCTGTATACATACAACTTCGTTCCGTCTTGGCTCTGTGGTCGCTTCTTTTTCTCCGACTACTGTGATTTCGTCGATATCCAGGCACGGCTTCTTCACATTATTCCGAAGTCCCATCTCCTTAACACGAATTTGTTGCCTACTAGATTTTTCGGCAGACCTATCCATCGGCGGAGAAGAGCTTGGCAAATAATTAAAGAAAACAGCATTTTTAGAAGACCCTACTTTGACAGAATTACTTAGTCCATACGTAGCGCGCCCGGAGCTAGAAATGAAGGGAGGGGTCTACTCGAGTGTTCGACGTCCCCCTGTCCAACTCGGCCGTACCTACAATGGGATTATCTATCGAAGAAACGTCACCCATACACGCCTCCCCAATAAAATCAGAATCAATATCAATATTATCAGCCTCCGGAATCATTTTGAGAGATGTTCCCAAAAGATTAATCAGGCGCCTGGCGTAGTCCAACACAGTTAAGAAGCAAAAAATCCCGTCCAACAATTCCGTCGGCACACAAGCTAAGATTATCCGAACACACGAAACAGTCGAACGTCACCTGCACCTCGTTGATCTGAAAATTCAATTTCGAAACTCCTAACATCCTAATTTCATGACCCGTAATCCCCGTAATTTTTAAACCGCCAAAAGCTGAATCCTCTAAACCTGTGATTAAATTATTACCTACTAAAACTCGACGTACTATCGTAATTGGCGATCCACTGTCTATTAAAAATTTATAAATACCAGAATCTAATCGTAAATGAACATACGCTGGCGCTTCCTGAAAGAAATTTATATGTGTAATTACAACCGCGCGGGAGCCCCTGCTGCTTGCCCATCTCTGGCGATCGGGGCGTTCTCCAGAGAATGCTCGTTCAACGACCCCGCCCGATTTGCTGTCCGGTCAGCATCCCTACGCAGCGTCGTATTGCCAGCGTACGGCTTTGGCCCACTGACCGCGTTCCGCACCTGCCCCGTCGCCGCCTCCTGTCTCGGTAAGCGTCCGTTCGCGGTGTCCCGGCACTCGTTCGTGAAGTGACCCATGCCTCTACACCTAAAACAAATCGGCCCTCGGCGGCTTCCTGACACTTGCTCCTGTTCCCCGCGGCGTCGCTCTGTCATCACCGGCGACTGCAATCCTGGGCACTTGCGGGCAATGTGGCCCCTTTTTCTGCAAGCGAAACACTCGATCTCCCGAGTAAAATTCGGCTCCCCCTGGAACTGAGTCCTGGATACATTGTGCACCTGCTGGAACCTGCGTTTGAGTAGATCCTGATTAGCTTCCTCCAACGTAGCAACCTCCGCTAGTTCATCGAGCGATTTATTACCCTGTAAGAGCGACGACCCACATTGTTTTAACAATTCGGGACGAAGTCCCGTTCTAAATTGGTGCTTGGTAATTTCCTCGATCTTAGTTTTGATTCCCGCCAGCTGATCCACATCTGCGGTTTCCCTGTCAACTTCCATGATTTCCATTGCTACGAATTTCACCCTCATCAAAAAATCAGACACGGACTCCCGCTCTCTTTGGAACAGCTGCGACAACCTAGACAAAAGTTCACCAGATGACCGCTGACCACCAAATTTCCTAACAAATTTTTCCTTAAAAACCCTGTACGCAACCTGGTCGCCCTGGAGGTCCGTCTCCGACCTAAAAAATTTAAATGCAACTCCATCTAACCCATAAATAATCAACTGCAGCAATAACCTATCCGACCAACCTTCCCACGCCTGTCTCCTTTCCAATTTAAAAAAATAATCGCGTACATCACCTTTTCCAGTATAAGGATCAATTGAATTACAAATTCTTGCAAAATTCCTGAAAGAAACATTATCCGCAATACTACCAGGGGCCCTGCTGTCGACCGGCGAGTTTGGCTCATTCCGGCCCTGCCCATTTTGAGCGGCGTCGCTGTTTACCGGCATATCAGATAACCAAACAAATCAAACTAAAAATAGTCAAACGCTTACCGATTGTTCTTACAACTTTCGCTCCGCAATTAAAGAAAACAATAAAGAAAGAAAATGCAAATGCCACAACAAAAATTACTAATTCAATTTCTACCACAAAACAATTTTTCATAAAGGGAAAATCAAAATCTATAATACTTATCACAAGAGAAAGGAAAAAAACTAATTTATGCAAACAGAAAATTCTAAAGTTCTAACCATTAAACAACAACACAAGGTGCAGTCTATACTTCCAAATTATTCAAAAATAAACCCCACACTCAAGACACCAGCCCCAGCCAGCCAGCCTACTGGGTAGTTATGGTTAGCCGAGCGGTTAGCTAATTTATTTGATGTTATATGCACAGGTGACTTAAAGTGGAGCAAAAGGGATTGGAAGATTTATCTCATGCGAATGTAGATATTAATATTCGAGATAATAGACTGCACTTACCGTTATTCTCATCTATCACACTAAATGTTTAGAACTAATTTTTGTTCACTAGGTAAATAGGGACAAACTTGAAATAGTAAAATAAAAACAACTAAAGCCAGATTCAATTAAAATTAAAGTATATTAAGAAAGTAAATAAAATTGGCAAACAAATATTCTGATTATCAATTATTTTAAAAGAACAACACACTGGGACAAATTCAAAATTAATCAATTTTTAGGAATAATTATAAATTACAACAAAGACTCAAACTAGAAAAATGTAATGACAATAAGTATAAATGCGATAATATCTCAAGTCTCAACTCATTTATTTTAAAAATAAATATAAATTTCAATCAAGATTCAAAATAAATCGAATATTCATAAAGAATCGCAATACGCAACAAGATTTAATCAAACATTTAAAAGGTACCACTAATTTCGACAAAGAATCAAACCCAAACACTTACAAGAACAATAATTATGGCAATGTGAACGTTAATTTATAAGAACCCTACACTTCGAACGGGCAGCAGCACTTTTCTCTCATACAATATATACGTAAACTTTATCAGATAACATACACGAACAGTTGGACAATTTTCAGTACATACAAAAAGAACAAACAAAAAAGCAGTGTTATCCTACCAGGTGTTTTCTGCGATCTAGTAAAATCCAATCTTTAGCCACGGCTTAACAATCACCAAAACTCTCACAAATGAACGAAACAATGTTGACGCCAAATATTCCACAACCAAATTCTACCCTGACCAAACTACAAACCCCGACTATGGGCCCGCGGCCCCCACTGACCCAAGAATTCCAAACTGCGTTGCAAACCGGAATTAAAACCTGAATGAATACTGAACTTTTTGCGACCAGCATCTTACTCTTTCCCCGATTCTTCCCCACCGTTAAACGTCTTCCAAGCCAGCCCACAAAACCAACTTTTAAAAACAACCTACCGATAACCGTTCTGCTATTTTTCAACCCACGTCTATTTCACATCGGCCGTTTGAGGAATTTGTCTATATCATCAAAAGACATTCCCACAGGCCAGAGAACAAACGGTTTCACAGCTAGTTCTTTGAACGTAAACAGTTGATGTAATCTAGCTCTACTTTCAAAGTTCTTGATCCGCTTAACAAAGGCACCCACAGAGAAGTACCAACAGAAAATAATCTAAACGCGAGTTTTCAAGCCGTTGTTAAACATCAGCTGATAACCAGCGTTAGATGCAGCTGCGCCCGTTTCAACAATCATTAATTATTAAAGTCTATGAAATAATTATTACTAATCCATATCCAGCGTCTAATTACCCATACTTTACATTAATCCCTAACCCGGGTGGTTACACTGTTTTTTTGTCAGATACAGATGTTGATAAAAGAACGTCAGATGATATGTCTATATCTTGTATGGTGTTAGAAATCATTATTGGGTTATTCTGGTTGTAACGAATTCCGCTAATTCGTAAGGTAAATTAGTTTAAATATTGTAATGGTTATCTTTCCTAGTATTAAAACCGCTTTTTAAATCAAATTTACGCTGGCCTGGATAGCCTGTATGGCTATACGAGTATTTTTAATAACCAGTATAATGGATACTGGTTTTCTTGTAGCAGTTATACGTGGAGAAGGGGTTAGAATTTGGGTATATAAAGGCCTAGAAACCGACCATTTAGGCAGAGTGCTGCATTGCTGATTTTAGATTAGCTGCTCTCTCTCCCGTTCGCCGTTTCTAGCCGACTCCGAGACCGACCGTAAAGCAGAACGCGTGCTGGTTTGATATACTGGCCGCCTGTTTGAACGATCCCGCCGTTGCCGAGTCCGACCGTTCACGAGTGCGTCCGACTGCGCGCCGAAGCTGAAGACCCCAGCTGTTCCACCGCCAGACCGCGCGCCGCCCGGCACTCAACTCGTCTGAGGACTGGTTTGTAAAAACGATTTTGTATTTTGCCCGTTATTTTTCCGAAGCGTGTTTTTCTTTGTATATTTTTATAGTGTTATTTTTCGACGAATGTTTATTTTCTTTTACAAGACTTTTTCCGTATGCGAATGCTACCTTTTCTTTTATGTATATATATATATATATATAAATATATATTGTTTACGACAATAAAACCTGATTTAAACTGAACTCCGTATGCCGCTTGATTTATTTCGAAGAACACTGGATCTCCAACTGAAGCAACCCGATCAGGTAAGACGAAGGGACTAAACAAACCGACGTCGTTACATGGTTATTCACCAATGGCGCAAATACACCTTCAAAATTGAAAACAAATGCATCAACCTGCTCTATTTATATTTGAAAAGTTCTCTTTATTGAATTTGAAGGTCTTGGCACCCTATATTAATATACATTTAAAAAGGAAATACTTTTTATTCGAATGCTATAATAAAATGACTTTGGGAAACATTTTATGATAAATATTCAATTGAACGAATGGACCACTGTTTAAGATAATTCTAACAAAGCTTTTTATTTTAAGTTATTGTCACAAAAATGTTCCTTGAAGGTTTATTTTTGGAATGCTTGCGTTGGCCAGGCCAAGTGGACGATGCAGATCCGGATTGCATCCCCATGTGGTCTTTAATGTTATCTAGTACAAGACTTAGACTTAGAGAGAATGTGAGTCTGGCCGTTCAACCAGCCATCCACTGCGACCGCAGGGGTATATTGTGGCTCCTCTAGTACAAGAGTCATACACTCCAAGTCCAGTCTTAGCAGATTGTCCGTACTCTTCTGTGTGATGTTGAAGCTTTTATACCTCTATTTGTAGGAAAGGCGAAAACGTTTTCTTTGTTGTTTTCATCTACTCCACTTGGATCTTTGGCGATGACATTAATAGATATCCTCATTTTTTTATAAGGCCCTGTGAGTTTACAATCTTAATATCGCTGTTAATCATTGGTGATGATTAGTTAATTACACTTATGTGATGCGCTGTCCACGTAGTACCTCAGTGACCATATCTAAGTCTAAGTCTAAGTCTAAGTCAAGACAGACTTAGAGAGAATGTGAGTCTGGCCGTTCAACCAGCCATCCACTGCGACCGCAGGGGTATATTGTGGCTCCTCTAGTACAAGAGTCATACACTCCAAGTCCAGTCTTAGCAGATTGTCCGTAGTCTTCTGTGTGATGTTGAAGCTTTTATACCTCTATTTGTAGGATAGGGGAAAACGTTTTCTTTGTTGTTTTCATCTACTCCACTTGGATCTTTGGCGATGACATTAATAGATATCCTCATTTTTTTATAAGGCCCTGTGAGTTTACAATCTTAATATCGCTATTAATCATTGGTGATGACTAGTTAATTACACTTATGTGAATCGCTGTCCACGTAGTACCTCAGTGACCATATCGTCACCCCGGGAGAAAAGTGGCACAACTCAAAAACCATAGTTCTTCAGAAAACCCGATTAAAGTTTCATGACTTTCAAATTCTTCTTGAGTGTACTGTAATAAGATAAACCCATTTTTTTTGCGATCATGTAGCTATTAACTGGTTTTATAAAAGTCCCGGTTTGCAATGTACGATTTCAAGTCATTATCCCTCAAAAATTTCCACCCTTATTTTGACTTAGGTCACTTTTCTCGAAAACGTAAATTCCACAATTTTGAGTTAAGCCGATTAATAATAATTATGGTTTCGTCGAAATAAATAAAAAGTGCACATGTTAATAAACTTTTATTAAACGTTTGAACATGAAATAAAATATAAATGCTATAATTTAATGAAACTAAGTAACATCAAACAGAAACTACAATTTATAAAAAAAATAGCTTCAAATGACAACTACATTCCCAGAAAAATAAACGACTGCAGTTATGCTTTCATTTTACAAGGTATTGTAAAACTCAAAATACGACATTGGAATTATTTTCTTTGTGAAAAGCGATAGCAGGCCCTCCTTTTTTTTTCTCAGGAATACCTACTTTATTTTGATAAGCTCTTTTTAAAACGATATTCTTAATATCAGAATTTCTGCCTCTTCTGCTTTTTAAAACTTCCACTTCTTGAAACTCTTCTTGTTCATAGCTAGTTTTATAAAGTAGTTTTCCAAAGTTTTCTTTGGCTACTTTCAACACTTTTATCTCGGTTATCTTAAAATTATTTCCTTCTGCATCTTTGGGTGCGTTTTTCCAACCAAGGTCAGCAACTAGAGACTTCAGGTCGAAAATGTCGGCGTGACACATTTCAATAACTTGATAAGAATTACCAGTTTTTTTTTGGCGGATCTTATCAGTTGAATATACTGATCAGGAGTATAAATAGGTTCTGCTCTTTTAGCTTTGCTGCACTGTCGTTCTATGACCGAGTGGGCATTATCTCCCTCATTCTGGCTGTGTCCCGTTATCAAAAATTTGTGTGTGATGCTTTTAATGAACTTATATTTTGAAAGGACATACATGTACATTGCAAACAAGAATTTATTTTTTTGCTGTCCAGCACAATTGTCGGAGTAAAAGATGACGTCTATATCTTAGGGATCATTGCTGTTATTGGTCTTTCCTTCCAGATCATCAAGATATTGCTTTATGCACATGGCAATTTCATTAGATCCTCTGTGCGCTTCGGCTTCATGCCAAACAAAGCATTTAACGCTATTTGATTTTAAATCAAACACAGTAAGATTGAAAACACTCAACTTTGAAACATAATAGAACGATGAAGCTTGACCAGAAGGACATGGAAGCACAGCTTCTAAATCGAATACAGCAACAGATGTGTTTTGTGAGTTTTTGTCTTCATCTTTTGCTGTACGTGCTAATTTGGTTTCTCTTAGGTGGGTCTCATACTTATCTTGTAATTCGGCTTTTCCTTCATCTGTTGAATTTGAATATGCGATACACAGTTCGCATTGGTCTTTCTTCGGTATAAAGAAAGAGATATTGAATTCTTCAGTAAAAATTCTGGAGTACATCATGTAATTTGCAGCCGGCTCATTATGCTCTTTGCATTTTTGTTCGTAATCTCTGTGAATGTCTGCCAATGATTTACCACCTTCTATGTATTCTCTTGATGTATTAGCACGACAATAGTGACTGGCTATTCGGGGTATAGAATTTATGTGAACTCTAACACCCTCTTTAATATTGTCATCTATTCTGGCATGCTTCCCATGCTTACCTCTTAAGTCAGTAGAAATCATGTTGTTTGTTGAATAAGTCCGTTTACTTAAAATAGTTCTTATTGGTCTGTCGCTAATGGATAAAGTTGCTTTAAAAAACGTTTTACACACTTGGATTTTTTGCCCATTAATCTCAAAGAAAAAGGCATTGTTAAGACCACGTACTTTTGTTCTATCTTCTCTAACATACCGATACTTTGGTTTAATCTCTTTAATGCTTGCAATCAAGAAATCACGCTGTAGTTGTAAATTTCCTAAATTCCAATAATCTTTAAAAATGGACATCCGATCCTCATTTTTGTGGAACATTTCAACCGACACTTATCCGTGCAAGGAGGCAATAATTTCTTTTCTTGGAAGACTTTCTTGGAAGTAGATGAAGACGTATAAGATTTACCACAATTTCATTTTGCTTTATTTTTTATCCAATTGTCTGGCTGTGCAACACGTTTTTTCCTTGCTTTTTTGTATTACATGGATTGTTTACTTTTCGCAGTACTTTTTTCTTGTCAGAATTTCTGGATACGTTGCAGGTATTATCTTCTTGGCTGCTTGATGACTCAGTCGAGTTATAATTAGGATCTGCTACGCTGTCATCAGAATCTTCGTTGAAATCTGAAGATGAGGAACTCGATGAGCTGGATGAACTCGATGAACTGGACGAACTAGACGAAGTACCCCTTTCATTATTTGAGCAGCTCGGTTTTTCTGTTTGGAGGTCCTTCGAACTGTCTGTACACAGCTGTTCTGTAAATAAATAACGTTTATTAAATCGTCTCAAAATATCTAAAAACCAGAATAGTACCCGGATATACATTGCAAATCACGTTAGGTCCATCTTTTGAACTGGGTGAACCTCCCTCATTTGGTTCACAGGAGCTACTACTTTGTTCAATTCCGGAGATTTCAAAACTGGTTGTGCCCTGATCGTCTGTATTGTCTTCATTTTCGACGATTTCATCTATCATGTTTTTTTGGCGAGTTCTAAAATCAATGTTGTTCTATTCAACATTGTCACTAAAATACAACAATTGAGAATTAATTCACTAGAATAATGACGCAACACTAAAAGCATTATTCACAAATTGAGAAATACGTTTTTTTAAGAACATCCTGAGAAGAATAAGGAGATAACACAAAAAAACTAGTTGAAAAAATTTAAACCTATACACCTGAATCGCGAAAAGTGGCAGAAGTCTAACTAATACAACTTTATTCTTACCCACCTTAACGCGAAAACCGTCACAACACTAAATATGACACTTTTCTTGCAAAACATATTAAATTAATTAAGTCACTTTTCGAGTTATGTCGCTTTTAACGAGTAGAACCACAAACCAACATGCACCAACTCTAACTGTGTCGTTGTTCATGTTTCAGTGACTCATAGTTGGAGCGGCGGAAAAGTGACACAAGTGCCACCTAGCGCTGAGAATTAGTATTGAAGTTATGACCTTTTTTTACCAGAAAGTTGATCGAATTTCTGATCGTTTCAACTAGATAACTCAAAACCTGAATATTTTGAGTTGTGTCACTTTTCTTCCGGGGTGACGATATGTGTATTATTTTGCCCTTCGATGGCATTTCCTTTGTTCTGGAATTACAACTTTGTAAATTGTGGAACAGTGCCGCGGTTCAATAGCCTAATCATAAAACCATAGTTTATACTAATTGGTCAACCTACCCCCACCACACTGCTGAGGCGCTCTCTGCAGGGTATCACCGCCTATTAGCCAAAAGTAGAATTAAATTTGCCTCGGATGTAGGGATCTGTTATACCGTCGGAATTATACAATTACATCATTTTTCCGTGGATCACATCATTTCCGAAAAAACGGAAACGGTAGAAATTGGCAATCGATATTTCAATTTTCAATTTCAATTTATTCATGCTGTTTCGCAATGGTTAGCATAGGTCAACATAATATATATATATATATATATATATATATATAGAATCAAACTAAAGAAGCGAATGATAATTAACCCAGGTGAGGATAATTTTTTGGAAAAAACACCTCCGCCTGGATTTGAACCAGGAACCCTCCAATTGCCGGTTTGATTCTATATTACTGACGAGTTTACGTAATAACCATTTTCCCTTGAATTTATTCATCTATATGAGCTGTTTAGCAATAAACATTAGCGATTCCTAGTTACCAAACTTCCATCTAGCCCCAATAGGTGTCACGACGGGTTTGTTTAATTCGAAAACTCGGATTGCAGGTCCTGAAGTGACAAATAAAACCTATAAATTTCCATCGCCTCTGTAGCTCAACTGGGAGAGCTTTCAACCGGCAATTGGAGGGTTCCTGGTTCAAATCCAGGCGGAGGTGTTTTTTCCAAAAAATTATCCTCACCTGGGTTAATTATCATTCGCTTCTTTAGTTTGATTCTATATTACTGACGAGTTTACGTAATAACCATTTTCCCTTGTATATATATATATATATATATATATATATATATATATAGGAAACTGGTTTAATCGGTTTAAATATACTATATATGGAATATGACGTAAATAGAATCCAAGTGAGAAGTAATTTTTTTAAAATTAATTAAAAGGATACGGTCTCAGCCCGGATTCGAACCGGGCCTTCTTCCTTGCCGGGGAATTGCTCTACCGCTGAACTACTGAGCCCGGTCGGAGGATATAGATTTAATTCGTCATTTCAAACGATAGTAACAGTACGGGTTGCTGTCTAACTACTATTATCATGACATCTATTGGACACTGGTGGAAATTGGTTCATGGTATGTCAAGGTTAATCGCAAATCTTGCTAGTGGAAAGTAGGAAACTGGTTTAATCGGTTTAAATATACTATATATGGAATATGACGTAAATAGAATCCAAGTGAGAAGTAATTTTTTTAAAATTAATTAAAAGGATACGGTCTCAGCCCGGATTCGAACCGGGGCCTTCTTCCTTGCCGGGGAATTGCTCTACCGCTGAACTACTGAGCCCGGTCGGAGGATATAGATTTAATTCGTCATTTCAAACGATAGTAACAGTACGGGTTGCTGTCTAACTACTATTATCATGACATCTATTGGACACTGGTGGAAATTGGTTCATGGTATGTCAAGGTTAATCGCAAATCTTGCTAGTGGAAAGTAGGAAACTGGTTTAATCGGTTGAAATGACGAATTAAATCTATATCCTCCGACCGGGCTCAGTAGTTCAGCGGTAGAGCAATTCCCCGGCAAGGAAGAAGGCCCCGGTTCGAATCCGGGCTGAGACCGTATCCTTTTAATTAATTTTAAAAAAATTACTTCTCACTTGGATTCTATTTACGTCATATTCCATATATAGTATATTTAAACCGATTAAACCAGTTTCCTACTTTCCACTAGCAAGATTTGCGATTAACCTTGACATACCATGAACCAATTTCCACCAGTGTCCAATAGATGTCATGATAATAGTAGTTAGACAGCAACCCGTACTGTTACTATCGTTTGAAATGACGAATTAAATCTATATCCTCCGACCGGGCTCAGTAGTTCAGCGGTAGAGCAATTCCCCGGCAAGGAAGAAGGCCCCGGTTCGAATCCGGGCTGAGACCGTATCCTTTTAATTAATTTTAAAAAAATTACTTCTCACTTGGATTCTATTTACGTCATATTCCATATATAGTATATTTAAACCGATTAAACCAGTTTCCTACTTTCCACTAGCAAGATTTGCGATTAACCTTGACATACCATGAACCAATTTCCACCAGTGTCCAATAGATGTCATGATAATAGTAGTTAGACAGCAACCCGTACTGTTACTATCGTTTGAAATGACGAATTAAATCTATATCCTCCGACCGGGCTCAGTAGTTCAGCGGTAGAGCAATTCCCCGGCAAGGAAGAAGGCCCCGGTTCGAATCCGGGCTGAGACCGTATCCTTTTAATTAATTTTAAAAAAATTACTTCTCACTTGGATTCTATTTACGTCATATTCCATATATAGTATATTTAAACCGATTAAACCAGTTTCCTACTTTCCACTAGCAAGATTTGCGATTAACCTTGACATACCATGAACCAATTTCCACCAGTGTCCAATAGATGTCATGATAATAGTAGTTAGACAGCAACCCGTACTGTTACTATCGTTTGAAATGACGAATTAAATCTATATCCTCCGACCGGGCTCAGTAGTTCAGCGGTAGAGCAATTCCCCGGCAAGGAAGAAGGCCCCGGTTCGAATCCGGGCTGAGACCGTATCCTTTTAATTAATTTAAAAAAAATTACTTCTCACTTGGATTCTATTTACGTCATATTCCATATATAGTATATTTAAACCGATTAAACCAGTTTCCTACTTTCCACTAGCAAGATTTGCGATTAACCTTGACATACCATGAACCAATTTCCACCAGTGTCCAATAGATGTCATGATAATAGTAGTTAGACAGCAACCCGTACTGTTACTATCGTTTGAAATGACGAATTAAATCTATATCCTCCGACCGGGCTCAGTAGTTCAGCGGTAGAGCAATTCCCCGGCAAGGAAGAAGGCCCCGGTTCGAATCCGGGCTGAGACCGTATCCTTTTAATTAATTTAAAAAAAATTACTTCTCACTTGGATTCTATTTACGTCATATTCCATATATAGTATATATATATATATATATATATATATATATATATATATATATATATACAGGATGTCTCACGGAACTGGTACATTAGAAGTTTCTCATGTTCTACTATTGCTGGAAACTTGAAATTTTGGAATTACAATTTACTCAATCTGAACTCTTCAACTAAAATATTCTCAAGTTAACTGTCACGTCCGGTCACCGGAAGTCGGTATCGACTTCGTTATTTTAAATGGAATGATATATTTTTTATTGTATTTGTGGTTTCTACGTATCAAAATACATCATTTTTGATAAGGTTTCCCTATACCTAAATATCACCACTTTTGAGTTTTTTTGATTTTACAAATTTTTTGGTGATTTTCGCGGTTACGTTTAAAATTGAATATCTCGGTTATTATTGAAACTAGAATTTTCATGATTGGTGGTCCGAAACTAGAAACATAACCAAATAAGACGATGTTTAGTTCATCATGATACCTTATACAGGGTGTTCAAAATTTACAACACAATAATTGAATTTTCAAACGTTAAAAACTCATTTTTTTCAAATGGAACACCCTGTATACCGATACGCCATTCGATAGGAACTCTTATTCCCTATCAATCAATGTTAGGATTCCCAATATCTATCTTTAATAGTTTTTGAGATATTGTCACTTTTTATTTAAATCCATTTTGACTACTCCCATTTAATAATGGGGGACGAAATTAGATACTAAATTTACAAGGAAATTTAAATAGTAATAGATATTAATGTGTGAACAATTCCCCTCAATATTTTACGCGACTGCTGTTATCAAATGGACGGTGTACCGGCACATTCTTCGCATGTGGTATCCATTCAACTTAATCAGATGTTTGACGATAGGTGGTTTGGAAATAGGGGACCCGGGCGGTGGCCACCAAGATCACCGGATTTAAATCAATTAGTTTTATTTCTGGGGTGATGTGAAAGGTCAGGTCTATTCCACCCCAGTTAATAGTCGAGAAGAATTGACTAACAGAGTAGTAGCCGCCATTAATAGACTTCAGTGACAAGAAATCCGAAAAGCGACGATGACAGAAGTACAGCAAAGCGTTTTAAAATATTTGGAACAGAAAGGCAGCATTTCGAACAACACAATAAATCAAGTTTTAATTTAAGTTAGATTTAGATATCCCAAATGTATTATTTTAGTTTTAACAAACCTTTTCAATATTTTTCTGTTTTCCTGCTGTTCCAAAGTAGTTACATTCCTATAAAAGAAGAATAAATCGTTTTGTATTCAGTGTGCATTATTTTATACTGACAATATCTCAAAAACTATTAAAGATAGATATAGGGAAGCCTAATATTGATTGATAGGGAATAATATTTCCTGTCGAATGGCGTATCGGTATACAGGGTATTCCATTTGAAAAAAATTGTTTTTTAAGTTTGAAAATTCAAATATTGTGTAGTAAATTTTGAACACCCTGTATAAGGTATCATGATGAACTAAACATCGTCTTATTTGGTTATGTTTCTACTTTTGGACCACCAATCATGAAACTTCTAGTTTCAATAGTATCCGAGATATTCAATTTTAAACGTAACCGCGAAAATTACCAAAAAATTAGTAAAATAAAAAAAAACTCAAAAATGCTGATATTTAGGTATAGGGAAACATGAACAAAAATGATGTATTTTGATACGAAGAAACCAAAAATAAAATAAAAATTACATCATTCCATTTAAAATAACAAAGTTGATACCGACTTCCGGTAACCGGATGTAATAATTAACATGAGAATATTTTAACTGAAGAGATCAGATCGAGTAAATTCTGGTTCAACAATTTCAAGTTTCCAGAAATAGTGGATCATGAGAAACTTCTAATGTACCAGTTCCGTGAGACAGCCTGTATACATTCTCAACTACAATCAAATATTTCATGCAATCACTATGCGGATGGATCAATTTCGACGACCACGCACGCAAGTAATAAATAAACAATACCAAACCAACACTACATTGAACAGTCTAAAAACTCGTCGATGCTGTAATATGTGTTCTCGGTGAGCAAGCGCTTTATGCGATGTTTTTAGAGCTTTAAAGGTAACTCTCCTATGTCTCGATCCAATTTATTGAAAAAAAAAAATGTAAAGAATAACGTTCTCTTGAAATTAAGTATAGCGTGCAGCTTGAAGTTTCAAACATAACGTAATTTTTGGAAAATTGTACGTCCTACTAACACCAAGTATATCCCAAAAAAATATTTTCACCCAAATCTATATTATTCTGGTTCCACAAATAACAGCGTCTATCATCCGGCACTATAGACTTATAGAACATTTGTTTTAAAATTGTAAAGCACGTCTTCTGTAGCGCGGTGAAAAGTGACGCCACACAATCATATTTATAAAAATATCTTCCCTGGTAAAGTTTCCCATATTGAACCAATTTTCAGATAAACGAAGATATTTTTGATAAAACTTTTCAAAAACCTTTCTACAACTAGCCAAAAGTTCAGTTGTACTCTAGCGAACATATTGCACCCACTTACAGTGTAATATAACAAATTCCTTCATATCAAACAAAAATAAAAATTGTCAGTCCTGGAAATGGTTCAATTTGGGAAACCGGGCCCCGAATTTGAACCCCTAGTTTCCCAATATGAACCTATCCTTAAAATGCGGAAAATCCTTAAAATGAGAAAGCATAAAAGTCGAATAAAAAATTTAATAAAAAAAACTAAACCTAACCTAACTTACATATCATGTTTAATCCACACAACCACTACAAAAAAATTTCTTCTTCTGTGGACCCACTCCTACGCATTTGCAATGGAACCACACTCTACATCGCAAGCACTGAATCATGTCAATCACTTCTGCCTTATTACACTCTCCACAGTACCATGCTATATCTTCGTCTTCGGAGTTGATAAACTTCTTGGTAGCTTTCGACTTCAGTTTCTTTTCTTTAGCACTTCTATGGCTTTTGTTGGCCTGCAGAGCATTTTTATACGGCGTGCTGGTGAGCTCTGCAGCCTTCTGGACACCCGTAGATCTTCTTGAGTGTAAGTTAGTTGACGGTGTTGGCAGTGGGAAAAGCTCCTGTAAGCTTATGGACAGTTCAGACGTTGGAGATGCTCTGCTAGTAGATGGAACTGGGACATCATCTATCGGCTGGGGTGTCGAGCAGTTTCTAGATTGGAATTCCCACAAATTCTATAGTATCACCAACGGAATGTCTTCATCTTCGGTTAACTCGTCGTCGTTAATGTTGGTCTCGTCTGGTTTCGGATGATCTTGCACGTCGTCGGTGCCTATGCGGTGGTCATCAGCCGGGTGGCCCGGGACTTGTTTACTCTGAAGACTAACGGATACAGCAAAATCCGATTCTTACAAAAAAAAACATGTCTGTTCACTGGCCACACACCAGAGCCCCTGAAACCATTGATGGCATTTTCGATTGTGGCTGCCCTTCCATAGGCTTCAGCCAAAAGTGCTGAGACCTGGTACTGTGTCACGGTTCGCCCTACGTTAGTTCTCATCCACCTTTCCAATGCTTGTGTATAATACACATTTAGTGGCTTAAAGAAGGGACGATCGAGTGGTTGGAGGCGATGGGTTGTATGCCCTGGTAACTGAACCATAACTATTCCGTTTTCCCTAGTCAATAAAAGAGCCTCCAAATTCTTACAATGCGTGGTATGCCCGTCTAACAGCAGCAACACCTTTTGTTCTTGCGTTGGTTTGACGATAGCAACAAAATGTTTCAACCATTTTACGAACAGTTCGCTGGATATGTATCCCGAATCGGATATTTCTACTTTACTTTCCGGGGGTGCTCCATTGCTAAGCTCGTCATTATACCTCTTCCTTTTAAAAATCAACATGGGGGGCACATAGAAACCTGCTGCGTTTACACAGCACACAATTGTGGTGTTTACGCCACGTTCACCGCTTGCAACTGCACCAACAGCTTTGGCACCTTTGGCAGCTATCACCTTTTGGCACTTCTTGGCCACTGTTGAAAACCCGGATTCATCAATATTAAAAATTGTATTCGCAGTAAAATTATGTTGATCACATAATCTCTCCATTCGGTCAAAAAATTCATAAACATTTTGTTTATTAAAACCCTTCATTCGGTTCAACGATGTTGACTCAGGTTGGCGTAAAGCCAACTGTTTATTTCTATACATAAAATTATAATACCACTTTTTCCAGCTCACGGACAGTGAGTCCAAAAAGGGTTTCAGACAGTTTTACCAAATGATCTGCCAACAGCTTTTCGATAGCACCACCTAAGGTGGGGTTTCTGCCAAATGCTCTGACAGTACCTTTGGCAATTTTGTTGCTGTCTCGTAGATGTCTAAGTAAAGTCGATTTGGAGATCCCGTATTCGCGACTGCATTGATTTAAGCCTTTACATCCTTCTTTATGGGCTCTTACAGCTCGTTCCAAGTCTTCCACAGACCATTTTCCATATGTGCCCCGTTTGGACATCTGCGCAGAAAGTTTTTATTTACTTCGGTATGAAACAAGTTAGTAGTTCCCTATATTGAACCGGAGTTCAATATAGGGAACTGTTTATGGTTCAATTTAGGAAACTGGTGCAAGAATTGGTACGCGTAACCTTAAAATGTGAATGTTTAAATTTGCCTAATTTCCAAATAGTGCAAAAGATACTCCAAATGCTAAGCTTTTTAATGGTAATTACAAAAATTTTCCTACCTTCAGCAGAAGCGCGGTATATCACTCGGTAAATGGAGATGATATTACTACGGACCTATACAATATACTGCAAAGCGCGGGAAACCAACCCATTAGTCGGCATAGTAACAAGAGCAACTGAAGTTAGCTACAGTTGACACGTACTTTGGTGTGTACAGCAGAGATGCCGCTAGCTGTTTTATAAATAGGCAAAATACGTAGGGTTCAATTTGGGAGGCGGTTCAATATGGGCTACTTTACCCTATCAGATAGCTTTCGTCTTCGGGGCCAGAGTACGTTATTCGGCGAAATAACAACTCGTCGAAGTAAAAGAAGATTTATTTGCTGGTACTAAAGAAAATAAACATAACATTCGTACCAAAACATAGTCTGGAAAAATATATATATATATATATACGACAGGCAAAATATATACAATATAAAATAAACAAACGGTTTAACGGGGCGGACACGGGTTAATAATTCATCAGCCATCGGCCAGTGAACCATCAACAAACGGTTTACGGAACGGGATAATAATTCGTCAGCCGTCGGCCAACTGAACCATTACTAAACGGTTTGCGGCGGCAATAACACTTACGGTCCTTGTTGAACGGTGCGGTAAAACTGAAACTGAGAGCTTCCTATCGCCAACCTCCGGACAGCTGATAGCAAGTGAGACCCTGCCAATCTTCGACCACCTCGAATCTAATCTTATACGGCCTTTGCAGTGCTTTTTATAGCCCGATCCCTTCCACGTGAATCCCCACCATGACGACCGGCGAGATCGGTGGGGAACCAAACCAGATTCCTAAACTTGGACGGCTTTTACGGCGTTCGAAAGAAAAACAAGACAGAGAAATAAATGTGAGTAGGTATTGGGTCGCCCCTGCTGCGCAACCACTTCTGCGCATCTCGGCATGGCCCCATCTTTCAAATTTTTGCGCCATTTGGGCGAACCGACCAAATTCAAATTTTTGAATTTTCGTTTTATAACGGTCCTAAGATGGTGCCTAAGATGGGCCTAAGATAGGCGCCATCTTTTAAGATGTGGATTGTTGAGTTGCGTGCGCGAACCTATTTAAATTTTGAACCGACGCATGCGCGACCCAACCAAATTCAGCTTTTGAATTCTCGCGCGCTAACGGTGTGTCGCCACGGCGCCATCTTTAAAATCTTACCACGAGCATGCGCAAACCGATAAAATTCAAATTTTCGCGCCAAAGATTCTACACCGGCAAAATTTAAATTATGAGCCGCGCGTGCGCGAACCGAGAATTTTCGAATTTCTGCGCGTTAGGCACGGTGTCATCTTTTTAAATTTTAATGTGTGGTTTGTTTTGTTGTTTTTAAATTTTAACGTGTGGTTTGTTATGTTGTGGCACCACTTTCAATAATAAAGCTTCAATATTAACCATTCTTAGGTTAATATTGAATTTTGAGTTAAAAAATGTTAAAACCACAATTATTTTGGATCAGTATAAAGTCATCTCATCTGTTTCGTAACTACCCGACAGAATTGCATCACCACATATAACCGCAAACACTTGCAGTACTAACAGGAAGTTGTCTTATCAGTTATGTAATTACTCGTAGGATACAAATTCACAAACTCCATGTAAGTCGTACTAAAAAAAATCAATCACATGACGACGAAAGTAAGTATTTGAATTGATGTTTTATTAAAATTATTTCATTCAACAGATCAATCTTGGTTGAACAGCACCAGACATTATGATGTTATTAATACAAATAATTTTTTTGTTTATTTCAAACATGGAAAGTTCCGAAATTGATGAAAAGTATGTAGAAAATTATTTAATTAAATTTAGGAATCTAGGAACATCTAGATGGAAAAAATTATCCTTGAATTGGTTTTTCAAAGTATTTTTTAGGTGCAGAAAATAATGATGCTCAAAGAGCGTTTAATCTTTGGGAAACGACTTCCCCTTTAAAATTTACACATTCAGTGAAAACTGCAAACATTGTCATGTCATTTGCATCTAAATTTCACCAATATATTATGGATAGAAGTAAATGTAGTTTAAATTTTGATGCACAAGGAAATATATTAGGACATGCATTCTTCCCACAGATGTCATCCAATTCAGCAAAGGAAATTCATTTGGATCAAGATGAGTCGTGGATAGTCAACAATTCGACAAATGGTGAAAATAGTTTATTTACAGTTTTAGTTCACGAAATTGGTCATAGCTTAGGGCTGTTTCATTCCACAAATTTCGAATCGGTTATGTATCCAATTTATAGGGATAATATTTCTTCGTTAAGTGAAGATGATATTGACGGTGCAAAAAAGCTTTATGAAAGAAGTAAAACTACAACGACAAAATTAGTTACAAAAGTTACTACTTTACCAAATGTTGTTACTACTCCCAAAATTATTGTATCAACCCCAACTAATCCCTCTATTACAAATGCCCCCAAAACAATGTTAACAACCCCACGTAATGTCGCAATTACAAACGATCAGATGTTCATATTTGTGATGCATATAAAAAGTTTAAAGGATTTGTTGTTGTTACTGGAGACTTTTTCATATTTTTGAGAAATATGGTTTGGACAATGAGTATTAAACATGGTAATTATAGTAAGTCTATGCTAATTACTGAGTGGCTTCCATTTTTTAAATCATATCTATTCGAAAACAGTACGTATCATGTGTATCGAAGGCCTAATGGTGAGTTAGCAATTTTTATTGATAATTATGGAAAACTGGTTTATTGATAATTATGTTTTTAACATTTGTGTTAGGTTTGTTATTTCAACATTTGAAAAGACTTTTTCTATGTTAAATATAAATTGTCCCGAACAAGGTATACTAAAACAGCTTAAACAGCTACTTGCTAAAATTTTAGCTATGAATGCACATATTCCTACAGATTTTTAGTTCTCTTTTATTATAAATACTTATTACATTTCACTGTTTATATTTAGTTGCATATTATCTTTCAGTGAGTATGGATCTAGTTAAATCTTTACTATTTGTGATTCTAATATTTTACACATTTCTTATAATAAGACACAAGATGTGTTTTAATAAACCATACTATAAGGAAAAAAAAAATTTGAAAGTTGATAATATTGTTAATTTAGTTATCTTAAATTATATTGGAGATAAGAAACTGCAAGATTTTACTGAAAATGAATTGCGAATGGTACCACTCTTTTATCTACAGAAATATACTCGACCTCAAGAACTGCAGTGTGTATGGCATAAATTTCCAAAAAGTTACACCCAAGATGATCAATTGAAAATGAAACTACCATGCATGATTCATTATAACAAACCTGAACATCTCACACACTTTGAGGGTGTAGAACCATCACAAATGAATTGTTATTTTTGTTTAAATAATATTAAGAAATAATTATGTTAATAGTAATTATGTTAATAAAACAAAATATCTGTATTCACTGTATAAAACATGTCTTATTTATTTTAATCTATAGTATAAATAAAAAATTTGTCTTAAAATATTCTAGAACTTATTTTATTATTGACTATAGGCAACGCGCACCAGCCGTCCTGTGATTAATTGCATCTGAAATAGAAAAATCTTGCATAAATAAAATAAATTTTTATGAAAAAATTATTTATTTACATACCCGAAAGTGATGACTCTAGAAGTCAATTTCACTACTTGAAGATTCGCTGTCTGTTTCCGTATATCCATCGACTTGAAATACATTTCGATGCATATGGTGAACAAGAGTCTACAGCAGGCAGTAAAAAATTGGCCTGGCGCAACCATAGTTGGCACCAACTATCCTCCTTTTCGATATGTTTTATGAAGTCTTCAAATTCCATAAATACGTGGCGTGTAAATCGCTCTGGTTCCATAACAAATTTAAAGCCTTTAGACTTTAATTCCCTATACAACGGTACGTAACGCGTATTAACTTCTGAATACAAATTTTACAACACTTCCCGATGTTAGGAACATCGTAATGTATTTCCCAAATACATTTGATGTTTAGTGGGAATAAATTGTTTCTGAAATATAAAATCTTACATTAATAAATTGTATTTTTATAAAAATTATTTGCTTACTGGATTGCGTTGATATTTCTAAATAGCTCACACTGCATCTCGTGAGATAGTCTAGTTAATAACATGTCGGGTTCAATTTCGAGCAATTCACCCAGGTTGAACCCCTCTCGGGTGATATTGTGTTGATGGGTACCTAAAACCCACCAATGGTCTTCAAACCAACTATTATATAGTTCGGCCAGAAGTTTCCATGGCAGAATTTTCACCAACTTCAAAATATGTACGCGATTCCTTATGCACAAATTAACTTTTTGATTCGCTAACTGCGTTAGCGATAGCGGAGAATCATTGTATTGTGCCATTTTGCTTCACAAACCTCCGCTAGTTCATCGAGCGATTTATTACCCTGTAAGAGCGACGACCCACATTGTTTTAACAATTCGGGACGAAGTCCCGTTCTAAATTGGTGCTTGGTAATTTCCTCGATCTTAGTTTTGATTCCCGCCAGCTGATCCACAGCTGCGGTTTCCCTGTCAACTTCCATGATTTCCATTGCTACGAATTTCACCCTCATCAAAAAATCAGACACGGACTCCCGCTCTCTTTGGAACAGCTGCGACAACCTAGACAAAAGTTCACCAGATGACCGCTGACCACCAAATTTCCTAACAAATTTTTCCTTAAAAACCCTGTACGCAACCTGGTCGCCCTGGAGCTCCGTCTCCGACCTAAAAAATTTAAATGCAGCTCCATCTAACCCATAAATAATCAACTCCAGCAATAACCTATCCGACCAACCTTCCCACGCCTGTCTCCTGTCCAATTTAAAAAAATAATCGCGTACATCACCTTTTCCAGTACAAGGATCAAGTGAATTACAAATTCTTGCAAAATTCCTGAAAGAAACATTATCCGCAATACTACCAGGGGCCCTGCTGTCGACCGGAGAGTTTGGCTCATTCCGGCCCTGCCCATTCTGAGCGGCGTCGCTGTTTACCGGCATATCAGATAACCAAACAAATCAAACTAAAAATAGTCCAACGCTTACCGATTGTTCTTACAACTTTCGCTCCGCAATTAAAGAAAACAATAAAGAAAGAAAATGCAAATGCCACAACAAAAATTACTAATTCAATTTCTACCACAAAACAATTTTTCATAAAGAGAAAATCAAAATCTATAATACTTATCACAAGAGAAAGGAAAAAAACTAATTTATGCAAACAGAAAATTCTAAAGTTCTAACCATTAAACAACAACACAAGGTGCAGTCTATACTTCCAAATTATTCAAAAATAAACCCCACACTCAAGACACCAATGTTACCACCCAGCCTACTGGGTAGTTATGGTTAGCCGAGCGGTTAGCTAATTTATTGGATGTTATATGCACAGGTGACAAAGTGGAGCAAAAGGGATTGGAAGATTTATCTCATGCTAATGTAGATATTAATATTCGAGATAATAGACTGCACTTACCGTTATTCTCATCTATCACACTAAATGTTTAGAACTAATTTTTGTTCACTAGGTAAATAGGGACAAACTTGAAATAGTAAAATAAAAACAACTAAAGCCAGATTCAATTAAAATTAAAGTATATTAAGAAAGTAAATAAAATTGGCAAACAAATATTATGATTATCAATTATTTTAAAAGAACAACACACTGGGACAAATTCAAAATTAATCAATTTTTAGGAATAATTATAAATTACAACAAAGACTAAAACTAGACAAATGTAATGACAATAAGTATAAATGCGACAAAGTCTCAAGTCAACTCATTTATATTAAAAATAAATATAAATTTCAATCAGGATTCAAAATAAATCGAATATTCATAAAGAATCGCAATACGCAACAAGTTTTAATCAAACATTTAAAAGGTACCACTAATTTCGACAAAGAATCAAACTCAAACACTTACAAGAACAATAATTATGGCAATACGGTAATGTGAACGTTAATTTATAAAAATCCTACACTTCGAACGGGCAGCAGCACTTTTCTCTCATACAATATATACGTAAACTTTATCAGACAACATACACGAACAGTTGGACAATTGTCAGTACATACAAAAAGAACAAACAAAAAAAACAGTGTTATCCTACCAGGTGTTTTCTGCGATCTAGTAAAATCCAATTTTTAGCCACGGCTTAACAATCACCAAAACTCTCACAAATGAACGAAACAATGTTGACGCCAAATATTCCACAACCAAATTCGACCCTGACCAAACTACAAACCCCGACTATGGGCCCGCGGCCCCCACTGACCCAAGAATTCCAAACTGCGTTCCAAACCGGAATTAAAACCTGAATGAATACTGAACTTTTCGCGACCAGCATCTTACCCTTTCCCCGATTCTTCCCCACCGTTAAACGTTTTCCAAGCCAGCCCACAAAACCCACTTTTAAAAACAACCTACCAATAACCGTTCTGCTATTTTTCAACCCACGTCTATTTTACATCGGCCGTTTGAAGAATTTGTCTATATCATCAAAAGACATTCCCACAGGCCAGAGAACAAACGGTTTCACAGCTAGTTCTTTGAACGTAAACAGTTGATGTAATCTAGCTCTACTTTCAAAGTTCTTGATCCGCTTAACAAAGGCACCCACAGAGAAGTACCAACAGAAAATAAACTAAACGCGAGTTTTCAAGCCGTTGTTAAACATCCGCTGATAACCCGCGTTAGATGCAGCTGCGCCCGTTTCAACAATCATTAATTATTAAAGTCTATGAAATAATTATTACTAATCCATATCCAGCGTCTAATTACCCATACTTTACATTAATCCGTAACCCGGGTGGTTACACTGTTTTTTTGTCAGATACAGATGTTGATAAAAGAACGTCAGATGATATGTCTATATCTTATATGGTGTTAGAAATCATTATTGGGTTATTCTGGTTATTCACCAATGGCGCAAATTCACCTTCCAAATTGAAAACAAATGCATCAACCAGCCCTATTTATATTTGAAAAGTTCTCTTTATTGAATTTGCAGGTCTTGGCACCCTATATTAATATACATTTAAAAAGGAAATACTTTTTATTCGAATGCTATAATAAAATGACTTTGGGAAACATTTTATGATAAATATTAAATTGAACGAATGGATCACTGTTTAAGATAATTCTAACACAGCTTTTTATTTTAAGTTATTGTCACAAAAATTTTCCTTGAAGGTTTATTTTTGGAATGCTTGCGTTGGTCAGGCCAAGTGGACGACGCAGATCCGCATTGCATCCCCATGTGGTCTTTAATGTTATCTAGTACAAGACTTAGACTTAGAGAGAATGTGAGTCTGGCCGCTCAACCAGCCATCCACTGCGACCGCAGGGGTCTATTGTGGCTCCTCTAGTACAAGCGTCATACACTCCAAGTCCAGTCTTAGCAGATTGTCCGTAGTCTTCTGTGTGATGTTGAAGCTTTTATACCTCTATTTGTAGGAAAGGGGAAAACGTTTTCTTTGTTGTTTTCATCTACTCCATTTGGATCTTTGGCGATGACATTAATAGATATCCTCATTTTTTTATAAGGCCCTGTGAGTTTACAATCTTAATATCGCTATTAATCATTGGTGATGATTATTTAATTACACTTATGTGATGCGCTGTCCACGTAGTACCTCAGTGACCATCATATGTGTATTATTTCGCCCTTCGATGCCATTTCCTTTGTTCTGGAATTACAACTTTGTAAATTGTGGAACAGTGCCGCGGTTCAATAGCCTAATCATAAAACCATAGTTTATACTAATTGGTCAACCTACCCCCACCACACAGCTGAGGCGCTCTCTGCAGGGTATCACCGCCTATTAGCCAAAAATAGAATTAAATTTGCCTCGGATGTAGGGATCTGTTATACCGTCGGAATTATACAATTACATCATTTTTCCGTGGATCACATCATTTCCGAAAAAAACGAAAACGGTAGAAATTGGCAATCGATATTTCTATGTAAAGAATAACTTTCTCTTGAAATTAAGTATAGCGTGCAGCTTTAAGTTTCAAACATAACGTAATTTTTGGAAAATTGAACGTCCTACTAACACCAAGTATATCCCAAAAAAATATTTTCACCCAAATCTATATTATTCTGGTTCCACAAATAACAGCATCTATCATCCGGCACTATAGACTTATAGAACATTTGTTTTAAAATTGTAAAGCACGTCTTCTGTAGCGCGGTGAAGAGTGACGTCACACAATCATATTTATAAAAATATCTTCCCTGGTAAAGTTTCCCATATTGAACCAATTTTCAGATAAACGAAGATATTTTTGAAAAAACTTATCAAAAACCTTTCTACAACTAGCCAAAAGTTAAGTTGTACTCTAGCGAACATATTGCACCCACTTACAGTGTAATATAACAAAATTCCTTCATATTAAAATAATTAAAAATTGTCAGTCCTGGAAATGGTTCAATTTGGGAAACCGGGCCCCGAATTTGAACCCCTAGTTTCCCAATATGAAGCTATCCTTAAAATGCGGAAAATCCTTAAAATGAGAAGGCATAAAAGTCAAATAAAAAATTTAATAAAAAGACTAAACCTAACCTAACTTACATATAATGTTTAATCCACACAACCACTACAAAAAAAATTCTTCTGTGGACACACTCCTACGCATTTGCAATGGAACCGCAAGCACTGAATCATGTCAATCACTTCTGCCTTATTACACTCTCCACAGTACCATGCTATATCTTCGTCTTCGGAGTTGATAAACTTCTTGGTAGCTTTCGACTTCAGTTTCTTTTCTTTAGCACTTCTATGGCTTTTGTTGGCCTGCAGAGCATTTTTATACGGCGTGCTGGTGAGCTCTGCAGCCTTCTGGACACCCGTAGATCTTCTTGAGTGTAAGTTAGTTGACGGTGTTGGCAGTGGGAAAAGCTCCTGTAAGCTTATGGACAGTTCAGACGTTGGAGATGCTCTGCTAGTAGATGGAACTGGGACATCATCTATCGGTTGGGGTGTCGACCAGTTTCTAGATTGGAATTCCCACAAATTCTTTAGTATCACCAACGGAATGTCTTCATCTTCGGTTAACTCGTCGTCGTTAATGTTGGTCTCGTCTGGTTTCGGGTGATCTTGCACGTCGTCGGTGCCTATGCGGTGGTCATCAGCCGGGTGACCCGGGACTTGTTTACTCTGAAGACTAACGGATGCAGCAAAATCCGATTCGTGAAAAACATGTCTGTTCACTGGCCACACACCAGAGCCCCTGAAACCATTGATAGCGTTTTCGATTGTGGCTGCCCTTCCATAGGCTTCAGCCAAAAGTGCTGAGACCTGGTACTGTGTCACGGTTCGCCCTACGCTAGTTCTCATCCACCTTTCCAATGCTTGTGTATAATACACATTTAGTGGCTTAAAGAAGGAACGATCGAGTGGTTGGAGGCGATGGGTTGTATGCCCTGGTAACTGAACCATAACTATTCCGTTTTCCCTAGTCAATAAAAGAGCCTCCAAAGTCTTACAATGCGTGGTATGCCCATCTAACAGCACCAACACCTTTTGTTCTTGCGTTGGTTTGACGATAGCAACAAAATGTTTCAACCATTTTACGAACAGTTCGCTGGATATGTATCCCGAATCGGATATTTCTACTTTACTTCCCGGGAGTGCTCCATTGCTACGCTCGTCATTATACCTCTTCCTTTTAAAAATCAACATGGGCGGCACATACAAACCTGCTGCGTTTACACAGCACAATTGTGGTGTTTACGCCACGTTCACCGCTTGCAACTGCACCAACAGCTTTAGCACCTTTGACAGCTATCACCTTTTGGCACTTCTTGGCCACTGTTGAAAACCCGGATTCATCAATATTAAAAATTGTATTCGCAGTAAAATTATGTTGATCACATAATCTCTCCATAAGGTCAAAAAATTCATAAACATTTTGTTTATTAAAACCCTTCATTCGGTTCAACGATGTTGACTCAGGTTGGCGTAAAGCCAACTGTTTATTTCTATACATAAAATTATAATACCACTTTTTTTCAGCTAACTTTGTTTCTGTATTAAATTGATGTGGTAAATTGTTTGATTCTGCCAGTTCGAAGGCTAGTTTTCTGATGTCACGGACAGTGAGTCCAAAAAGGGTTTCAGACAGTTTTACCAAATGATCTGCCAACAGCTTTTCGATAGCACCACCAAAGGTGGGGTTTCTGCCAAATGCTCTGACAGTACCTTTGGCAATTTTGTTGTTGTCTCGTAGATGTCTAAGTAAAGTCGATTTGGAGATCCCGTATTCGCGACTGCATTGATTTAAGCCTTTACGTCCTTCTTTATAGGCTCTTACAGCTCGTTCCAAGTCTTCCACAGACCATTTTCCATATGTGCCGCGTTTGGACATCTGCGCAGAAAATTTTTATTTACTTCGGTATGAAACAAGTTAGTAGTTCCCTATATTGAACCGGGGTTCAATATAGGGAACTGTTTATGGTTCAATTTAGGAGACTGGTGCAAGAATTGGTACGCGTAACCTTAAAATGTGAATGTTTAAATTTGACTAATTTCCAAATAGTGCAAAAGATACTCCAAATGCTAAGCTTATTAATGGTAATTACAAAAATTTTCCTACCTTCAGCAGAAGCGCGGTATATCACTCGGTAAATGGAGATGATATTACTACGGACCTATACAATATACTGCAAAGCGCGGGAAACCAACCCATTAGTCGGCATAGTAACAAGAGCAACTGAAGTTAGCTACAGTTGACACATACTTTGGTGTGTATAGCAGAGATGTCGCTAGCTGTTTTATAAATAGGCAAAATACGTAGGGTTCAATTTGGGAGGCGGTTCAATATGGGCTACTTTACCCTATAAGATAGCTTTCGTCTTCGGGGTCAGAGTACGTTATTCGGCGAAATAACAAGTCGTCGAAGTAAAAGAAGATTTATTTGCTGGTACTAAAGAAAATAAACATAACATTCGTACCAAAAAATAGTCTGGAAATATATATATATATATATATATATATATATATATATATATATATATATATATATATATATATATATATATATATATATATATATATATATATATATATATATACGACAGACAATATAAAATAAACAAACGGTTTAACGGGGCGGACACGGGTTAATAATTCATCAGCCATCGGCCAGTGAACCATCAACAAACGGTTTGCGGAACGGGATAATAATTCGTCAGCCGTCGGCCAACTGAACCATTACTAAACGGTTTGCGGCGGCAATAACACTTACGGTCCTTGTTGAACGGTGCGGTAAAACTGAAACTGGGAGCTTCCTATCGCCAACCTCCGGTCAGCTGATAGCAAGTGAGACCCTACCAATGTTCGACCAGCTCGAATCTAATCTTATACGGCCTTTGCGGTGCTTTTTATAGACCGATCCCTTCCACGCAAAACCCAACCATGACGACCGGCGAGAGCGGTGGGGAACCAAACCAGATTCCTAAACCTGGACGGCTTTTACGGCGTTCGAAAGAAAAACAAGACAGAGAAATAAATGTGAGTAGGTATTGGGTCGCCCCTGCTGCGCAACCACTTCTGCGCATCTCGGCTACCGAGCGCGCCGAACCTAAGTGTATGACTCACACGTCGATGTTAGAGAGAGAACGCACTAGGCCGTGTGCGCTAACGGTGTGTCGGCATGGCGCATCTCTCAAATTTTTGCGCCATTTTAAAATTCTACAGAGCATGCGCGAACCGACCAAATTCAAATTTTTGAATTTTCGCTTTATAACGGACCATCTTAGGCGCCATCTTTTAAGGTGAGTTGCGTACGCGAACCTATTCAAAATTTGAGCCGACGCATGCGCGACCCGACCAAATTCAGATTTTTGAATTCTCGCGCGCTAACGGTGTGTCGGCACGGCGCCATCTTTAAAATCTTACCACGAGCATGCGCAAACCGATAAAATTCAAATTTTCGCGCCAAAAATTCTACACCGGCAAAAATTTAAAGTTTGAGCCGCGCGTGCGCGAACCGAGAATATTCGAATTTCTGCGCGTTAGGCACGGTGTCATCGTTTTAAATTTTAACGTGTGGTTTGTTTTGTTGTTTTTTTAAATTTTAACGCGTGGTTTGTTTTGTTGTGGCACCACTTTCAATAATAAAGCTTAAGAATTGTTAATATTGAATTATTGAGTTAAAAAATTTTAAAACCACAATTATGTTTGTTCAGTATAGTCATCTCATCTGTTTCGTAACTACCCGACAGAATTGCATCACCACATAAAACCGCAAACACTTGCAGTACTAACAGGAAGTTGTCTTATCAGTTCTGTAATTACTCGTAGGATACAAATTCACAAACTCCATGTAAGTCGTACTAAAAAAAATCAATCACATGACGACGAAAGTAAGTATTTGAATTGATGTTTTATTGAAATGATTTCATTCAATAGATCAATCTTGGTTGAATAGCACTAGACATTATGATGTTATTAATACATATTGTTTTTTTGTTTATTTCAAACATGGAAAGTTCCGAAATTGATGAAAAGTATGTAGAAAAGTATTTAATTAAATTTTATTATTTAAATTATACTGAAACATTATTAATCCATAATAAGAGTGATGTAATACAGTCAGCGTTATTGCAACTACAGGATTACTTTGGAGTATCTTTAACTGGTGAATTGGATAATGAAACGTTTAGTATTATTTCACGACCAAGATGTGGTTTGATGGACACTTCAAGGTCATATAGCATAGGAACATCTAGATGGAAAAATTATCCTTGAATTGTTTTTTTTTTTTCAAAGTGTTTTTCAGTATTTATGGGAAAAGAATTCCTCCTTAAAATTTACACATTCAGTGAAAAGTGCAAACATTATCATTTCATTTGCACCTAAATTTCACCAATCTATTATGGATAGAAGTAAATGTAGTGGACGACGCAGATCCGCATTGCATCCCCATGTGGTCTTTAATGTTATCTAGTACAAGACTTAGACTTAGAGAGAATGTGAGTCTGGCCGCTCAACCAGCCATCCACTGCGACCGCAGGGGTCTATTGTGGCTCCTCTAGTACAAGCGTCATACACTCCAAGTCCAGTCTTAGCAGATTGTCCGTAGTCTTCTGTGTGATGTTGAAGCTTTTATACCTCTATTTGTAGGAAAGGGGAAAACGTTTTCTTTGTTGTTTTCATCTACTCCATTTGGATCTTTGGCGATGACATTAATAGATATCCTCATTTTTTTATAAGGCCCTGTGAGTTTACAATCTTAATATCGCTATTAATCATTGGTGATGATTATTTAATTACACTTATGTGATGCGCTGTCCACGTAGTACCTCAGTGACCATCATATGTGTATTATTTCGCCCTTCGATGCCATTTCCTTTGTTCTGGAATTACAACTTTGTAAATTGTGGAACAGTGCCGCGGTTCAATAGCCTAATCATAAAACCATAGTTTATACTAATTGGTCAACCTACCCCCACCACACAGCTGAGGCGCTCTCTGCAGGGTATCACCGCCTATTAGCCAAAAATAGAATTAAATTTGCCTCGGATGTAGGGATCTGTTATACCGTCGGAATTATACAATTACATCATTTTTCCGTGGATCACATCATTTCCGAAAAAAAACGAAAACGGTAGAAATTGGCAATCGATATTTCTATGTAAAGAATAACTTTCTCTTGAAATTAAGTATAGCGTGCAGCTTTAAGTTTCAAACATAACGTAATTTTTGGAAAATTGAACGTCCTACTAACACCAAGTATATCCCAAAAAAATATTTTCACCCAAATCTATATTATTCTGGTTCCACAAATAACAGCATCTATCATCCGGCACTATAGACTTATAGAACATTTGTTTTAAAATTGTAAAGCACGTCTTCTGTAGCGCGGTGAAGAGTGACGTCACACAATCATATTTATAAAAATATCTTCCCTGGTAAAGTTTCCCATATTGAACCAATTTTCAGATAAACGAAGATATTTTTGAAAAAACTTATCAAAAACCTTTCTACAACTAGCCAAAAGTGAAGTTGTACTCTAGCGAACATATTGCACCCACTTACAGTGTAATATAACAAAATTCCTTCATATTAAAATAATTAAAAATTGTCAGTCCTGGAAATGGTTCAATTTGGGAAACCGGGCCCCGAATTTGAACCCCTAGTTTCCCAATATGAAGCTATCCTTAAAATGCGGAAAATCCTTAAAATGAGAAGGCATAAAAGTCAAATAAAAAATTTAATAAAAAGACTAAACCTAACCTAACTTACATATAATGTTTAATCCACACAACCACTACAAAAAAAATTCTTCTGTGGACACACTCCTACGCATTTGCAATGGAACCGCAAGCACTGAATCATGTCAATCACTTCTGCCTTATTACACTCTCCACAGTACCATGCTATATCTTCGTCTTCGGAGTTGATAAACTTCTTGGTAGCTTTCGACTTCAGTTTCTTTTCTTTAGCACTTCTATGGCTTTTGTTGGCCTGCAGAGCATTTTTATACGGCGTGCTGGTGAGCTCTGCAGCCTTCTGGACACCCGTAGATCTTCTTGAGTGTAAGTTAGTTGACGGTGTTGGCAGTGGGAAAAGCTCCTGTAAGCTTATGGACAGTTCAGACGTTGGAGATGCTCTGCTAGTAGATGGAACTGGGACATCATCTATCGGTTGGGGTGTCGACCAGTTTCTAGATTGGAATTCCCACAAATTCTTTAGTATCACCAACGGAATGTCTTCATCTTCGGTTAACTCGTCGTCGTTAATGTTGGTCTCGTCTGGTTTCGGGTGATCTTGCACGTCGTCGGTGCCTATGCGGTGGTCAACCACTTCTGCGCATCTCGGCTACCGAGCGCGCCGAACCTAAGTGTATGACTCACACGTCGATGTTAGAGAGAGAACGCACTAGGCCGTGTGCGCTAACGGTGTGTCGGCATGGCGCATCTCTCAAATTTTTGCGCCATTTTAAAATTCTACAGAGCATGCGCGAACCGACCAAATTCAAATTTTTGAATTTTCGCTTTATAACGGACCATCTTAGGCGCCATCTTTTAAGGTGAGTTGCGTACGCGAACCTATTCAAAATTTGAGCCGACGCATGCGCGACCCGACCAAATTCAGATTTTTGAATTCTCGCGCGCTAACGGTGTGTCGGCACGGCGCCATCTTTAAAATCTTACCACGAGCATGCGCAAACCGATAAAATTCAAATTTTCGCGCCAAAAATTCTACACCGGCAAAAATTTAAAGTTTGAGCCGCGCGTGCGCGAACCGAGAATATTCGAATTTCTGCGCGTTAGGCACGGTGTCATCGTTTTAAATTTTAACGTGTGGTTTGTTTTGTTGTTTTTTTAAATTTTAACGCGTGGTTTGTTTTGTTGTGGCACCACTTTCAATAATAAAGCTTAAGAATTGTTAATATTGAATTATTGAGTTAAAAAATTTTAAAACCACAATTATGTTTGTTCAGTATAGTCATCTCATCTGTTTCGTAACTACCCGACAGAATTGCATCACCACATAAAACCGCAAACACTTGCAGTACTAACAGGAAGTTGTCTTATCAGTTCTGTAATTACTCGTAGGATACAAATTCACAAACTCCATGTAAGTCGTACTAAAAAAAATCAATCACATGACGACGAAAGTAAGTATTTGAATTGATGTTTTATTGAAATGATTTCATTCAATAGATCAATCTTGGTTGAATAGCACTAGACATTATGATGTTATTAATACATATTGTTTTTTTGTTTATTTCAAACATGGAAAGTTCCGAAATTGATGAAAAGTATGTAGAAAAGTATTTAATTAAATTTTATTATTTAAATTATACTGAAACATTATTAATCCATAATAAGAGTGATGTAATACAGTCAGCGTTATTGCAACTACAGGATTACTTTGGAGTATCTTTAACTGGTGAATTGGATAATGAAACGTTTAGTATTATTTCACGACCAAGATGTGGTTTGATGGACACTTCAAGGTCATATAGCATAGGAACATCTAGATGGAAAAATTATCCTTGAATTGTTTTTTTTTTTTCAAAGTGTTTTTCAGTATTTATGGGAAAAGAATTCCTCCTTAAAATTTACACATTCAGTGAAAAGTGCAAACATTATCATTTCATTTGCACCTAAATTTCACCAATCTATTATGGATAGAAGTAAATGTAGTTTAAATTTTGAAAACTCACGTTTGATTCAACAGTTTCAGTCGATGGTCCAGCGGTATCAACACTCGGGTCATGTCGAGTGCTGATTTCGGTATTGATTGGGTCAGTTGCAGTTGCCCGATTTGATGTGTTATATCGTGCTAAGGCTTCGGGATCATACTTGGCATCTGGAATTACGTGCGATTGAATGGATAAATTCCTGCTTTTTTAAAATCCATTTCTTATTATTTCTGGATCCAGGTTTTTCCAAGTTTGTCCGATGAGTTCAGAGAACACCTTCTTCGGAATTTTAGAACCTATATTTTTTCTTTGCCAAGCCACCAGTTTTAAATCGCAGTTGTCCTTTACAGATTTAAACACTGACAAATCTAAAGGCGGTAACAAGTGACTTGTGTGCGGAGGCAACTTTAATATGGTAACATCATTAGCGCGTGCTAATTCTATGAGAGGAATATTTATATGGGTACTGTACCCATCGTATATTACAAGGGTTGGTCTCGTCGGTCCCAATGCTGGAAGTAAGGTTTTCTCAAAATAATTAAAAAATATATCTGTTTCCATCCAGCCATTGGGGCTGGCAGCGTAGGCAGTTCCAGGAAAGGATTTTCATTTTCAGCCAACCAGAAATCCCACACATTCTTCCCTTTAAAAATTATCAAAGGTGGTGCAGAAACAGCTGACAAGACAGTGGTGTTCTCCCTGCCTGGTCCAGAAGTTGTTCTTGAACTAGGTTTTCCTCTTTCTCCAACAACCTTTGTTTTATGGTGGTCATGTGACAAAGATGTATCATCAAGAGTCCAAATTACTTCAGGCTTGTCGAATAGGCTAAGGTCGCTTAAGGTTTTTTCACTAAATCGAAATATTCGTTGATGACAAAGGGGTCCGTCATCTTCTTTCTGGAATATTCGACTGCTTGAGGTTTTTTAATGCTCAGGTTGTGTCTTTTCTTGAAGTTCAAGAACCATTCATTTCCGGGAATATTATTTTTGAACGGGGTTCTTATTTTATTTCTTGTGACAAAATCTGCAACCACATTTAAGAGTTCTGCGCGAGAAATTCCAAATCGCCATCTCTCCATCATCTTAATACCTTCAGCCAGTCGCTCCTGATCTTCTAATCGAATTGCCGTGGCTCTTCCCTGAGTTTTACTCTTCCTATCACGAATACCAGTCACATGGTAAAACAATGTTGTCTTTGGGATTTTGTATTGTTTATGTGCCCGATATATAGTCAAGGCTCCCCTTTTAATTTCCTCAACAGCCGGTTTGAGATCATTTTGGGAGTACTGTGAAGCTCGTTGCGTCGTACGGACGTAATTTCGCACCATTGTACCGCCTAAAAAGAAAATTCCATTTCAATGTAAAATCCCCAAAATAACAGGTTCACACTTCCCCTCACAATACGGTCACACTTACCCGAAAAGGTATTTTTATTGAGGCAAGTGTGACCTATGTCGTAATATTTTTCTCGAAGGGAAAAGTACTTAAAATATGTGACAGTAAAGTGCAGCCATTAATCTGTATGCTGCCGATGAAAAACCCAGGCTTACCGTAAATTTTGCACTGCTCACTATTGCTGAACACACAGGCGAACACACTCACTCAACAAGTGTAAATGGCGCTTGACAACTGTCATAACATTTTTTTTGTGAGGTTAGTATTTTTCAGATTCCTACTTTACCCACGCATCAATAAGCAACGGAGACTGCTCCCTGAGAGATAGTGCTCAGATTTACTTTTTGGATGTTGACTTAGAAGCAATGTTCACACTTACCCCAAAATCACACTTACCCGAGTTTACCTTATTCGAAAACAGTACATATCATGTGTATCAAAGGCCTAATGGTGAGTTAGCAATTTTTATTGATAATTATGTTTTTATTGTAGATGGTACAAGTTTTGTGTTGGTGCGTCATCCGATTCTATTAAAGACATTGATGTTACCTAATATAAATAAAATTAATGGTGTGCTCAACACATATAAGGGTGTAACATATCTTTTCTACAATGATAACTTTTATGCTATTATAAACGAGTGTGAATTTATTGTTTCTAAATATGGACGCATTTCGGAGTTATTTCCAACACTCCCAATGGGTTTTAATGGAGCGTCTCGTTTTCTTCACGGTAATCTATATTTTTTTCTGGATGATTATGTATACAGCTATAACGAATTTTCGTTAAAAGTTATTTCAATATTTGAAAAGATTTTCAATGTTAAATATAAATTGTCCTGAACAAGGTATACTAAAACAGCTTAAACAGCTAGTTGCTAAAATTTTAGCTATGAATGCACATATTCCTGCAGATTTTTAGTCCTCTTTTATTATAAATACTTATAATATGAAATCTTTACTATTGTGATTCTAATATTTTACACATTTCTTATAATAAGACACAAAATGTGTTTTAATAAACCATACTATAAGGAAAAAATTGATAATATTGTTAATTTAGTTATCTTAAATTATATTGGAGATAAGAAACTCCAAGATGTGACTGAAAATAAATTGCGAATGGTGCCACTCTGTTATCTGCAGAAATATACTCGACCTCAAGAACTACAGTGTGTATGGCATACATTTCCAAAATATTACACCCAAGATGATCAGTGGAAAATGAAACTACCATGCATGATTCATTATAACAAACCTGAACATCTAACACAGTTTGAGGAACAAATGAATTGTTATTTTTGTTTAAATAATATTAAGAAATAATTATGTTAATTATGTTAACAAAACAAAATCTCTATTCATTGTTTAAAACATATTTTATTTATTTTAATCTATAGTATAAATAAAAAATTTGTCTTAAAATATTCTAGCACTTATTTTATTATTGACTATTAGCAACGAGCCCCAGCCGTCCTGTAATTAATTGCATCTGAAATAGAAAAATTTGCATAAATAAAATACATTTTTATGAAAAAAATATTTACATACCCGAAAGTGAAGACTCTAGAAGTCAATTTCACTACTTGAAGACTCGCTGTCTGTTTCCGTATATCCATCGAATTGAAATACATTTCGATGCAGGTATGGTGAACAAGAGTCTACATCAGGTAGTAAAAAATTGGCCTGGCGCAAACATAGTTGGCACCAACTATCCTCCTTTTCGATATGTTTTTTGAAGTCTTCAAATTCCATAAATACGTGACGTGTAAATCGCTGTGGTTCCATAACAAATTTAAAGCCTTTAGACTTTAATTCCATATACAACGTGTACGTAACGCGTATTAACTTCTGAATGCAAAATTTACAACACTTCCCGATGTTAGGAACATCGTAATATATTTCCCAAATACATTTGATGTTTGGTGGGAATAAATTGTTTCTGAAATATAAAATCTTACATTAATAAATTGTATTTTTATAAAAATTATCTACTTACTAGAATGCGTTGATATTTCTAAATAGCTCACACTGCATCCCGTGAGATAGTCTAGTTAAAAACATGTCGGGTTAAATTTTGAGCAATTCACCCAGGTTGAACCCCTCTCGGGTGATATAGTGTTGATGGGTACCTAAAACCCACCAATGGTCTTAAAACCAACTATTACATAATTCGGCCAGAAATTTCCATGGGAGACTTTTCACCAACTTCAAAATATGTACGCGATTCCTTATGCACAAATTAACTTTTTGTTTCGCTAACTGCGTTAGCGATAGCGGAGAATTTGTATTGTGCCATTTTGCTTTACAATAGGATTGAAATAAATGCACTCGTGCATTTTAACTTTATATAGGTAAAACATTATCTTTTCTGGTGACCACTATCTTTGTATAGAAATTTCTGTATTTCTTACACTTCTTCGGTTTCCGTTTGAATTTCGTAGTTATCATAAGTGTGAGTACATTTGGTCACATTCCCGCTAAAGGTTTCCATTGGAAAATTTGTCTTCTGCTTTTATTATAATATTATCTCTGTTATTGTTACATACAATTGTTTTATGTACAAATAATTTGAATAAGGTAAAGGCACCAGTAGCTGTCACCTTACGCTACCTCTTGCGAAACAATGTGCAATAAAAACAAAAATAATTGAACTAATGAAAAATGAGCAATGAAAGCACGTTATAAATACTTTGAGATTATTCTTTGTTTCAATCCACTTAAAATATTTGTCCATAACTTTCTAAATAATTAATTTTCTGACAAATTTTGTACTCCAATAGCTGCCATAGCAAAAAATTATTTTACCCAATTGCTGACACAGTTTGGAACCAATGCCTGACATTAAACATATACACAATTGTTGAAATAAATAAAATAAGTTTCAGTTGCTGGGTAATATTACATAATAATATTATATTGTCAGTCTCATATATTTGTCATATGTATGTAACATTAAAATGTTCTTCAATGTATATGGATTTCAATGAATATACGGTAATACAATAGAAGAAGTTAAGTCTACTCTCCATTAAAAGCACAACAGGTTATGGGCCCAGGCAGGAAGCCAGGCAGGCGACCAGGCAGACAACCAAGCAGACAGGCAGGCTGCATGAAATAGGAGATAGATGTAAATACTGATTGGCGTAACGAATAATTAAGAAGAAACCACCTGAAAGTGCGCAGGACGCGTGTCGTAAAAACGGACCACAGAACAGGTGCAATAAGTTATAATAAAAAGTCGATAAATAAAAAAACGGGTAAATGACAATTAAAAAAACCAAAGTCAAATTAAAAACTATTAAAAGCCAACTATAGTAAAACTTAAAGAATTGTGAAAAGGGAAGCATCTAATAATGGCACAAGATACAATTAATATAGACGTTTTAAAAGGGAGTGAGAATTATAGTTAATGGAAATTCCAGGTTCAGATTTTATTTAAAGCCTAAGGTTTGTGTCTTCTTCTGAAATGTTTAGGAAACTTAAGGAAATATATTTAAGGGATACAAGCGATTTAAAATTTAAATTACTTCAAGAATTTTATCAATTCAAATTTAAACCAGAATGCGACAAGGGATCTCATATCGCAGAAATAAAAAATTTGACTTTTAATCTAAATTCTTTAAAAGAAAATATTTCTGACACCAGAGTATAGATTTTTCATTAGTGCATGGGAATCAACACCGAAAGAAGAGCGAACATTCACTAAGTTAAGTGAGAGATTATTGAATGAAGAACTGAGAGTCAATTATGAAGGTACATCTAAATCAGTAGCATTAAAGTAAATAAAAAAATGTTTACAAAGAAATCTAATAACGACAGATATTCAGATATAACGTGCTATAAATGTAAGAAAAGAGGCCACATTGCCAGAGATTGTAAGATGGTTTGTTCAATTTGTAAGAAGACAAACTATACAGAAAAAAATTGTTATTTTAGAAATAAAAAGAAAGTAGAAAACACTAGCTTTTTTATAAATAATGTTAGGAAGAACAGTAACAATGATTGGGTAGTAGATTCGGGATGTTCATCGCACATTACGAATAATATTGAAATTTAAAAAATTGTTGAAAAGTTTGATGAAAACATTGGAACTGCAATAAAAGGCGAAAATATTGTGGCAAAAGCAACTGGAAGTTTTGAAGGTAACGTCTGTATTTTAGAAAAAGTAATTTATGTTCCTGATTTGGAAAGAAATGATTGATGTCTGTTCGACAAATTACTAAAAATGGTGGCAAAGCGATTTTTGAGAACGAAACAGTTAAAATTTTTAAAGAAAAGACAAAAATCATGGAAGGAAAGGTGGAAGGGAATGGACTTTATATCTTAAGTATGCAGGAAAATAAACAAGTAAAGAATGCCTTGGTTACTCAGGAAGAGGAAACAATAAATTGGCATAGAAAGCTAGGTCATCCAAGTGCAGAGGTCATAAAGAAATTAAAACATGTCTGAGGGATTGAAAATTAGTGATGATCAGATTAACATCCTTACTAAAACAGTTTGTGAAACTTGTGCGAAAGCAAAACAAGCAAGAACACCGTTTGGAGAAGAAAGAGCAAGAGCTAAAAGACCAATGGAAATAATTCACACAGAAGTTTGCGATCCAATAACTCCTAGTACATGGGATGGATAAAGGTACTTTGTAACATTCCTGGACGATTTTACACATCGTGTGGAAGTTTATCCAATAAAAGGTAAACATGAAGTTGCTAACTTACTAAAAGAATACGTCTCAAGAAACGAGATATGCAAATAACAACTTGCAAAGGTGGTGTAAAGAGAGAGGAACAACATTCGATTTCACAATTCCGTATACTCCACAACTCAACGGGAAGGCTGAAAGACTCAACAGAACATTGCTAGAAAAGGCGAGATCACTAATAATTGATTCTAAGTTAGATAAGAAATTCTGGGGAGAAGCTATTAAAGTTAGTGGATATCTAATGAACAGAACCACCACAACTACGACTGAAGAAAGCATTGTATGGTTTACGACAAACACCCATTAGATGGAACAAAACTTTCACACAAACCTTAAAATCAATTGGCTTACAACAATTAAAATCTGAACAATGTGTATTTAAAAATAATGACGGCTCTATAATGCTAGGTATATATGTAGATGATGGACTAGTAGTATCAAACGATCTAAATAAATTTGTCTGTTTAATGCATCGGTTACAATTATATAATGAAAACGTGGAAAAATCCGGACACTTTCCTAGGTCAAACAATAAAAAGAACTAAAGAACACTTAATTACATCAAGTGGATAATATAAAACAAGTAGTAAAAACATTTAAAATGGACGATTCAAAAGACACTAAAATTCCGTTAAGTCTTAGTGATTTTAAACGTGATGACAAAACTGAAGCTAAAAACTATAAATATCAAGAAGCAGTTGGAAGCTTGCTCTACATAGCAATTAAAACTCGACCGGACATTAGCTTTGCTGTTAATTTTGTTAGTAGATATGTTACTAACTTCAAACAGTGCGATGTAAATAACGTAAAAGGAATACTAAAATACCGTAACACAAATGGACAATTCGGTATTAAGTATGACATCGGTTCGGGTAAAAACTCTATCAAACTAATTGCCTACAGTGACGCGGACTATGCGAATTGTGCGGAGACTAGAAAAAGTGTTACTGGATACGTAATTTTTCTAAATGGAGGACCAATAAGCTGGAGCGCACGGAAGCAACCCATAATTGCTCTTTCAACTACTGAAGCGGAATACATAGCTGCCGCAGAATGCTGTAGGGAAATGCTATACCTAAAAGGATTTCTAGAAGAACTGACTGGCCAAGCTATAGACGCACAGATAAACATAGACAATAAAAGTACCTTAAGTTTAATTAGTAATGGGGTCATAAATAAGCGTAGTAAACATATAGACGTTCGCTATCATTTTATAACTGAAACTGTTAATGACAACAGAATCAAAATACAATTTTGTAACTCAGAAGATAACGTCAGTGACATATTTACTAAACCATTACAACACATTAAGTTTACGAAGTTTAGAAATAGAATAGTTTTTCATTTAATACAACATTCAACTTATTTCAATTTACAGGGGGATGTTGACGTAAATAAAATAAGTTTCAGTTGCTGAGTAATATTACATAATAATATTATATTGTCAGTCTCATATATTTGTCATATGTATGTAACATTAAAATGTTCTTCAATGTATATGGATTTCAATGAATATACGGTAATACAATAGAAGAAGTTAAATCTACTCTCCATTAAAAGTACAACAAAAAATCCACAAGACTCAAAAAGAACAGCTTTTATTAATAAGTAAGAACAGAATATTCGCTCATGGCTGGCACTTTAAAAGCTCCCCGCGAATTTACGGCAATTGGAGTTCAGATATGTCTCACTATGTCTGTAGCGGGGTACCAGATCACATCTTCCTGTGTAGGCCACTTACATAATTAACACCGCTCTTTGTCATTGCACGGACTAAATACTTATTTTCGGTATAATCTACGCATTTTACTTTACCAGTAAAATACTGTCCTTCATAAAGAACGATCACATAGTCTCCTACTTGGTAATTTTCTAGTTTGTTGATTGCTACCCTTGGTCCAATATTATTATTTTCATTTGTATTTGGTTCTTCACTTAAATTACTTAAGTTGTCCCATTCATCACCGCAACGGTGATGATCCAATAGCTGACACCCCAAGCAAACATAACTCTTAACAATAAACTTGAATTCCAATTTAACATTCAACATTAATCACTAATGTATGTATATGTTCAACTAAGAAATTGAGATTTTAAGATTTACTTGATCTGCTCATGGATCACTTCAATTCCTGTTTCGTTAATGGCCTGCTTAAGAAACTGACTGCTTATGAGCTCACTAACTGTCATTTCTTGTCATCACTAATACGCAAATGGCGGGAAGGCAGTGATGCCAATATCAACACGGCTTACAGTATTATAAACTTAAAAATGATAAAATAACTATGGTACGCGTTAACATAACGTTATTTTTGTGCAATGAGTAGTTAAGTGTCAGCTACTGGTGCTTTTGGTACCTTCACCTTAATTGGGAATTTTGTGGTTAAATCTTCAGTATAAATAGGTGTAGCACAAGTATTCGAATTTCTAGTCTTCAGTAAGAAACACATCGTTACATATTACAAAAATGCAGTCTTCTTCAAGTCAACAAATAAATGCAATCGGTTTGTGTACTCAAATACGGAGGAAAGCAATATGTGATTTGTCGATCAACGCTGGCTATCCCATATCGGAGGATTACAACGACAAAATGGCCATCAGTGTTGGTGGAGATTGAAGCCGAGTCTCCGTTTGTTGTGTTTTTACCCTCGAGGATTGCATCCATCATTACGGATCAACAAATAGAAAAGTTGTCAACGGTGTGTCTGGTATACCGAGGGTTTAAAAGTGCCGGTAAGACTTTACCGGCGCAACTCGTCGAATTTGTTGACAAATCAATTATTTAAGTAAATGTACTGTTCTGTATGTAATAAACAGTCGTAATAAAATTGATAAAATCTGAATATCTTGTTTTATTTATTAGAGTAAATAACTTTTGTTTTAAAGTTCCGGAAATAAATAAATTAGTTTCAAAGGTAAGTAAGTAAAATTCTACGTGTTTTAAATCACTTTTCAAATCACGTGAACGCCATCTACAATCTCTCAGTGGTCGTGTTCACAACTAAGTGACTAGTTTTGCTATAAAACACTTTTCTGCTTGACACGACAGCATTTGTGTATGAGACTTTGTGCATACAGAGTCAAACCTACAAATTAACTACCTGTTCACCTTATTCGAGATGGAAATATGTTCAATTAAAAGCGATCAGTTAAAGAAAATTAAGAGGTTTGATACAAAACATTTCAATAAAAACATTCTTATCAAGAATTTATTCAATTATACGATATATCATTTTACGCCACTTAGTTGGTAGATTACGTTGATCATAGAACCCTCATTAGTTCTACTACTTACATACAATTGTTTTATGTACAAAAATTTTAATAAGTGGGAATTTTGTGGTTAAATCTTCAGTATACATAGGTGTAGCACAAGTATTTGAATTTCTAGTCTTCAATAAGAAACACATCGTTACATATTACAAAACTGCAGTCTTCTTCAAGTCAACAACTAAATGCAATCGGTTTGTGTACTCAAATACCGAGGAAAGCAATATGTGATTTGTCGATCAACGCTGCCTATCCCATAAAAGCTGGTCGGAGGATTGCAACGACAAAATGGCCATCAGTGTTGGTGGTGATTGAAGCCGAGTCTCCGTTTGTGGTGTTTTTACCCTCGAGGATTGCATCCATCATTACGGATCAACAAATAGAAAAGTTGTCAACAGTGTGTCTGGTATACCGAGGGTTTAAAAGTGCCGGTAAGACTTTGCCGGCGCAACTCGTCGAATTTGTTGACAAATGAATTATTTAAGTAAATGTACTGTTCTGTATGTAATAAACAGTCGTAATAAAACTTATAAAATCTAAGATATTCAGTTTTATTTATTAGAGTAAATAACTTTTGTTTTAAAGTTCCGGAAATAAATAAATTAGTTTCAAAGGTAAGTAAGTAAAATTCTACGTGTTTTAAATCAGTTTTCAAATCACGTGAACGCCATCTACAATCTCTCAGTGGTCGTGTTCACAACTAAGTGACTAGTTTTGCGATAAACACCTTTCCGCTTGACACTTGACAGCATTTGTGTATGAGACTTTGTTCATACAGAGTCAAAACTACAAATTAACTACCTGTTCACCTATTCGAGATGGAAATGTTTTCAATTAAAAGCGATCAGTTAAAGAAAATTAAGAGGTTTGATATAAAACATTTCAATAAAAACATTCTTATCAAGAATTTATTCAATTATACGATATATCATTTTACGCCACTCAGTTGGTAGATTACGTTGATCATAGAACCCTCATTAATCCTACTACTTACCCGTAGAGGACGCCACACGAATTTTTTCACATTTAAATATAACGTGTGGAGTGTTTGAAGGAAGGTGGAACCGGGTGGAGTGGGTGGAGGGTCCAGTTCTCTAGACATATTAGGCTCTGACCACAACGACGGTGGTGTAGACATAACGCCCAAATGATAACTTTTATAGATTTATAAATAAATTGTATGCTAAATGAAATATTGATAATAAAAAATTACTTAATTGAAACCCGTATGCTTTTTTATTACCGCTTAGTATTTATAATGATCAAAGAAAAGAAAGGTAAGCATGACAACACTGTTAATTAAAATATGAGAAATTGTAATAAACTCTAATAATATCACTTGTTAACCTATGAAATAAAACACAAGAATTCATTTAACGCATCTACATATTTATTTAAAAAAAATGGTATATGGTAAACATTACATAATTTTCATTAAACTTTCCAGCTCCCATAAAACCAATTGATCACGCACCATTGCCTAATTTCATTGCATAATTTTCCTTAAAGTTTCCTGTTGCCATAAAGACAAAAACTCTTGCGCCGTTATTTCAAATGGTGGTGGTAATGATGATGCTGTCACAGTATATAGACTATACAGTAGGTGAACTCCACTCCACTTCCCATGTTATTTTGGAACCGGATTTAATGATCTTGCGCCATCTTCTCAGTATGATTCTGTGATAACACAGAGCCGGACTTCCTACAATTTGCGCACGGGCCACCAGCCCCGCAACATTATAACATAGTGCATTATATCTACAAGAATTGTTATAAACATTTCTTTAAAACTATTTACTATGCGATTTTATTAAATATCAGAAAAATTATTGGCAAATATGAACCTCATAACTACATTATTAAATAATTGTGAATGCCAAGCAAGTAGTTTAGTCAGCTCTGAAGATTTGAGCATCAGGTATGTTGAATGCATAGTAAAACCTGGAAGTCATTGGCAAAACAGTAAAACAATAGGTAGTAAGTTTAATTTATATTGTGCTTATAATTAAAACTGCATTAAATATATTTTATTTATTCATTTCTTCATATAAGAAGTTTTGTCTTATTGTATGGTGCTTTTAGATTTCTATTAATAAACTTAAGAGTATAAAATAGACTTATACTCTAAAGTATAAATGAATTAAATATATATCTGTGGCTTGGTTCTAAAAGGGCCAAAGTCGAAAAGCACTAATCTGAGAAAATTGGGTCCAAAGTTTTGATCAAAACTACAGTCAATAATAATGTTGCAAATTGAATCTTTTTACTGCCAGAGCTCCACATTCTCGTTTGGCGTGTAAAAGAGAAGTTAATTGTAGATTTTCTCAAAAACAATAATTAAGATTAACCAAAAAAAAGTGACATTGGTCGTTGTTAATTTAGAAAGAAATCTTAAAAATACCCATTTTGTAACTTACAAAACTAGGAAAAAACAGTATTGAACAGGTTAATTGAAACTTATTTTATTTGTATATTTTTAAACACAGTTAAAAATAACTTAATTTTCATCAGAAAAATCCTCTTCATCATCAGTCAACGCATCGACAGCTGTAGGGGAGACAGTTACAGTGCTACTAAACTGGCTGTAGTACATTCTGCTATTTTTGTCAATATAGGGCGGCAGATCTCTCAGATGCTGTAGTTTATTTTCAGGTATTCCTAAAGGTTTTTCGAAATTGGTGTCAGTTGAAAAATCTGCGAACTCCGGGTTTTTCTTAATAAATCTAAACTGCTAAACTCTTCTTCAGTATCGAACGAAAATTTGTAAAACATTGTACCCGTTTTATCATGTCTGTATTGTATACATCTAATTTTGATCCATATCACTGGCTGGCCGCTGGCATTTATTTTCCTATGCTGAAAACGATTGCGCAAAAGCGATTTAAAGTCAAAAAAATCGTTTAAACCCATTTCAATAACGACAATTGGGTGAGTTCGAGGAATCATTCGTATAAGATTTGCCCAGTCTCTAGGAATATCGACTCTAACAGTAGTTGTTTTCTTAGCTTTTTCTATTGAAGCGTGAATAGTATCTTCCATTTGTGTATGGCCCGGGACTAAGAATTTGTGACTAATGATGCCCTCTCTGCCTGAATTACTAAACTGTTCTAAAATTGTCATAAACATTAGAGCCAAGTAAATGTTCCGTGTTTGTCCAGGACAGCTATAAAAAATAAGTTCATTCACGTCGGGGGGAAGAGATTTTAGGTAAGCAAACAAACAGGATGCTATTTCTTGCCCCACTCTTTTGGCAATAGTCTCATTCCACAAATAGCAGATAGCAGAATTCTTATTGCCTCTTGTTTCGTAAAAGGTGAGGTTTAGGGTCCATAATTTTCGTTTGTAAAAAGATATTCCACTGGTGAGGTATGGAGTCAGAAGGCACTTCTGAAGATCATAACTTACGACAACCATTTTTGGATTTGATTTGCAGCGTAGTTTATCACTGCGTTTTTCTTCGTACGTCGAGTTAGCCAACCGCAATGTTCATTTCTTTTTAATGCAAGCTGCTCTGTTTCTTCATCACTTCGGGCAGACTTTAGTAGAAGATTATACTTGTCACAAGTTCTACAAGTGTCATTCGCCGGTTTGTGAAAAGCTAAGTTAAATTCTTCTACAAACATTTTTCGGCACAGAGCTTCGTTTCTGGGGGTCAAGTTTTTCTCTACGCAGTGAGTGACATACAATCTGTACATTTTTGAAATTGAAAGATCAGACATCAGGTACCGTTTTCTTGTGTGAGACCGAGAATAATGACTTTCGTAACTTGGAAACATTTTAATGTGTGTTGTAATCTCCTCTTTATCTTTGTCTGGTACCTTTGGGTGATTACTATGTTTTCCCCTTCCATCTTCTGGACATATACCGGATTCTGAAGACCTCTTCTTCTCTGTTATTACCCTAACCTTTTTAAGTGTTAGATCCAGAGTGTTTAAGAACATTTTTAGGCAAACTTCAGTCCTAGCAGCATTTTTAAGCAGATTGTATTTTCTAGAATATTTTCTTGTGCTTTGTTTTCCATCTCTTCTCATCCTCTCAACCTTTTTATTTTGTTCTTCTACCAAATTAGCGATACACTGATTTTGTGCTTCCAACGAGAGGTTGTAAAAATCTTTGAATATTTCCTCTCTTTCTTCTGGTGAAAATTTTTCAAAGCATTTTTTTTTCGGCAATCACATGGTTCTTTAATTTTTCTTTCTGGCTTCTTTTTTCCCTTCAATGTGTAATACTCTTTGCCCTGGACTTTCAATCGTTTTCTTATATTCTTTTCCCAGTCCTTTGGATCCCTTTTTCTTTTCTTCGTTTCTTCCCCTACTTTAGTTTTTTCCTGCCTCTTGACTTTTTACTACTTCATTATTATCTACATTATCCAAATCCAAATTAGCTTCACCATCATCAATCATCTCTTGTTCTTCAACTATTTCTTCCGCTGTTATGTGACTGATGACTTTCTTTGTCAACTGATTCCTTCCTTGCTGGTCGTCACTATCAGAACTTGATTCAGAATAGGAATCAGTATCGGGCACAAAGTTATCAGAACTATCCTCAAGGACTGTATGTTTTCATGGCAGGATTCTTGATTTCTTCCTTCAAAGTTTGCATTTGATTCTAAATCGGGTTCGCTGTCAAAAATAGGTTCAACCAAATTACCTTCAAAGTTTGAATTTTTTCCAAAATTGGGTTTGACGTTTTGTAACTATATTCACTTTGTTGTACATTTTGTGTTCTGAAAAAACAGTTTAGATTACTTATCAAATATTGTCAGATCCCTGTTAAAAATAATAAAAAGTAATGGATCATTGACAACATGGATGAAACATGGATTCATAATGAATCCATGTTTCATTGTCAATAATACGTAACAACATCCAAAAAGTAATCACCAGAAGCTTAAAAGACAATTTGAAAAAACTTTTGTGCAACATAACCTAACATTTTATTTATTGTTGATTAAAATTTGTTTCGAGCTTACCTGTATCGTCGATTATTGATGGTAAACACATATCCACGAACGATTCTTTTTCCACGTGACATGCTCTAACTTTTATTTTTGCACATTAAAACACTGAAACTGTTTTAGACATAACGGCCAAAGTCGAAAACAACGAAAGAATTAACATACTAGGGAAAACGATAAAATAGCCAAAGTGTACATTGGCCCTTTTTAGAAAGTAAATGCATATTGGACCAATATAATAAGTCAACATTGGCCTTTTTAGCACATTAGCATGAATGAAGTGTGAAAACATACATTGGCCCTTGTCACTTGAATTCTACATTGACTTAACATGCTTTGACATTGGCCATTTTATGTAATGAAGATCGGAAAAAATATAGTTCGGTGGTATATCTAACTCATTTTCAAGAAATATTGACTTTGGCCCTTTTAGAACCAAGCCACAGATATAATTAAAACGATCACATGGGCGGCGAAATGGTATACGTTTATAAACATTTACAAACTTTGGCTTTATTTTTCGACAAGTAATTAGTTGTTCAAAATGTTCTTCGAACATTTGCTGTACTGGTTGTATAAAATCAACAAAATTTTTGTCAGGTACGTACAAATTTCCAAATTTATCTTTTTTACTATTTTCGTATGCTTTAAAATAACAAAACATTTTAGCATCATCCAAATTTTGTTGCTGCTGTGCATAATTTATACAAATAGCACAGGAATGTTTTTCTAAACACTTTTTTATAAGGTATCCGCAAACATATGTGATGTTGTTCTCTTCTAAAATACTGTAAGTCCTGTAATCTGTGTCTACTATGGTATGACATTCTGTACTTATTTCAGGAGTAACAGTAATCTCATGTTGTCGCAACTCTTCATTTTGAAATAATATTTTGCTGTCATCGCCTTCACAGTTTTCCGTGCCTGATTCTCGTAGATCTGTGCACAGCAGCTTCCTAAATGAATTATGAAATTGCACTGCAGTAGGGTTGAGACAGTTTCCATTCTGTTGTCTTATGGATCCGAAGAAATTCTCTAAACAATCTTGATTAAGCCGACGGGTATATACAAATTCATACTTATCCCAGGAAACACACATACGTTAAAAAAAAACGTTTAAAATATTAATAACGCCATTGACTTGATTCGTGTTTTCAATACGTACATTCAACTTGAAAATGTCGCGATTTTGCACGTTGTACATCACGAAAATATAAACGTTTAAATGCTATGTTTTAAAGACGAATATTATTCGTTGCGTTTGAAACATATTTAAACGTAGCAAGCACACGTTAAGTACACGTTACAAATCAGTTAGAAAGCAACGTTTGAAATGCGTATTTCACAAACAAAATGTAACCGTTTCTAAAGGCCTAGATTTTTTAAAATTTTACTGCCTATCGCGAAAAATGTTGACCTGTATGATTGTACCGGCATACACTATTATTGATAGAGACATCTGCAACGTTATATTATATTTATAATAAGGAATGACTATAAATACATATATTTTAAAGAACAAAAGTAACATTATTATTATTATGTATAAAGTGTATACTTAAAAGAACCAAAAATATAAAAATATAACTTAACTACCCTATAAATACAAAAGGAAGTTTTATTATTAAACACTTGCTTTTCCCTGCTTTATGCGTGTAGATGCGTGCTTTAAGGTCCTTTTAGACGGTCATATCAGTTCTCAGTTCAGTTTCCGTTTTCGTTTCATTTCAGTTCGGAAGAAGGTTTTTTTTAAAAGTGTTCAACACATATTGTTCATACTGGTTTAAAAGTGTACATTTGTGGTAATATAATAACTCATGGATGAAGACTGTCTCCTTGCAATAGCCTTAGCTTTGGTGCTTAAGAAAGAGCGGAAGAAAAGAAGCCAATGGAGTAAAGCTTGGCTTCTTAAAAGGAATTCATTGTCGCATGTAAATTTAATGAAGGAACTTCGCTTGGAACCATGTGATTGGTTGAATTATTTGCGGATGAATGAGGATTCGTATCTCCTTTTATTACGCCTTGTGACGCCTATTATACAAAGGCAGGATACCAATATCAGGGAGGCTATTACGCCTCATGAAAGACTAAGTGCGACATTGAGATTTTTGGTAAGTGGAAGCACTTACCAAAGCCTTAGGTTTCATACAGTGATATCAACTCCAAGCCTAAGTAAAATAATACCTGAAACTTGTAATGCGATTATTGCGGTACTCAAGGATTATATAAAGGTAAGTAATGAGTTTTAAGTTTTATTCGGAAATAATGAGAAAAGAAAAGAATTATTGTTAAATCAAAGGTATGCACATTATTTGCCAGCAAAATGTACAAAATAGTCTGCAAGAGATGCATGGTTCCCTTGTATCTCTGGAAGTGATATATTCGTGGAAAATTGGCCTTGCATTGGTTGCAGATTGGTTAAACGGGTTTTTGGGATGGCTGCGTAGTTGGAAAATGCCCCGGTGTCGACAGTGGCGTCGGAACATAATTTTGTGATGGCTGCGATGTCGAAAAGTTGCTCTGTGGTTGCTGTGCCACCTGTGGCGCTACTATTGATGAAAAGGCATTCAAGGTTTTCATATGCCCCTCAAATATGGCAAGGTTTATAATTTTCTTGGCATAAGGTACCATTTCTGGAAGCATATTATTCAATTCATCGGCAACATGCTTTCCAAAGTTGTCATGTGTACCTACTGGTATATCGTCATTATTTTTCAACCTCTCAGCCACTAATTGTAGTACTTTCTTGTTTGAAGGAACTTCGTTCTTTTTAGTACTCGCTGACCGTTTGCTCCCCGTTGACCGACTGCTCCCTGGTGATGGAGACGGGGTGGGGCTTGTAAATTCTTGATCTGATGATTGACCTTGTACAGAAAATTCATCATCATCTCCATCTTTGTCACCGATGCTCTGCAAGTCATGCAAGTCAAAATTAAATAAAAATAATGTCATTAGGAACTAATAAAGAAATTTGCATAATATTGTGTAACAAATTTCAATGTTTGTCTTTGTTTTAGATTCCACAAAATGAATTCGAATGGAGAAAACTTGCTAAAGGTTTTCATGATAGATGGCAGTTTCCAAATTGTCTAGGAGCTGTCGATGGCAAGCACGTACGCATAATTCCGCCAACAGGTAGTGGATCACTGTACTGGAATTACAAGAAGTTTCATAGTATTGTTCTCATGGCTATTGTGAATTCGAATTACGAATTTATTATGTGTGATGTAGGAACAAATGGAAGTATATCAGACGGGGGCGTTATTAACAATACTAAATTTTACGAAAAATTGACTACCAACAGTTTGCAGTTACCTCCTGATGAAAAGCCAAAAGATAGTACCACCAAGCTTCCATATGTATTCGTGGGAGACGGAGCATTTGCATTAATGCGAAACTTTTTAAACCCATTTAATAAGAAACAGTTGAATTACGATCGGATGGTCTTCAACTACAGATTATCGATTGCTAGAAGAATTGTTGAAAATGCGTTTGGCATACTGTCAAATCGATTTAGAATTTTTCATTCTGCTATAAATTTTAAAGAAGTAAAACATATAAATATCCTCGTCTTGGCATGCATCATCTTCACAATTTCTTAATACGGTCTCAACATTCATACATTACACCCGATACAAATGATATTAATTTAAATGAAGTTATTGAAGTGCAAGGGCTAGTAGATCTACAAAATGACAGCAGCAGGGGGAATGTTAGTAACGGTGCTAAAAATTGTCGAGATAAGTTTGTGGAATATTTTGTAAATGACGGACGAGTTGAATGGCAAGATGACTCTGTACAAAAAACATATTTTTGATAATTTTTTGTGTGGTGGAGATAAACAATTTTTAAATGTAGTAGCAATGTGAAATAAACATTTATCTGCAGCAATGCATTTTTAATTACTTCCCGCTTCCTGATTTTCATCCTCGTCGTCCATAGTGTTCACACTTGTTACAGTCGGCTGTTGGTCGCTGACGAACGAAAGGAGATCATAATACTGTTACGTAGCTCATGTAGACGGTGCAAGAAGGTAGGTCAGGGATTGCCTAGAATGTAAACAAACAACAGAGTAACATGATACTTGGTTTATTAGACCGTCGCGTCGTCGAGTACAGCTGATCTCTATACAGTAGTCGCGCTACTCTACAAGTAGGTGCTGCAAAGCTACTGATATCCTTCCCATCCTAATCCGTGGCTTTTATATTAATTTGGCAAGACGTCATGACCTGCTTTAGGCCCCCAAAAATCCTTAGTTAGGATTTTTGGTTGCACACGGCTTTTTGATATAGGTAAACGTTAATGTGCACGCTTTGCACGCGTGCCACAAGGAATTTCCTTTGTTCTATATCAAAAAGCCTGACGCCTGCATTTCTGACTAAGCAATCGTCTGCCGGACGGACGGGTTAAATGACCTGGCCTAAATTATACAATGCAATGTACTATCTTTCGTCACAACCCTCCTGGCAAACAATTGCTCGACCCAGAGCAATGAAAAGAGAAAAACACAAAACTGAACAGCCACGGATAGGGATAAGAAAGAACGCACCACTTACAATTTTTATTTGCCTACAACAAAATATAAAAATACACATAAAACCAAAAAATATTCATAACAATACAGTAAGTTTACACATCGAGAGTCTTTGTCAGCCGTTGTGGATGGTCTCCTCTGCTGGCTCCTCCTGCTCCGTGATCCGGATGATCAGTCGGTCCAGCGATACCACTGATGCTACCCTGTCTCCATTGCACACCTCCGCTGCATAGTATGGTCTGGGCCGAGTACCGTGACGCGGTGTCACTGTAGGGATACCTGGACTCCCTTCAATGCCAGGTTTTTCCTCTGCTATGAGCCCTCGTGTTGCCTCCTCATTTATACATTTCGAGCCCTTTTTTGCTCCTCTGTTGTGGCCAATCTCGTCGGATAGCCTCCTCAGACTGGTCGAAACGGCGTGTTTCGTGCGGGGTGGTTCGGTAGAATCCGTAGCGCCGGTCCCCTCCAGTCTTCTACGTTGCCATATTCTTTTGGCAAGCATCAGGCAACACCATATAATTACTGTTGTACTCATGACCCCAGCGGAGATGATCAGCGTAACCTCGTGGTAATGGTTTCCAGTGAATCCCGGCGCTGATGTGGACGGGGGTGTCCTCGAAGTGGCCGGCTGTCAGTCGGGCAGTCCATAGCAAAGCAATGGACGTGAGGATAGCTGGCTGGCTCATCTTATGTGTCGTCATAATCGTCTAATTTCGAGAAAAGAAAAACCCTTATTACTAAACGTTACTAATGTAATTACAGCTATGATTAAGACTGGGTATTTGGGCAGGGCAAGGTAGTCCATGGATCGTGGTAGGGGAGGATGCGGCTCACGTGCACGGTATCGATTTTAGGCTTCTTCCCCCTTCTCATCTCAATCTCGTAGTTGACTTCATTTACTTTCTGTTGAACAGTATATGGTCCGTACCATTGGAGCATCAACTTCTCACTTCTCCCCACTTTTCGGGTAGGTGTAAATACCTTCACTTTGTCCCCAGGGCGAAATTCCACGTGTCTGTGCTCTTTGTCGAATCTTTCCTTCGCGGCTGCTTGACTGGTGTGGATTTTTTCTACAGCAGTGGCGCGTGCTTCTAATGCTCTCTCTCTCTCGTATCTCAGTGACAGTAGTGTGTGTGGTTGGGTTGGACAGATTCGCCTGAGTCGGTAAAATGGGTTCTCTCCCATATACTAGCATGAATGGAGATGTCTGGATGGTTTCTCGCCACGATGTATTGTAGGCAAAGGTCGCATGCACCACGTATTCGGACCAGTCAGTTTGGGTGGTGTTTGTATACATGGACAGTATATCGGCAAGGGTGTGGTTGAACCTCTCCGTGAGACCGTTGCACATCGGGTGATAGCTAATGGTGAAACTACTAACTACGCCCATACACCTTAATAGTTCCTGGATGACTTCTGATCGGAATACAGCTCCTCGATCGCTTAAGAGTGTCCGTGGAGTTCCATGTCTGGTTATGATGTGGTCGAGAAGAAACTCTGCTATAGCTTCCGCTTTCCCATTTCGAATTGCCTTGGCTTCTACCCATCGAATTGCGTAATCTGTTGCAACAACTATGAAGGTCTTCCCGCTTCGACTTCTCCGGAAGGGTCCCAAGAGATCTATGCCTATCATGTCAAATGGGGTGGATACCGCTATAGGCTGGAGTAATCCTGCTGGTCTCAGGTTGGATCCTTTGCGGGCTTGGCAATCGGCGCAGCCTTTGACGAATTTTTCTACGTCTCGGTGAAGTCCTTCCCAGTAGTACCTCTCTTGAATTTTTCGGAATGTCTTGGTAACCCCTAGATGTCCTGCCAGTGGTTCTGTATGATGGCTGAACAGTATTTCTCCGACGAGATGGCGGGGGATGACTAGTAAGTAGAGTTGTCCTTGGGGGTTTGCGTTTTTCTTATACAGTACGCCGTTTTGCAGAAGAAAATTCTTGGCGTGTCTCCTATCAGCGATGCTATTCGCTCGAGCGTCCGGGTCTTTCACTGCCTGAATTATTTGCCGAAGTCTGTTGTCCTTTTCTTGGTGGATCTTCATGTAGTCGTTTTGCAGGATTAGTGTGGGTATTTCATTAGCATCCTCTTCGTTAGATACTCTTGCAGGCAATACTGGGTTCCGAGATAAGCAGTCGGCATCGGAGTGTTTCTTCCCACTCTTGTAGACGATGGTGTACTCGTACTCTGTCAACGCGATTGCCCATCTTGCAAGTTTGCCTGTAGGGTCCTGGATCTTCTTAAGCCAACATAATGCATGGTGATCGGTTACAATGGTGATGTGTCTACCGTACACAAGGTGTCGAAGGTACCGCAAACTCCATATAATACCGAGGGCTTCTAGTTCGGATATAGAATAGTTCTTCTCAGCCTGGGTAAGTGATCGACTAATGTAGGCCACTGGGTGGAGTTCGTCATGTGATTCCTGTAGCAGTACCGCCCCCATCCCGTACCCACATGCGTCAACATGCAATTCGCAGGGTTTCAAAGGGTCGAAGTGGGCCAGTAAGGGCGAGCTCACTAGTTTGTCCTTTAGCGTCTGGAATGCCTCTTCTTGCTCTTGCTCCCACTTGAAACCATTTTTCTTGGTTGACTCGTACAGTGGCCTGGCTATTACCGAAAAATTTTTGATGAATTTTCGATAAAAATTGCAGAGTCCTAGGAAGCTCTGTAGTTGCTTGATAGTCGTGGGTTTTGGGAAATTGTTGATGCTTTGTAGACGGTCCTCGATGGGTAGTATTCCCTTCTCGTTGACTGTGAATCCTAGTACTTGTACTTTTCTTTTCGCGTAGACACACTTGGATGGTTTTAGTGTTAAGCCGGCTTCCCTTAGTCTCTTCAAAACTTTCTCCAATCTCTGTATGTGTTCCTCAAATGTGTTCGAAAACACAATGATATCATCAAGGTATACCAATACTTCTTTCCACTTCATGTCCCCAAATACCGAGTCCGTGAGATTTCGAAATAAGCACGGTGCATTGCAGAGACCGAAGGGTAGGACGTTGAACTCGTACAGGCCATGTCCGGGGGATGTGAAGGCCGTATATTGTTTCGAGTTCTCTGCCAGGCCGACTTGCCAATAACCACTGAAAAGATCGAGGGTGGAAAAGTACTTGGCTCCGCCCATGTACATCAGGATATCGTCGATGTTGGACAATGGGTAAGTAGATTTTTTTGTGACTGAGTTAAGTTTCCGGTAATCCACGCAGAATCTTGTTTTATTATCCTTCTTTTTGACAAGTACCACGGGGCTTGACCACGGACTGTGGCTGGGTCGTATGATTCCATTCTCCAGCATCTCTTGGATTTGTTCGGCAATTATCTCTCGCTCCTTGTGGGACACTCTGTAGGGTCTAACCTTGAGGGGGGGTCCATGGTCCACTTCAATGGTGTGTTGTACCATGTTTGTAAATCCCATAGTTTCCATCGATATGGAGAAGCAATCTTCGTAGCTTCCTAGCAACTCCCTCAGTTGTTGTTGCTGGGATACGGGAAGCCCTTCGTCTACTTGCATGTCCAGCTCTGTCAATAGTATGGTATCCTGGGGTGTTGGTTCTGGTCTTACGGTAGGTTGGTGGGCCTGCAAATACCCCAGGGTGGTTCCTTTGAATAGCGTTGTTGGGATCATAGCGCGTGACTTCATCCGGGCTTGGGGTATGTGTTTGTCCAATGAGATATCTTCCAAGTATATCAACTTTTTCACCATAAATTTCTCATTGGGGACAAATTGGAGAAACTGGACAGGCACCTCCTCCGGAACGTCGAGATGAACTATCATGGTACCTTGAGGGTCTAAGCGAATATCTTCAGATAGAGTGACTTTATGGCTTCCATCCGACCATGAATGGTCCACGCATAGACCACAGAATTCGTCCTCGGATCCTCTTGAAAACGGGATAGTGACACTGGCTCCCCGATTGGTTAGGTGGACCTCTTCGGCTTCGAAGTTGATAGTTGCTCCATGCTGCTTCAGAAACTCCACTCCTAGAACCAAGGGTTTCGGTAGGTTCTTGATAACCAGGGCATTGATGTGGAACTCCGCGTCTTGAATTTGGATAGTAACTTGACATTCGCCGATGACTGGTACACGATGTCCTCCCGCCGTGACAAGTGAGCGGGGTGATGCCACAACTGGTGAAGTTACTTGGTTTTCCTGAATGGTATTTACGCCTGACCCGGTATCTATTACTGCTGTTATCCTGTGATGATTAACGTACCCTTGGATGCACAGGATGTTCGGCCGCCCGTTTTCGACCACGGGGCTCACGGACGGGCTATCCGCTGCCCGCGTTAGTTTGGGTGGTCATATGGTTGTCGTTTCACTTCTGGTCTGGTGCTGTTCTGTCGTTCATTCCGAGCGATCTCCCTCTCCCTGATCCTGGCCCTGCAGTCTCGGATGAAGTGACCCGGTATGTTGCAGTAGTAACACCTTGGTGCTCCATTACGTGTTCGAGTGTTGGGAACTCGCCACTCCCTGGCTTCTCTTCTAGGCTCTGGGACGGTTGCGGTGAGGAGAGCAGTGACGTGATTCTGTACCACTCGTTCCCTCAGATGGCTTATCTTCAGTACTGCATCTCTTAATTGAGTTGAATCCATGGTGGTATTACTAATAAGGTAATAGCTGTCGGCGTAGCTGGGATGAAGTCCTGTCTCGAAGTAGTCTTGGAAGGTTGCGTCCGTCATCTCGGTGTCGACCTCGTGTGCAAGAGTCACGAGGTCGTAGTAATACGATTTGATATCTTCGTTTTCCCTCTGCCTCCTATTGCGTAGTTGCATCAACAGCCCTCTTGTCGACTGTTCGCCGCCAAATTCCCTGGAAAGATCTTCCTTTAACTGTCCCCATGTCTTCTGTCCGTTCTGCTCGTTGCCCGTATATTTGGAGTACCATATGTTTGCGGCCCCTTCCAGGAATGACGGTAGGTAGTATATCTTCATTGCATCGCTCCATCCGTTCGCTACTGCTGTGCGATCATAAGTTCGAATAAAATTAGTTATGTTAGAGTTGCAGGGGTTAAATACTTGCGGCGATATAAATTTTGGTACCGATGGGTTCCGCTCCGTTGTTAGTGCTACCGTGATCGTGGTATCAGCCATGTTGTGTCGTCGTAGAGGGATTTTGTAGTCTAGGTCCTTATCTTCGTCTCTTGCGTCTTCTTCGGAATCCAACCTCTTTGTATTGTGTGTCTCTTCGGTAAAGACGTCCTCTTCGGTATCTGAAATTTCTGGATTGCGTGCTTCTCCGGTGGTCACAAATTGAAATTCGATCGCCTGTACTTCCGCAGCCCGTTGGTTTTCTTCTGTAGGTGATCTAGCCAGGGATTTTCGATGATTAAACGTTGCTTCTTCGCTTGCTGTCGCTTCTGGTAACTCCGTACTTCTGTGTGGTGGGTTGAAATCTGCTTCTTCTCGTGAAAGTTTTGTTTGGCGCCTTGTTGGATACTGTCTAGACATTCCCTTGATACCTAATTGCTCGTTGAATCTTCATTGGGATCGTTTTGCGCCTCCACCATGTTACGTAGCTCATGTAGACGGTGCAAGAAGGTAGGTCAGGGATTGCCTAGAATGTAAACAAACAACAGAGTAACATGATACTTGGTTTATTAGACCGTCGCGTCGTCGAGTACAGCTGATCTCTATACAGTGGTCGCGCTACTCTACAAGTAGGTGCTGCAAAGCTACTGATATCCTTCCCATCCTAATCCGTGGCTTTTATATTAATTTGGCAAGACGTCATGACCTGCTTTAGGCTCCCAAAAATCCTTAGTTAGGATTTTTGGTTGCACACGGCTTTTTGATATAGGTAAACGTTAATGTGCACGCTTTGCACGCGTGCCACAAGGAATTTCCTTTGTTCTATATCAAAAAGCCTGACGCCTGCATTTCTGACTAAGCAATCGTCTGCCGGACGGACGGGTTAAATGACCTGGCCTAAATTATACAATGCAATGTACTATCTTTCGTCACAATACCATAGTGATGGTTTGTATACTTCTCCAGTTCCGGCTCCAGTTCTTTCACTGTCTTTAACTTTTTTAAGTTCTTTGTTATAAGTTGAGCGTAGGCTATTAATTTTGGATTTTACCATCGCCTTTGTAGCTTTCGTATCGTATTCCTGGTATTTCTGTAATAGAAGGGTGTAGGCAGCTTCTCTGATGTTTGCATTCCGATAACGTGCGTCTGTTTTGTTCCACAAGCATGGTGAAGTTTTATAAATTTCAATGAACTCGACAACAAAATCCTGCTCCTTGGACACAGCGACAGTTTTATATGTGCACTGTGTGATTTTCAAGAGAACTGACGTTAGCGAACGAACTGAGGCCTGACGCACTTGTTTACACTTAGAAACTCTAAGAACTGAACTGAAACAAATAGGCATATCCATCACGTCAGTTCTCAGTCTTCGTTTCAGTTTTCCTTTCAGTGTTTCATTTTTACACATAGGGAAAACTGACAGTTTGACTGAAACTGAAACTGAACTGAGAACTGATATGACCGTCTAAAAGGACCTTAAGCCACTCCTTAACCGTCCACGCTATTTGTTGATCACTCCTTTCATTACTGGGAAAATTGAGCTTTGCAGCCTCTGAAACGAGAAGGAACTATAATGTAAGTAAATTACTTATGTTATGCAGATGTGTTTCTTACCGTAGACAATGCCCATCATTGCTGTCCGCTCAAATGCAAGTTTAGTGTAACGACCCTTCCAGTTGAATTGCAGTGCCAAATGGTTTCTCATCAAAAATTTGATGATGCGCCTTGTTACACCCTCGATACCTAAACCACCAAGCGCAGCCAACCTTTGCACCTAAAAATAAATTTTACCTAATATTTCTATTCCCTATTAGATTCGTTTCTTACCATATATTGATTAATAGATGGATCTTCCTTTGCTAACTTTTCAAAGTTTAAGAATTCTTCGTACGTATTTAGCGGGAAATTTTCAGGCGCTATTAGTTTTTGCAAGGCCAGCTTCTTATTGTAGCGAAGAACTTCTTGCATTGTGACCAAAATTTGCTCTATTGCTGTTTGCATATTGGCCAGCGTTGCAAGAATAGTATCCAGGGATCCTCTGTTTAGAAACAAAAATTATAATAAATTGCATTATAGAATTAAAGTTTTCAATTTTTTATGAGAGATTGCAATCCGAAAGAAGCTGTTATAGGTACTATATGTACTTAAAAATACGAATACAAACCGGAAGGAAGAGTTGTTACGGACACACCTCCATTATTTAGGCCTCTATCAAGGTCTTCTGAAACGCAACTGTAATGATGCACAAATTATTAAAAGAACAATCGAATTATCTTATTGCCAAAAATTATGTCATTTTTGAAAGCTGCGGCAAAATCAGAAGATAGTGTAAGGGTTGAGGTTGAAGTCGCCGTAGGAGTCAACCGAAGTCACACCAGACAGTGCATTGGCACTAGCAGGAATGGATGGCCCCTGGACTACTCGCATTTTTTTCTGCAATGGTAAATCGCTTTCTTCATCTTCTGATGTCTCAGAATCTGAAGGAACAGATTTCCTGGTGGCGATACTTCCCGCCGATAGATAGTTTAAATCCTCACATTCTTTGATTAGCTTTTCAAGTTCTTGTTCGGCCAATTCGTATGACTCTAAAAATAATGAAACAGTTCAACATAAACTAAATATTTACAAAAGCATGCAATGTGTAGGTAAATGAACTAACCAGTTTGAAGATGTATTTTTGACATCGTTTTATGAAGAGTGTTAGCGGAACAGTTCCTGTTGATGACGGCCAATCACATCGCGTGCCATTTTTCAGTAACCATTCAACCGGTACAACGGCGAATTCTTTGGGTTTTGAAGTGTCAGATTTGAATTCAACTACCCCGTAAAACATTTTTCTGGGAATAATTTTGAATAAATAAAAATTATAATGATAAAGACACGGAATTCCATTCAATATAGGTAGTAGTAGCGAAAATACAAGTGTAACTACATGCCGTGATTTAATGGAAAAAACGCAAAGCTGGTTTTGTAAGGAATTAAAAATCCTTTGTATAAAATATTCTCTTTAGTTATTGAAAGAGCATTTTTTACAGAATCCTTTGCAATAAAATATGTTCAAATTTGATGAAGGCATAGGTGTCGAATATAAATTGTAAGTTAATGAACTAATCCCCTCAAACTTTATTTCATTCCCGCAAACACAAATCTTTTTAATTAAGAAATTTTTTTTAGATTTCAGCAGAACACAATTATCCGGAACCGAATTTGATAACATGTACTGACTAAAAATTATCTTCCTACATTCATAAGATATCAGATCTCCATTTGCTAGATAGGTCTCGTTATGGATATGTTTAGCTTGAAAAGCTGTTGCGCAAGCCAGGTTTTTGTTTCTGGCTTTAGATTCACGCAAACATTTCTCTTTTCCCAAAACCCGACGATATATTTGTTCTAAAACACATTTATTGAAAGAATGTACTTTTCTCTTTAAAAACCCTAAGTAACTCTCAAATACAAAACAAGAGTAGTCTGTAATGGGGCCAAACTTACGGACGTCGTCTACTACGTGCGTAAGGCTGTGAATATTGTATACAACAAAATCTTCATTTAAGATTTCTGCAGACAATGTAACAAACTGGTTTAAAAAAATTTCAGCATCGTCCAAGTAACTGGCAATAAGACTTTTATTCGATATTATAAAAACTGCAAAATGAAGCAGTAAAATATGCTTATACTGCTCTTTCTTCAAACACCCCTGCATCACAATTACTCCGTAATATAAAATAAAATTTTTATATTCAGTTGCCTTCCAGCGCTTAATCTCACTAAAAGATCTACATTTTCTTTGAATCTCAGATGGTATGTATAACCTTATTTCAGAGACTTTCGCGTTCATTGAGGTTATTAACGTATGCGATAGTTTATGCGGAGGTTTGCCATAAATGTAATAATTTACAAGGACCCGTCTAACAGCTCCTAGGAATATTAAATGCATCGGATCTAGAGGAAATTGTGCAACCAACTTTCTATTTACTGCTAAAATAGGAGATCTTGATTTAATAAAGTGTTTCTCACCGACTTCAAAATCTTCATCTCGAATCTGTTCAAACAACTGATTAATTGCATAATTAATTCGGTGGTATTTGTATACTCCAACTATGTTACACCTCTCGCAACCGTGTTTACTAGTATGCCCTATTGTTCCCTTTAAATACGCCCTTGCAGGTGCATCGCAAGTAAAAAAAATGTATGTCGATTTCATAATGAACCTCATCAAAAACAAATCCTGTTTTTTGCATTTCAGAAAATTCTGAAATAAAATCTTTTAAAAATACATGACAAGGATCTGGTTTTCCTGTGCCTCCATAACAGGCAATTGTAAATGGGCTGTCGTCGATTAAATCTTCACATCTACCTAGAATAGGACGGAGTTCCGTATTACTGCTACGAAAAATTGGTAAACCGTCGATATTAATTTGTAAAAGAATTTTTGGAACATTTTATTTAAAACCATGTTTCATTTTCACAGATAATTGATGGGAAATACCCAAATAAAACATTTTCCCATTGGTAAGGAAATTACTTGGAGTAAATCGAGGTGTTTGAAGTAAACTGCGGTAATCATTAGGCAGAGAACTGTGATGTGGTTTTAGTGTTTTCAATAACTGCATCACAGCAGAGACACTGATATTATTTGAACAAGACCACTCTCGTAACTGATCTCCTAACAGTATTGTTGCATTTTCATTTATATCTGACGAACTACTACTGCCGCTGCTAGTTCGTTGCCAGAAATTTGGGCCTCCTAACAGTATTGTTGCATTTTCATTATTATCTGACGAACTACTACTGCCGCTGCTAGTTCGTTGCCAGAAATTTGGGCCAAGTGCATCAAATCCGATTTCTTGGCTTTCAGTTTCAAAACTCACACCGTTCTTAATACCGTCGTCCGAGTGTGTAGAAACTGTTGGACTAGTAGGCAATGTTTCAAACGCAGTTGTGTTGTTACCGGTTAACAAAGAAAACACGGCACGGTTACACTTACAATGTTCACTATTACGTTGTGCACACTGTTCTTTCAACAAGGTATATTTTTGTTTGGTTTTTCTTTGAATTTGTCTCTTAGACAGGGGTTTAGATGAGGGTTTATAGGGGGGCATGTTAAACTTCTCTGTCCGATGGTCTACATCTGGAAATGAAATTGTATTTTGGTAAAAAAAAGACCCTGATAACACACGCGGGAAACCGAAGCCAGTAGAGGTTATGTGCACAACAAGCATGCAAACAATTGTCAGTAGATACATACAACTATACTAATTTACTTAGTTACAAATTGTCAGTAAATCTTGGACTTACCTACCTTAGACACTATGTTTCAATAGAAAGGCACTAGCACAGGTCGTACTCGTATGATGCACTCCCAACGGCAATAAGATTCCAAATGGACGCGAACAAACCGCACGATGCCATGTGTATCACGTGGTGTCTATTCCACGAATCACATTAAAGTTGTTCAAAGCGTGGTTGACAAGGAACGTTTAAGTAACGTTTTTATGATACGTTTATGTGAACGGTAATTAACACGTTAGTCATCCGTGCATTATCAATAAAGTAGTAACTTATGTAGTCCATCCATGTAAGGTCCATCCTGACCTAACGTTTTAATAACGTTAGTACAAGTCAACTTCTACGCTTTACGTACATTTAACGTTGGTTTTATTATTTATTTTATTTTTGGTCGAATAACACGTAATTGTAAGGTTGCACAAAACTGGTTAGTTTTTTTACCAATAGTAAACCGTTGAACATACAACATAAACGTTTAATCAACCAATGATACGTTGAAATTACGTTTAAAAAACGTATGTGCGTTTCCTGGGATGGTCTTTTAAAATTCTCCATAATTCTAACAATCCTTTGATTGATATTTTCCAACATTTTATAAATTTTACTATCCTTGTAACATCTACTTCTTTACTGTTTAAGATTATCAAATGGTTAAAAAAATTATAACTGGTTTCTAGGAATTCAACTTGATATTCTGATTCATTGAATTTTCTATTATACTTTTTTTTTGTGTATTCATGGACGAATTAAATAGATCAAATAAATAATCTATTGTGGTAATTACTTTAGAAGTCGTATCTGCTGCAGACCGAAGAAACCAAAGTGAATATAAAGGTTTAACCCAGCAGCAACGGTTGCACTTAGCGTTTGCGCAGCATATTTCACCTGCATTTTTTGGAAATTATTGGGTCTTACATGGGAATCGGTGAATTTTGGGGCTGCTCCTGTTGAAAATTCTTTATATTTATTGTAGAAAGCTTCTACATGTTTCCATGATGTCGTTCTTCCCTGCGTTTTAAATGTATATTGCAACAGATTGTTGCGGGTGGCCTTCAACAAATGCGGTGGGTCAAACATGTATACCACTTTCAGGTTGTTAACCATAAAGTATGGTGTTTCAGGATTGTAACGACGTCGGTTTATTTAGTCCCTTCGTCTTACCTGATCGGGTTGCTTCAGTCGGAGATCCAGTGTTCTTCGAAATAAATCAAACGGTATACGGAGTTCAATTCAAATCAGGTTTTATTGTCGTAAACGCAAACAAAATATATATACATAAAAGAAAAGAAATGGTAGCATTCGCATATGGAAAAAGTTTGACAAAAGTAAATAAACATTCGTCGAAAAATAGCACTATAAAAATGTACAAAGAAAAACACGCTCCGGAAAAATAACTGGTAAAAATACTTTTTCTACAAACCAGTCCTAGACGGGTTGAGTGCCGGGCGACGGGCTGTCTGGCGCGGTCGGAGAACAGCTGGGGCCTTCAGCTTCGGCGCGCAGTCGGTCGTACTCGTGAACGGTCGGTCTCGGTTATGGCGGGAGCGTTGAAACAGGCAGCCAATGTATTAATCAGCATGCGTCCGCTAAACGGTCAGCTTCGGAGTCGGCTGGAACGGCGAACGGGAGAGAGCAGCCAATGTATAATCAGCGTGCCTCTGCGGCTCTGCCTGTTGTTGCTGTTTCTAGGCCTTTATATACCAAAATTCTAACCCCTGCTCTACGTATAACTGCTGCAGGAAACTGGTTATTACTGGTTATTAAAAATACTCGTATAGGCATACAGGCTTTCCAGGCCAGCGTAAATTCGATTTAAAAAGCGGTTTTAATACTACGAAAGATAACCATTATAATATTTAAACTAATTTACATTACGAATGAGCGAAATTCGTTACACCCTCCTTACGTCGAAAAGGATCGAGACGGCGGTAATAAGATAACAAAAGTCAGGATAATGTATACAATAATCACGGTTTTGGGAAGCGTCAAAATCGTTTTCATTACGAATTAGCGAAATTCGTTACAGGATTTACATCCAACAACTGTGCCATCTGCAAGTTATTACTTCCCATATCACTAGTCAAGCAAGTCACACGAACACCAGTGTTGCATAGTTTTGAGATGAGTTCTATTATGATAGCCTTCAATTTATATCCCGGGTATGTTGAATTTAGGAAATAATAAGCAAGGGGCTGTTTCCAATTTTTTCTTATACCCCTCAGCATCATCACTGTAGCCGTCATTGCAGGTTTAAGCGACTTCTTTTCTTCACCAAGATCTTCCAAACCAATAACTTCATCCAATCCGATTTCATAAAACAAGTTAGCTTTTATACTCATTTCATCAATGCATAATGACCATACCTTGTTGGATTCCTCAAAGTTATTTACCTTTAACTTGAATGCTTCAAAAATAGCTTCATTTATTCCTGGAGTAATTCTGAACCCTCGGACATATTTCTGAATTAGTGTTGGCGATGGTAGACAAAACATCTGCATCCCGTACGTCTTGTATAGTTTGGGTCCCATCATATACATTTTGAGGCACTGGTGCTTGAACTCGGTGGTATATCTCCGACCTTTGCAAAGCTTGCCTTGCTGCGTAACCTGAATATTAATAAACGTAGCCATTTCTTTGGATTGGCATATCTGCTCGGTGTAGGCTTTATATTTCTCTAAAGTGATAGGCTTGGTGCTGTTTCCTTCCTGTTCTTCAATTCGTTCTCGTAACTGAGAATTTTCTTTCTGCAATTGTCTGATTTTCCTCCTGTATGCTATTTTCCGACGTGAATTACCAGACATCCCTTTGGGCCCTTGGATTCCACATAATGATGGTGTTGTAGTTGGCGAAGTACTTGGAGATGTTGGCACTGGTGATGTTAAAGTGTTCGGACAATCAAACATTAATTCCTCTTCAGATTCATCTACAAATAAACTTTTATTTAATACACCATTCTTGTTGTACTATCAGTACTATCATCTATGTATGATGTTTTCAAAATTTCTATTATGCACACTTGGGTGGTCACATTGCTTTCGGAATATGTAGTTGATATCGTTCACTATTCTATTGGTATCTTTATATAAAACGTGTCATCAGTATGGAATAGAGAATGGATCTGTAGGTCTCAATGGCACCATTAAAATGAATATAAATGGCATAGAAAATCATAAATCAAATTATTACATACCATCTGTAAGATGATCCGCCAGGCTATCTGTATGGCAATGAGTAGAAGTGGATGTTGGTGACAGCACTTGTGTTGGTGGTGCAACAGACTCTATTGTATCTGAAATCCAATTTATTTTGTGATTTGTTAATAATTATAGAGTCGATATTCAGAGTTTTTTTAATAAACAGTACAACTTCAAAAATCCAAAACGTCAAAAATCCGAACGCATTTCAAAGTGTTTAAAAGCATAATTATGTAATAATTTTGTTAATATATGTCTCTTTACGTAAAGTGCACTTTTAGGCCTAATTGGTGCTTTGTCTGTTATTTTCGAAAATCCGAACAAATTGATAATCCGAACCTCCTTCGGTCCCAATTAGTTCGGATTATCGACGCTCTACTGTAGGTGCTTTTATAATTATACACACATAATAAAGTACCTTCACATATAGTATATTGCAGGTAGGTTGTTCCACGAGTCATTACAGAAGAGTCGCACAATGGGGTTCGTGATACAATTTGTTTCGTTAATTCAGCGTCAACCCGCTCAACATTATCTAAAACAAACTTATTCTCTTTTCTAGGCCGTTTACATTCAGGATCTTCCGCATCACTCATATCACCATCGTCAGACTGTTCTTTGCCTGAAACCAATTTGTATTGTAGGTGACTGTTAAATAGAGGTGGGTGCCAAATCCCGCACCTACTCTTTTGAACCTACTGCGTAGGTTGGAGTAGGTGCACCTGACCCGGACTCGTGAAAAGAGTAGGTTCGGTAGGTCCACACGATGGTCCACACTAGTCCACACGGTCTAGGCTACGCGTAACCTACTTCAATCCAACCGGTGCGGTTACTCGCCGCACCGGCCGGTGCGATGTTTGTTGGCATTCTATGGGTAATAGAATTAGAGCTGAAAGAGCTGATTCTAATTTGATAAGTAGAGTATAGACAAAATAGTCTTTTTCGTACATGCAGAGAAAATTTTGCGGAAATAATTTTTTTAGTATATTCATAAAAAGCCAGTTAGAAACTTCATTTAAAAAAATCTTAAAGTGTGTAATTGTAGCTATTAAAGGCATGAATCTTTTTCGAAACATTTACCTAAAAATATATCTTGTGATTTTTATAGAGCTTTCAAATTATAAATCTGGTAACAAAAAGTACCCAACATGAAACACTAAAAAAATCTGATGTGGCCAGGCACATGACTTTATCATACAATATATAAAATTAATAGTTTAGCTGCGTGAGATTATATTTGATCAAGATCGATCGTGTCTGCATTAAAATAAAACAAGTAGCCAGGATTTCACAGATATTTTGATAATATTGACAGTAGGTATTGTCAAAAAATCAGCGTTTGACACTACCTACTGTCATTAGAATGAAAATATCTGTCAAATCCTGGCTAACTAGGTTTAATGCAGACACGATCTCGATCAAATAAAATTTGCTCATACAGCTAAACTATTAATTTTACCAAAAAATTTCATAGACATAAATAATACAAAATTTCTATATATAGGTATATAACCGCCCCCCCTTCCCCTTAATGTTTATATATCTATGGGGACCTATTCCGAGGAACATTACCAATGCTAATTAAGACTTTTTGACTTATTTTGGTCTGTGCTAAAATTTAATAATATTGCTGCAATTAAGTAGATACCAAAATATGTTAAAAATCGCAATTAACAGTCAGAAAATGTATTGGTGATATACAACACAAATAAAATGTTTATCAATTAGTACTTAAGAAAAAACTTTTTAACACAAGACAACGAAAACTAAGGTAATAAGTTGTAATAACGTTAACAAAACTTATTCATAAATATGATTAACATTTAAAAATAGAAGCATTTAGAGTTGTTCCGCTTTTAAACGGGCTCATTAAGTATGTAGCCAGCAGAAGAAAATAATCTCTCGCATGGCATAGAAGTTGCCATAGCGCAGAATGTTTCTTTGACTATAGCGCTCAAATTCGGATATACATGTTCGTGGTCCTTCCACCAACGAAGTGGGTCCATATTACGGTTTAATAAGTCGTCCTAGATATATCTTTGAACCTCCGATATCGCCCTGGAGTACGACGTTCCTAATGGCTGGTGTCCAGAAAGAGTCTTGTCAATTGATGACCAAATGGACAATGGTTGGGCATCACTCGTGCTTGGCTGAGTTTGTGCAGCGGGTGTATTTATGGAAACTCAGTCTTTCACTAAATTTATGAGGTACTTTTTTATTTTGTCGGAGGCTGCTGTATTTGCAAAAACGTGTTGTTTGAACCTTGGATCCAAGAGCCTACAGCAGGCTAAGGTGGTACTGTATTCTACGTTTTCAAATCGTTTGTTGATGTCGTTTTTTAAATGGGTAATTATTTCGTGCAATAAGCCGCACTCTAAGTCTGCCGACTCTAAGAATCCATTCAAAACGTTGCGGAGCCCAACAACAAAAATACAATGACCATTGAAGCGGTAATGTATTTATCTCCCGAAACAGCAGTGGTGATATTTTCAAAAGGTGTTAGAATTTTTATTATATCCCGCAGGAGTTTCCACTCTGCTAGCGTTAGTATGGGCAAATCGGTATCTAAAATTGCAACTGTTGATCGTATTGCGTCCTCCAACTATACAAATCGCTGAATCATGTATAAGGTGGAATTCCATCGTGTCACACATTGCTGTTTCAATTTCTTGGGGTCATTTCCGCTACTTCTTTGTTGGTTAATCAGTTTTGCATTAGCCGTTGGACTTTTCTTGAAATGAGCAACTATTTATTTTATTTTTGTGACGGTCACTTCCACTCCAGATTTGCTCAAACCACTCTGCACTATTAGGTTGATAGAGTGAGCAAAACAACCAAAATGTTTCCAGCCCAAATTGTCGGTGATAGCTTTCTTTATATTCGACGCATTATCCGATATAATTATTGCAATTTTGTTAGTAAAGCTCCATTCCTCAACAGTTCTCTGTATTTCAGCAGATAAATTTACGCTGGTATGGCTCTGAAAAAAACGCCGCATTGCAATAGCATTGAATGCATTTCAAATTCTTCTGATATAAAATGAGCCGTTATAGCCATGAAGCTCTCATTGTTAATTGATGTCCAGCAATCAGTTGTCAAACATACGCTATTAATGGTTTTAATTACTCGCGGCACTTATTGAAACACTTTTCAAAAAGTGCCGGTATGGCCGATTTGGAAATAGTTTGCCTATTAGGCAAAGTATAATTTGTATTCAGCGCTTTCACAAATCTTCGAAACCCTCTATCTTCAACGATTCGGAATGGTTGATAATCAAGCGTGAATAGCAATAATAATTCTTGGTCAATTTTCTTTTTTGTGCGAGGGCCATTTATCTTTGACTAAAATACGATGAAAGAGTTGATTGTCTTTTTTGAACGGTTGATGTAGTAACAGATGAGCTGGTTGAAGCTGAGGTACCAGGTTGAGCCGAAACAGTTGACATGGCGCTCCTGCTTTGAGCTGTAGTACTATCCTGAAAGATATTACACGTGTAAATGTTATGAAAAACATACTATATTGTACAAGTATGCACATCGTGCTTCTATGCAGTATCGCATAGGCCCCCATAAGGGATATCAATTTTCAGAGATATACATACAAATAATATTTTTCAAACTATTGAATTAATGCACTAACTGTTTCTAAGTTGAATTAAAACCAAGTATTTCTATTTTTTAACTCGAAAAAATGTTAGCTTTTGTTTTAGCTTGGTTTTAGAGTGGTAAACACAAACAAAAAGTTAGAATTTCCAAAGGTGAAAAATAAAACTATTTAAAATATATTGGCGCGTACCAATCGTATGAAGCAAAATAACACATTTGCATAATAAAGACTCCTCGATAATTATAATCATACGCTTAACTATACTAGTGACTAATAAGTTAGTACGCGTTATAACACGAACAAAATGTGAACACAATAACCATCATCTTTGCGTATTTTAGTACTATGTATAAAACTCTTGTTTTGTGGCAAAAAAAAACCAAAAACACATTTTCAAACTTTCACACACAAATTCTTAATTAATTTTTAATTATGTATTCCAAAAAATAATCCAGTAAAATCAAGCAGTTTATAAGTTATATCGCCACAAAACTTAATAGTTTTTAACATTTTGCTTTCTCCCATTTTATTGAGATTTATATTTGAATTTTTACGTTTAGCGTTAAAAGAGAGAAATACGCGACAGTCATTGGGTTCATCACATTTCGTTCGCATGTAATTAGTAATCAGTGTATCATGAACGAGCGCCTAAGCTGATTTAAAAGTGATTCTAATAATTTACCTGATTAGATGAAGCTGCGAGGGTTGCAGTTTCCCTCTGATCCATCTGGTGGACATTTCCACAATTTTTGCTTCCTTTTTCACCCGAGGCTGCAGTGAAATTTACTGTGGGATGCTTCCGTTGAACGTGTCGCTTCATATTTGATGTCGAAGATTTATTAGACATTATTTGTTTGCATATATCGCACTTAGCGTTATCTTTGTCCAGAGTTGTAAAGAAATTCCAAATTGGGGTTCGTTTTTGATTTTCCATGATGCAAATCTCGGTACAGTTTTAACCGTTTCGCCGAAAAAAATTTCAGGAACAAATGCGTTCTCACCACTAACAAAATAACGAATAAATGCGAATAACACATATAAGCCCTTTTATACCATCGTAGGGTTTGGCTGCTTATTAGGTGTGCTGATAAGAATACTTAAAAAAAAAGTGAAAACATTAGTTCCTTTCGGAACTAAATATGAAAAAACATTTTAAATCATTAAGGGGTTGGCGCCTAGTGCCGCAAAAGAATGCACTTGTCCATTTTCCTTTATTATAATAACTGTTTTGCCGCCAGGCGGTTTTCTATGTTTCCGTGTTTTTTTTTCTGCCACAACTATTAAAACGCCGCGTCTTTGAATATACCGCGTCGGTGTCGGGAGTTAAAGATCGAAAGATCGATGATGTTGTTTTAAAAGTTTATTAGGTAAAACTTGGACTTTTACAGAATACACTTGTTTATGGAAATCTGAACAATAGGTACGCACAGCGCAAGAGTGCAAACGAGACTTGCCTACGAGATGGCGTACGTGTTTATTATTAACTCTAATCTTATCTCTAAAAAGCCCTGTTAGCAAAATAGTCTTTTCTAATTATATATGGTCGGGAATCGTAACTCCTCCCCTGTTAAAATAAACTTTCTCCTGAAATTTAGTTTTTTTTCTTTCTAGCAGCTGAGATTTTAAAGATTAGAATACATACAGTTACAATTACAAGTATGGTTATAACAATATAGGTTAACATATATGAGAAGTAGTTGAATACTTAAGTATTTCAATCTTATTATCTACGAAAGCGGTTACATTTCTTAACTCTAATACATTTTCCTTATCAATGGTTATATTAGTCATGTGAACATTGGTGATGAAGTTTGGTCGTGACATGGTCTTACGATAATTCTGAATTTTTATCTTATTAACTACATATTCACAATTATTTTTAGTTTTTACTTGGTATACCCCAGTTTGTAGGAGTATATAGCGCTCTTGTCGGTTACAAAATTGTTTTATTTGAATTTTATGACTTATAATAAGTAAGACGATTTCATCGTACTCAATTATTGTTACGTTGTCAATGTTAATCAGTACAAAGTTACAAAAATCAGTATGTCCGTTTATAATGGATACTTCACATACATTTTGGTCGTAATGATACATTAATTCATTACATAAGTACTCCTCCTTTTGCAATATATGACATATTTGACTGTTAGAGGCATGTTTCTGAGGCGTATAAAGAAAATATGGTTCTTTAGGTTCAATCTGGTAATATGAGTTGTTGATTTTCGTTGGCAAAGGATAAAGTTTGAAATATTGAAATGGTTTGTTATCAATTATAGGAATTCTTAAAATAAAAACATAACGATTGTTGTTTTGGTAACAAAACAATTGAGAAATAGTTTCAATTTCATAAATTTGTGTAATTAGTATCTCAAAAGGGAATTTGCGATTTTCATCAAGATGTACTTCTTTAATTTCGTGTAATAACAGTTCCGGCGTAATTAGACTTGCGTGTAAAATGTTTCCTTTTGCCAACTTAATATTTCAATATTATTCTAATATTTCATTAAGTTGTTGGATGAACAATTCAATTTCAATCATTAGAGTGTTCATGATCTCTGCTGATGATAAAGATTTATATTTGGATTCGAGTGTATTAAATTTGTCTTGAACTTGTAAGTTTTGGTTGATTATTTGTGTACTCTCGTTTATATATTTAATCAAATTATGACCAATTTCCATTAGTTTATTCTGTTTTTTAGTTAGTTTGTCTAAAATTTTATCATATCTCTCAGCATCAGTATTGTCTAAATTACCGGTTATAAATTTAATAGCACAGCCAATTACGGTAATTAGTCCTCTCTTGGATCTTTCTTTGGGATTTAAATTATAATATCTATTTGCCATTTCCTTATAAGTTCTGGTTAATACAGATCTTTGTAGTTCATTGTTAGGTTCAATTGTCACTTCTGACGATAAAATTGTTTCAATAGATTTCGAGTATACATTAAAAGTATCAATAATAGGATCTAAAGATATTTCTGTAATAAGTTCAAAATATTTACGGGTATTATACGCAAGTCCTAGACGTGCTGGTAGTATTCCCGCAGGGTTTGCTATTTCTTCTAATTCTGCTTGTCCTCCACCGAGGAACCTGTAATATTACGGAATTTAAGTTCTCTTTTATGAACTATTCTATGTTTCAAATTTGATTTCAAAGGTTTTAGAGCGATTTTTTCATGTTCCAGGATACGTTCGACTTCGTAGGGTCCTAGGAATAGGAGATCGGATTTTTTTCGGGATTCGTTCCTAACATATACTTGAACTCCAGGTTTTAGTTCTTGTGTTTTAGACTTTTCATTTTGTTTACTTATATATTTTTCTTTTTGTGCAATATCTTGAGAGTTTAAATTTTTGTAAAGAAATTCTGTGATGTCTTGTTGTTTCTTAATATAATCGCACATCATTTTTTCTTCATACGCTAAATTTAAAGGATTTGTTGAATCTATTCTTCCAAACAAAATTTCGAAAGGGGAAAGTTTAAATGTTTCTTTTATACTTGAATTATATGCAAGGATTGCTCTGTTCATTGCTTGTTTTAACAAGATATATTTATCATGGAATAATATTAATCGTAAGTGTTCTTTTAGTGTCGAATGAAGTCTTTCTATTTGGTGAATTACTGTCATGATGACCAGTAGTTATAAATCTTAATTTTATTTTGTGTAATTTAAGTAATTCTGTTATGACTTTGTTTTTAAATTTTGTATCATTATCACACGCAATTTCCATGGGATTACCAAATATCGAAAAATACTTTATGAATTTATCTGCTATTGAGATTGAATTTATATCCTTTAGTACATAAGCTTGAGCATAGCGTGAAAGTTTATCTATTATAGTTAAGAAAGCTTTTCCATTATAAAAGAAGATATCAGTGTGTAATATTTGCATTGGTTTTTCAGCTGTTTGAGTGATTTGATAGGGTGGTTTTATAGGATTTCTATCATATTAACTTTGTAGACAAATGTCGCATCTGCCTATATATTTCGCTACTTCTTCTTGTAGATTTTTCCACGAGTAGTTTTTCTTTATTTGTTCAATAGTTTCATGTATACCACGATGGTTACGAAAAGACTCATGTTCTTGAATGATTATTTCTAATTTTCTTTCTTCATTATGCTTTTATTAGTAAATTGTTCTAAACAAATTTTGCATGTTAATTTGTAAACTTCTTCGTTGCAATAAATATAGTATGTTTTTCCTGGGAGACAGTAATCTTTTAAGGTTTGAAAAATTTGGTGATAGGCTGTTAACCTATTAACTTTTACTTTATAAATTCTTACTTTACCCAAAGTCATTTCTAATTTATATCTTTGGTCATGTATGTCCAAAAATATTTGGGGATTTTTTATATCTATGGGATCTTCAGATATAGGGATGGAATTATTATTATCGGTTATTTCATTGCTGTGTAAACTGCTAGAAGTTGATCGGTTATCAATATCCTCTGCATCAAGTTGTCCTTGTATGGAAGCATTGTCGTCAATATGATTTATTATTACTCTACTCAAAGCGTCAGCGTTTTTATTCGTTTTACCTGCTTTATATGTTATTTCATAGTCAAACTCTTGTAAGTACAATTTCCATCGTTGTAGTTTTAAATTTCCATCTTTTAGATTGTGTAGCCAAATAAGTGCTTTATGATCGGTAATTAATTTACAGTGATTTCCATATACGTAAGGCCTAAATTGCTTTAAAGCATACACGATTCCCAAAAGTTCTTTTTCCGTCGATCGTTTATTTATGAGTCAGTTTAGTGAATAGGAAATCGTTTATTAAAGTACTCCATTAATGCACGATTTCTATTAATGCATGATTTGTTATAGCCAATCACAAGACGCAATGACGTCGTTTGATTGGCCAATCGAACATATGTGAAATGAAACCTTCCAATCAAAACATACCGCTCTCTAGAACTGTCAGTGTCAAGTTACATAAATTGTCATATAACCTAAAAAGACATCGGCGAAGAAAAATGTATGTAGAAGACGCTAGAAGAATACGGTCGACGGAAAAATTTTGTAACCAACTCGAATATTAAACAGCGATTAATGATCTCGACAATTAACGCGCTCGCTTCGCTCGCGCGTTAAACAGTCTCGATCATTAATCGCTCTTTTTAATATACTTGTTGGTTAAATAACTATTTCAGTAGTACTATATTTCTGTTATGTGTCACTTAAAGTACGAGAGGCATAAGCAATGGGTTTATCTGAACCGGGGGTTCCTTGAGAAAGTATTGCACCAAGTGCTAACATTACTAGCATCAGTAGTGATGTTAAATTGTTTCGTGAAATCAGGAAATGCTAAAATCGGATCATTCATTAGTAATTGTTTACAATACTCAAAACATTTTATAGTCTTCTGTTATTTTAATTACAGAATTTTTCTTTAAACATAATGTTAAAAGTTTTGTTACTTGTGCAATTTTTTTTATAAATTTACGATAATATCCTAATAAACCAAGAAATGATTTGATTTCAGTTCGTGTCTTAGGTAAAGGAAACTTTTTAATTGCTCTTAATTTATCTGGGTCCGGTTTTACTCCTTCATTGGTAATAAGATGTCCAAGGTATTTTAACTCTTTACATAAAAAGTCACATTTGTCTAAAGAAATTTTTACTCCACTATTTTTTAATCGTTCGAAAACTTGTTGTAATCTAATTTTATGTTCTTGTAATGAAGTTGAAAATATAATAATATCATCCAAATAGACATAGCAAATCTCGTTAACGAGACCACGTAAAATATTGTTCATTGCACGTTGAAATGTGCTAGGTGCATTGCATAGCCCGAAATGCATTCTATTGAACTCATAGAGTCCAGTGTCTGTGATAAATGCTGTTAAAGGTTTATCGGATTCGTTCATTTCAAGTTGATGGAATCCGCTTGAAAGGTCTAATGATGTAAAATAATTTTCTCTTCCTAAACGATCTAAAATTTCAGTTATATTTGGAAGTGGCTACTTGTCTTTAATGGTTTGTTCGTTTCGTTTTCGGTAATCTATCACAAGACGCCATTTTTGTTTACCTGAGGCATCAGGTTTCTTACTTACAAGTGATATGGGTGATGCCCATGGTGATTTAGATTCCCTAATAATTTTCTGTTGCATCATTTTTCTAATTTGATTGTCAATTTCCAATTTCTGCGAATATGGTTTTCTATAAGGACGTTGATAGATTGGCGTATCATCCTTAAGTCTAATTTCATGTTTTATGGCATTATGAAATGTCAATGGTATGTCATCTGAGTGTATTATACTGTGATATTTGCATAATAGATTCCTAATCATCGATTGTTCTTCTAAGTTCAAACGTTTAATTCTTAATTTCTCCTGAATTGTTCTGAACTGAATTTTTGTTATATCTTGGTATGAAGGTGTATTTTCGTCTTCATATTCTGGAATTTGTTCAACATAAAGTGGTTCAGTGCAAAAGTTGACTGGATAAGTATTAAAATTGGTGATTTCTACTAAAGCTTCGTGATTTTTTACATTTATTAACGAATTCGGTATTTCTACATCTTCTGTTATCTGAATATTATTTAATAAAAATTTACCATGTTTATTTCTAATAGGAACCTTGATGACTTGTCTCATTCGTGGTTGTAACTTAATCGGGGAATTATTGAATTGAAAAGGTATTTCCGTATATTTTGTCTTCAGAATTTGATTTTTAAAATTTAAGTTTGCATCTAATTTTTTTAGTACATCAGCACCTATCAATCCTTTGTATTTGTTACTAAAGTTTATAATACTAAAAATATATTCATTATCTGGATCTCGAAATGTGTTCAATGCTGGAATTTGGATCTTGAAATTTTGAATACTTTCACCATTGTTTTTACGATGTAAGGATCAAAAATTAGATAATCAAGAAAATATTGTTCTGCTAGTTCTTCTGAAATAACTGACATCGATGCTCCTGAATCAATTAAAAATTTTGCATTATTAAGCTCTGGAACAACAATATAAGGAAGTTTTGGTAGTAATATAGAATTAATTTCTATTCTTGGTGTGTTTACGAGGCATCCTCCTGAAAATCCTGAGGTTCATCTTCGATGATTTCCTCTATCTTATATTCAGATTCATTTGATTCTACCCTTTCTAAATTATCCGGGTCATCGACTTCTTTATAAAATTTACCTGTGTTATCATCATAATAAATTTGCGTTTCAATATTATGATGTTCATTTTTTGGGTATTTGTATTGTTTTTTTAAATAACTTTGTGATGGGTCTACATCCATCGGTTTCGGATAATTTTTGAACGAATTTACAACAATTGGTTGTACACTATAACTTTTATAAAAAAAAACTGGGTTATTCTGATTTGGATTGAAATTATGTTGAGGTCGTATATATTGTCTTGGATACGATGACTGACTTATTGCTAATCTGGTTGGTAGTGGTGGTCTAGGTGTGTTTACAGGAATATATATGGGTTTATAAGAAGTTTGGACTGGTCGAGAAGGACCAGGTTTTGAAAAATCTTTACCAGGTGGTAAGGGCGGTGTAATTTTAGTTTTTATGTTAAAGTTTTGCGTATCCTGTTTACATAAGTAGAGCCAGTTTTGCTTTTCCAGTACTAAAGCCATTGCCTGTTCTAAATTCATTGGTTGTCTCGTGTAGATATATTCTCCAAAATGTGGATTGCTCATTAAGTTCCGTAAATATGTCTGTAAGGCGGTTTTCTTATACATCTGAATTTTTAATGGACGTTCAGCGGCGTCGGTTGTAAGTTTAACTTTCGTTAATAATAAATTTAAAGCATTCCGTATTCTTTCGCCAAATGCATACGGGTTTTCATTTTTATCTAAGTTAATTTGGAAAAAGTCCGAAAGCAAACAGTCTTCACTGCGTTGGTCGCTATAATTTAATTCCAAACGCGCTTTAATGTCGTGCCATGTTTTAAGATCTCTTAAAGCGATCAAATTTTGAGCTTCACCTATAAATTTATTTTTTATTATTTTTATGACAAATGAATTTATAGTGTTATTTGGATTAATTGTATCGTAATAAGTTGTTATAAATTCTTCACAACACTCGATAAATAAAGGTAAAATAATAGTATTCCCATCAAAATTTGGAATAGCAGAGATTTCGGCGGGTGTAATATCTTTACGTTGATGCGGCATTTTTCTAGTTATCTTTAATCTATTTAACGCTTCAGTTAATTGCTCAATTTTAATTTTTGTTTGAGGAGTAGTTATGTTTACAAAAACACAAACGAAATAATTGTCACGATCAAACTTATGCGTTAGGTATCACTTACAGTAGTAATATGATAATTGCTGTATTCATTGGTGTAGGCGTTCTTCGTCTTCGTCGTCGTTGTGGACGCTGGTTATGTTGTGGGCGGATTGGAGTCGGCAATTTGAGCGCTGTTCCAATCTGTGGGGTGTTGGCTGGCTTGAAATCGGCGATTTGAGCGTCTTTCTACCTTGGGGTTGATATCCGTCGTTGTTCGTGGTTGTTTCGCTTCGAATCACCAGGAAGAGAATTTGACTCAGCTTAACTTCAGATACCTTGGGTCTGCTGCACTTCGTTGGTGTACCAATTATTCTTGTAGGCCCGTGGAGATGAACTTCGTTTTCACTAAAACCTGTCTTTTTTGGATCCTACCGACTGCGCCAGTTAAAGATCGAAAGATCGATGATGTTGTTTTAAAAGTTTATTAGGTAAAACTTGGGTTTTTACAGATTACACTTGTTTATGGAAATGTGAACAATAGGTACGCACAGCGCAAGCGTGCAAACGGGACTTGCCTACGAGATGGCGTACGTGTTTATTATTAACTCTAATCTTATCTCTAAAAAGCCCTGTCAGCAAAATAGTCCTTTCTAATTATATATGGTCGGGAATCGTAACACGGGTCTCAAAGAAAAGAACGCTAGATCAAAACAAATTTTCGCCGTAATAGCAACCGAAAAATAATACCGCCTCTCTGTCGGTATTTGGTCGACTGCGATGATTATTGCTTGAATTGCCGTACTCTCTCGCTCTAGAACAAATCGGGGAATAAGAACACGCCGCCAATATACAATTTAACCATTGATAAGTGATAACAGTGTTTAATGATTATACACAGGCGTTATCTAATGCCACAAGTAATAAGACTTTAATTAATTAATTTAATTACCATAGAAACTAAATCAAATTTAGAGGTAATATTTCAGTGTCATTATAATCAATATATCTGTCTAGTGCTAGTAGTTTTATTTTAATGCATACATGGCAGATCTCGATCAAATAGAATCTAATGCAGCGAAATTATTAATTTTATATATAGTACGATAAAGTCATGTGCCTGGCCACATCAGATTTTTTCTGATTTATTCAGGAAAATATCCTGATACATTAGCAAGAGGTATTATTTGCTAAAACAAATTTTAGATTCATACATGATGTGTTGCGTCGTATGATAGGTGTAAAACAAATAAACGTGTTTCATTCACGGTTTTACTAATCCTTATATGTAGATCGAATGTAGAAATTACAAAGCCTTTCTGATTTGTATATAGCACAAGAAAAATATCTGATGTGGCCAGGCACATGACTTTATCATACTATATATAAAATTAATAGTTTAGCTGCATGAGATTCTATTTGATCGAGAGCCGTCGTGTCTGCATTAAAATATACTAGTTAGCCAGGATTTGACAGATATTCTGATTCTATTGACAGTAGGTATTGTCAAAACATCAGCGTTTGACACTGCCTATTATCATTAGAATGAACATATCTGTCAAATCCTGGCTAACTAGTTTTATATTGATGCAAACACGACCGATCTCGATCAAATAGAATTTGCTCAAGCAGCTAAACTAATAATATTATCAAAAAATGTCATAGGCATAAATTATACAAAATTTCCTCTACTTTATAATTTATTATTTGACTATTTTGACGAAATAACAGAAAAGGCAGCTAATTTGCAAAATCGATGAAAAATGCTAAGAGTAAACATCCAGTTCCTTTGGACCCTTTTGAACAACAATTTTCAGGAAACCAAATAGTACACATGTCCACTAAATTATCATTTTTTTTCACCACGATTACAATACTTTATTATACTACAGATGATAAAGTAAAAAAACGTGATCTAGGCTTACAAAGTTGGTCAATGCGTCGGGCAGGTGCACCTCATCTACAGACATGACACGACTAAGTTCAGACCTACCGTGCACCTACCAGACCTAGTTTCTTGCACTTACTCCGGAGCGGGACTCGGAGTAGGTGCACCTGATCCGCAAAAGGAGTGGATCATGTCATGACTACTGTTAAAGACACAGTAGTAATTACTTACCATATTTGTCATTAATAATATTCTCCCTTTCCTCATAACGTGGGATAAATACGCTATAAGTATGCTCACTTTTGGATTAACCTTCTAATCCATAAAACATTGTAGGTTCCGCATTTGGTTGTACTCTATCACGTAGATCATTCTTAAACATACGGCTTTCAAAAGGTCCTCCGCCGATCCTATATTTTCTATGCAGTATTTCCGCCTGGTCCAATAAGTCTTCACGTCCAGTAAGAACATCCCATCTTCTTGCCCTATAACAATGATTTTAAATGTTTATGTCCATAGAACAATACCTAGGCATATAAAATTAATCAGGTTAGCTGGGGGGGAACTAACAATAAAATATGCAACAAATATTATTTATATGAAAACAATTAAATACCATGCAATGGAAACATCTAACGAAAAATAAACAGTGCTTACAGCTTTAGGAAATCTAAAAAAAACTTGTGCTGGATTTCCTATTGCTGTTGTAACAGTTCTTCGCAGCACACAAGTTGCCGCATAATCTTCGAGAATACATTGCCACACACAATACTAATAACTATACCTACTACTACTAATAATAACAAACACACTAAGTAGATATACACAGTTGGTCTTGAATCACTTAGGTACCTGAGCCTGCCTGCTCCAGAGGGTAATTAAAATTAGGTGTTAGAAATGAATCATCCATAATTATTATATGTAATAAATTATATATTTTTATTGTCAACTCAAATCAATTAATTTATATAAAAATAGAATTTGCCTGTTAAGACATGATCCCTCGGTATATTAAAAATGTCATGTGAGGTGAATGTCCTCCATTAACCTCAAGCATACTGACTGCAATGTTATCCAGGTAATTACAGTCAAGTTAATATCTTTTACATTGGAAGCAATACTTTTTTATGTATCACGCATAAGTTAGTATAATAATACTTTGTACGTTGGTAATTTGTATTTATGTGGGTATATAAATTTGCAGGTACGCAAAAATAACTGTAATAAAAAACATTAAGTTTAATCTGCTCGGAGCTAATTATTTTTATGTATTCCCATATAAGTTTGCATGTGTCCAATTATATAGGAGATATGTTGTTATTACAGTACATATGATTCAAACTTTACGGTACATTACTGTATGGTATGTATGAGATATGACATAAATTTGCAGTCTTTACTAGCGCATTGCAATTTTATCAAGTAGTTATTTTTATGTATCCCCATATAAGTTGCATTATATCGGATATAAAAATATTTGTAGCCAGGTATGCAGTGTTTATTATGAGATAAATTTAAGGATTTTACGTGATAATGCGTACTGACTGCAATTTTATCCAGGTAATTACAGTCAAGTTAATATCTTTTACATTGGAAGCAATACTTTTTATGTATCACGCATAAGTTAGTAATATAATACTTTGTACGTTGGTAATTTGTATTTATGTGGGTATATAAATTTGCAGGTACGCAAAAATAACTGTAATAAAAAACATTAAGTTTAATCTGCTCGGAGCGAATTATTTTTATGTATTCCCATATAAGTTTGCATGTGTCCAATTATATAGGAGATATGTTGTTATTACAGTACATATGATTCAAACTTTACGGTACATTACTGTATGGTATGTATGAGATATGCCATAAATTTGCAGTCTTTACTAGCACATTGCAATTTTATCAAGTAGTTATTTTTATGTATCCCCATATAAGTTGCATTATATCGGATATAAAAATATTTGTAGCCAGGTATGCAGTGTTTATTATGAGATAAATTTAAGGATTTTACGTGATAATGCGGTTACTGTAGTAATAATGAGGAAAGTGGGTATATAAATTTGCAGATAAGCAACAATATCTGTTAAAAAACATTAAGTTTAACATCGTCTATTTTTAGCGAGGTATGCTGATATTACAGTACATATGATATAAATTTTCAGACTTTACGGTTTAGTGTGATTATAATGGTCAAAGTGGGTATATGCGATTTGCAGGTACGCAATTATAGCTGTACTGAAAAGTATTAAGTTTAACCCGCAGGGTAGTAAATTACTTTTTATATATTTCCCATATATAAGTTTGCATGTATGTGTTCAATCCAACTCGGTGTTTGCATATAAGAACGTTAATATAATAAAGATTATTCAGTATAGTCAAGATACTCTCAACTGCAACCAAAACAGCAAGAAAATTAATCATCATCACAATCCAAGAAACAGTTCATTATGGAACTTCGACCAAAATTCTGCCATTTAGTGGAAGGTGAAATATATCTCATTCTGGACATGATGAGAACCGGCGATTCATCTGTTATTGTTGAGTTGGAGCATTGCAGAATTGTACTGCCGAGAAGAATATCAACCACGATACATGATAGAATCATCGATATGTACAGGCGAGGGGGTTACTCCCAATTTGGAATAGAGAGAATTGGGGACCAATTAAAATTTATAAAGTTTTAATGTTGTGTAATATATTATCATTATTATTATTATTAGCTATATTTTTTCGACTTAGTTGTTAATAAACCTCTAATAAAGATGATTACTTAACATAAATGTTTGTTGTTTATTTTAGAATCGAATGAAAAATATAAAGAGTTAAATTAAAAGAAATAATGATGATCAGAGATATTTTACATTATTCGAAAGCATTCACATAAGGTAGCTATTTCCAGTACCCCACTTACAATGCAGAGTGGTGGTGGTGGTGTCCGTGGTACTTGAGTATAAGTAAGAAAGCGCAACGGAAACGTTTTATTCAAGTTGCCAACATGTCGACTAAACTTGCTGAAATAACCGATCAAATTATTGTAAATTTAAACAAAAGTTACGATTTAATTAAAACAGAAAATGAAGTAGACAAATTTAGTCGACAAATTAAAAAATTTATTAGTCTTTTATCGCGCTTTATCAAAACCAAAGAATATTATAGTGTACAATCAAAATTAGAAAGCAATTTATCAGTGCTAAAATTCTATAAAGAAAAGTTGAATCAGAAGAAGAATGGTGTTAAAGTGAAAGGTTACTGCTGGCAGAATGTTGAATCGTGTTTTAATGGTAGAATGTGCACTGGTGTTATAACAAATCTGAAATTCAAGGATCCCAGAGAGTTTTTAAGGTATGCATTTCGTAGTTTTTCAAAAAAAATTAAATCATCATTAAAATCATTGTTAAAAGTAAATACAGTACTTTACGGAAGATTTTTCCACCAATCACAAAATATTGTAGAAACAAAATCGTTTAATACTCGAAATAATGTAATTGATAGATCAACAAATATTAAAAAATGGTACGATGAAAATGTCTTAGATAAACATTTAGTAAAACTCGAAGGGTTTGAGGAGAGGAACTCAGGATGGTCTCTTCTTGAAATTATGCATCTTAAAGTAAATATAAACCAATATCACCCAATAACTATCGGTACATTTATTGATTTACCACCCAACATTAAAAATAAAAAGGCTGTTATAAATATTAAAAGTAACGATAATTTTTGTGTATTATATTGTATTTGTGCAGCACTTTACCCAGCAAAACAAAATGTTAACCGCAAATCATCCTATCCTGATTTAAAAAAAATTCTAAAATATGAAGATATTTCATTTCCAGTTTCAATAGAGGACATGTCTAAATTAGAATTGCAAAATAATATTAGGATCAACGTATATTCATTGAATCGAATAAATAACAGTTTAGAACATGAGGTTTTACCATATAGACTGAGCAGTTTCAAAAGTGAGACCCATGTGAATTTGCTACTTATTGAGGAAGGTAGATTAAAACATTATACATTAATCAAAAATTTATCTGGGTTAATATCATCTCAATATACAAAAAACACTAATAAATCATTCATTTGTAATTTTTGTTTGAATCATTTTACCACTCCAGCATATCTTGAAAAACATTCGAAAATATGCCAGAATACAAATTTAAGATTAGAAATGCCTGAAGATCATGAAAAGTATGTAGAGTTTAAAAATTATTCAAACAAAGAAAAGGCTCCATTTGTTATTTATGCAGATTTTGAATGTATTTTGGAGAAAACAAACGATTTACATAAATATCAGAAGCACATCCCCATGAGTGTAGCTTATTATGTAAAATGTAGTTTTGATAATTCACTATCGAAATTCAATTTATATAGAGGTCAAGACTGTGTAAAATGGTTTATAATGGAGTTATATAATATTGTTAAATCAATCGAAATTCACTATAATACAGTTGTTCCAATGAAACCATTATCAATACGGGAACAACAACTCCATTTAACTGCAACCGTTTGTCACATCTGTGAAAAAAAGTTTAATATGTCTGATATTAGAATAAAAGATCACGATCACACGACTGGATTATATCGTGGACCGAGTCATAATAGTTGCAACCTAAATTATAAAATAAATCATAAAGTCCCAGTTGTGATGCACAATCTTAGTGGATATGATGCTCATTTATTTATTATTGAATTATGTAGTATTATTAAAGGAAATGTATCTCTTTTACCAATAAATAAAGAGAAGTACATTTCTTTTTCCAAATATATTGAAGGTTCCAACTTGATATTGAAATTTATAGACTCCTATCGGTTTCTACCTGAGGGCTTGGAAAAACTAGCATCATATTTAAATAATTCACAGAAATTAATTACAAAATCTTTTGCTAACTCCGAAGCTGATTTTACACTGTTAACGAGAAAAGGTGTTTATCCTTATGAATATGTTGATAGTTGGCAAAAGCTCGAGGAGACTTCATTACCTTCAATTTCTGCTTTTCACAGTTTACTGAACGATTCGGATATTAGTAGTGCCGATTATCAACATGCTCATACTATTTGGAATAACTTTAATATAAAAAATTTGGGTGAATATTCCGATATATATCTAAAAACAGATGTACTTCTATTAGCAGATGTATTTGAAAATTTTCGTCATTTTAGTATGAAAACATATAGTCTTGATCCTGCACATTATTACTCATTACCTGGTTACACATGGGATGCGCTTTTGAAGTTCACTGGAATAAAATTGGAGCTTCTGACTGATATTGATATGTTGTTGTTTGTGGAAAAGGGTATTCGAGGGGGAATGTCACAATGTTGCAATAGATATGCAAAGGCAAACAACAAATATCTTCCAGATTATGATCCTGCTAAACCAGACTCATTTCTTATGTATTTTGATATTAATAATTTATATGGAGCAGCAATGTCTTCATATTTACCCTATGGATCATTCGAGTGGATTAATGTGAACTGTTTTAATGATGTCAATACAATTTTAAATTTAAGCGATAGTTCTGATGTTGGATACATATTTGCAGTAGATTTAGATTATCCTGAAGAGTTGCATAAAAACCATAAAGATTTTCCTCTATGTCCAGAACGACGAATTCCACCGATGCAATCTTCAAAATATTCAAAACTACTAACAACATTTTATCCAAAAGAAAATTATATTATACATTACGCAATATTGAAGATTTATTTAAGTTTAGGTATGAAATTAACAAAGATACATAAAATTTTAAAATTTGCTCAGTCTGCATGGTTGAAACCATATATTGATTTAAATACTCAACTTCGAGTTAATGCAACCAATAACTTCGAAAAAGGGTTATTTAAGGCCTTCATTAATTCGGGATACGGGAAGACAATGGAGAATGTCCGTAAGTATAAAAATATAAAATTGGTGAATAAATGGGAAGGTCGTTATGGTGCAAAATCGCTAATTTCAAATCCTAGATTTCACAGTTCAACAATATTTGATGCTGAAAAGGGAATTGTTGTTATTGAACTGGACAAAGAAAAAGTCAAATTTACGAAACCGATTTACGTTGGTTTTTGTGTGTTAGATATTTCAAAAACCTTCGTCTATGATTTCCATTACAATTATATTAAAAGGGAACTCGGATCGAAAGCTAAGTTAATGTATACCGATACTGACAGCCTAATATATGATTTCAATTGTGATATATATGAAATAATAAAACGTGATATTCATAAATATGATACTTCTGATTATACTGATAATAATGTTTATGGAATACCTAGAGTGAATAAGAAAAAAATTGGAGTAATGAAAGATGAATTAGCTGGTGATATTATGTTGGAGTTTGTTGGTTTGAGATCCAAACTGTACTCCTATAGAACCGTTAAAGAAGAAAAGAAAAAAAGTAAGGGAGTTACAAAATCTAGTTTAAAAACAATCACATTTAACGATTACATAGAATGTTTAAACAATCAACGCACATTTTCAGCAAAACAACGTTTAATTCGATCAAATAAACACACCATTTCTACCATCGAAACTGATAAATTAGTATTAACACCATATGACGATAAAAGAAATATTAATTACTTTAACAATGAATCTGTTCCATGGGGGTACTTAGAAAAGCATTGCAGTGGGGGAGAGAGTAGTGGTAGTGGTAGTGGTGGTATTGGTAAAGGAGTCTAAAAAATGTTAGTTGTGCGTTAAGTTTTATCAGTTAAACATGTCCTCTGAATTGGTTTATTTTAATATTCAATATGATGTTTTTAAAAAGCTTAAATATACTTATATTGATCATCTAAAAAAATTTATTCGTGAATCTAATTGTGAGGGTGTAGTGTATTTATTAAAAAAAGTGTTTGTGCCGCAAGAGTTATTAGTTTATAGATATTTACATAATGCATCAAGTGAAATACTTGAACATTTTTTCGATTCAATGAGACAATTGGATACTCTTGCTGAGGAAACATTAAATCTTGTTACACTGTTTGATGAAATTTCATTTAAAGATATTGATTGTTTATCTAAAAGAGTTGACTGTAAATTCACAGATGAAAACTATAAAATGTATATAATTTTAACTTTACTCAGAAGCGATGATTCATATTCTGTCAGTAATCTTATCTGTAATTATAAAAATACACGATTCTTCTTTGATAAAATAATGTGTGATGCACTATATTATGCCGACACTTTGTTTGTACACAAACTATTACAACTTGGTAAAAGCAAAAATTATGAATTTAGATTTGAACCGACTACTCGAATCTCACATAAAGATATTATGAAATGGTTGGTAACCAATGTAAAAAAAGCAGAAAGGGGTGAGCAAGTTGGTTGGCAGTCTGGACCAGATTCAGGCAGATGGCCATCTCATGATGGGCAAGATTACATAAATACTCTTGCTTTACTTGAATCGTTTACAAATTTAAATCTTACATTATAAATTAATAATATATGCTTTCTGAATATAATATTCTCACTATCAATATTGTTTTATTTCTTTACCTTCTTTTAATCCCTTACAGGTCTATATTGATAGCTACAAGGTAGGTATAATAAAACATATTAATGCTTCTAGAACAGTTTTATTAAGACAAATATACATATCTATATATATATATATATATATATCATTTAGTAGTTATCTTGCAAAAAAGTAGTCACATATTCTTCAGGAAGTTCAACAGGATCATTGCAGATACTGTTGTTGTTATTGCTATTCCCACTGTATTGAAGTTGATTGGCTGCATCCAATAAATTTGTACTTATATTTATTCGATGTAACCATTCCATTTGTAGAGTCAATAGTGAATCTAGCGGTTCCGGAGATTTCGAGAAACACTCAGCCAATTTTAGTATATCTTGAACGCTGAGAGCTACCAGAGCTCCATATGATGTCACGTAATAAAACCACATATTGAAATGCTTAAAATTATACATAATCATCTTCTTTATAGTATATTGGTGACTGACCTTTCAACCAATCACGAATCAGGTGTACATTTTGATGTGCGCATTGTAAATTATTAATTGCATGCTTGCAGCAATGATATGTTTTAACATCATTCTTCAATTTAGAAAGTGCAGGACAGCCTATATCTTCAATATTGAAAATAGAAATATCCGGTAGTAGCTTTTCCAACCACCGTTTCTTTTGCAACCCTTTCACAAAAATAAGCGATTTTTTGGTAATTCCAGAATTTAGTAATAATGTAGACAAGTTTGCGTATTCTTCATCTTCCAAATCACAGTCTTTGTGATAATTTTCTCTTTGTTTTCGCCAAGTTAGTCCGTGGATATATGTAGCTAAGTATTGTACTTGCTTTTGTAACGATTCCTCCAAGTGATTAAATTTTATAAAGTATTTAAAAAACTTATGTACTTCACAACAGCAGGAACTAAGTCTCAACAATGCCAGTTCTTTACAAATAAAATCACTATCGTTTAATTGAAAACCTTGCACGTCTAGAAGCCAAGTGTTCGACATGATGGTCGATAATAAACTGAACTTACATCGATCTAACCGTTCCAGTTAAAGGAGTATATTTTAAAACACGATCGTGGAGAATTAAACAATAGAGTGATGTTTTGTCTGCAATATCATCACTAGTCTCAAACTCTAAGCGTATGTCAACTGTACCAGTGTTTAATATTTCGTTTTGTTTAGAACAATCAATTATCATTATTGTATGCTCACCAACATATTTCTGAGGTGTCAATAGTGGTTCACTTTTTCGATTATAATATGAAGCTTGGAATTTGGAGTACATATCATAGAGAATAATAAACTGCTTCTGTTTAAAATTAGTATTGACTGATTCATATGGATATGATTCACTATTAAGAAATAATTTGATATTAGTCAAATTACAATGATCAAACAGACTATTATTCTTTTGGAAGCTATTTTTTCTGTCTGTCTGAAATGCTACAATTACATATCGCGGTTTTTCCAATTGTGAGCTAGATTTTATCGTCCATGTATGTTGTCTTGATTTTGGAAGAATCGGGTATTCATATAGATCCCAACTGCGGAAAGCAAGATCCAGTTCTGCACCACTCGATATATAGTTTAAAAGATTTATACGTTCTGAGTCAGCTACTGTTATGTGAGGTACTCTCCAAGTAATTTTACTCAACTTAATTTTTAATTCTTCAGCTGCATCATTGCTGTAAATAGCATTTTGATCTGTGCTGCTGCGTACCAACACTATTTCTTGATGAACGTTCAAAAGAATCTTTTCAAAATCTTCCATAACACCGAGTAAATATTTTAGAGGAATGCAAACGTTAAAAAATCCAGTTGTCTCATCCATTTCATCATACAGGTTAAATTTAAAACCAGACATAGCTGCAACATCCATTTCATTTTTATTGAATGATGCAAGAGCTTTTAGTGTGCTTGTAATACCAGGATTTCTAACGCGATCAACAACTTTTCCACCAATTTCATAACGAATCTCTTGAAATAAGTGAGCAAATCCATTATTAATTATTTTGGCTGTAGGTGACGGTTTACCATCGGCTCTCAATAGTTTACCTTCAATGTAAATGCAGCTCTGGCTAGGAATAGTATACAAATCCTGATTCTGTATAGGTATTCGAATTTCATCGTTCAGATCGTAAGAATTTGAAGAATAGGGTAAATGAGAAAAAACCTCTGCTTTTGCAATTGAATTATCGAATTCAGCTGATTCAGTGACGTTTAAAATATCCATTGTTAACCAATCGAAAGCCTAACGATTCTAAAAAATGTCTATTTCTTGGTGTTAACTGTTTCAATGTTGACGGGTAACTGATTGTTGTTGATAATTTTTTGGGTTTTATATAACTATTAGTAAGTTTAAGAACCATTGCTATCTTGTAGACGTAAGTGTAGTCTTATTGTCACGACTTCTTCTCTGAAATTAACCATTTTCCCATCTTGATCGAGTATTTTAAGGATGATATTATCAATACGGTTTGTATTTAGTGGCATATAAATGACATTACGTGGTGTTTCAATTATTTTAAAACCAGGTGGTACTGAAGGAAAAAACTCATGTATTGTATGAGCAGACTGACTGTTATTGAATGCACCATGTATTATATTACATTCGATTTTAATAGTATTAACTCTAAGAATGTCGACAACATGTTCAGACATGTGTGGTGACTCGACTGATTCAAGTAGTGTTTTTGGTTTAAATCCAAGTAAAGGTCCTATTGAATTATTTACGTTAAAGTCAATATTTTTATCACATTTAATTATACACTTTAAAGTATTATTATTAGCAGAAATATTAAACTTTACATTTGCTTTATTTTTTTGGAGTATTATATTAATCGTGCTACTAATATCTGAAAGTTCATAGGATCCAACTGGAATTTCAATTAAATCTCCATCTATTTTAAGCTTATTATTATTTTCATCAACATTTGGAATCGCATTATATGTTTCAAAATTTATTAACCCTAGCTCATAATTACCATCTAAGTCAATAGGAGGGTTATAGTGAGCTTGCAAAATAGACGTTCGAGCAGAGAGAGTAAAGGTATGCATTGCAACACTGTTTATATACAAATGGTTAAATTACTCACTTTGAAGAAAAACACAACTGACCACAGTTACTGGTATTGTATGACTGATAGGATTTGTGATTATATTTAATTATAACATCATCACCAGCACTTTTAAAATAATTTACAATTTCAGTGCTTGGTTTTAAATTACCAAAACTATCAAAATATTTAACAAGTTTTCCTTTTTTAATGTAAGCAGTCCAATGAGTACCTGGTCCTTCTGTAACATCTAAATTAATTATACCACGTTCATTCTTTTTAATATGTTTGGGTAGATTATTGCTCATAAACACACCACGAAAATTTAATATTCCCCTAGCGTACTTTTCTAAATCAAAGTTTGTTAACGGTTTCGAGGATGACGACGATGAAGAAATTTTTTTTTTGAAGCTCTACTACTCGTTTTTAAACCACTACCTTTTTTATAAGGTTTCAAGAACAATCCTTTACCCACTGCAATTGCCTCCATAGTCTTATTATGACGTTCATGTTCCTTTTGCTGAGATTTTAAACCTTTGTTTTCATTGACTGCCTTACTAATTGCTGCAGCTCCACCTGCAAGAGTACCCAAAGCACTCAATCCTGCAAAAAGTGGTATTAGAGGTAAAAATCCTACTATTTTTGGGGTTGGTATTATTCTCTTCCTCTTCACAATCATCTTCCTCTTTCTTACATTACCTTTACCACGAGCTGTCATAACTAAACTTGTCACTTCAACAGTTGAAAGTTAAATGGATGCTTTTAAAATAATCATCAAATAAAATATCAATTCAGTGTTAACTTGAACATGAAGCTGATCAAACAAAAGTGCTGTCTTCATGTGAATAATGTTGACGTTGTTAAACCGGATGCCTGCCGAAAACATGGTGAACTTTTACCATCAAGTATTCGTTGTATAATTTGCGGCCCATCCAACTGTGGTAAAACAAACGTCATGATTAGTCTTTTAGAAGATCTAAATGGGTTACGATTCGAAAACGTATATGTATATTCAAAATCTCTATATCAATCAAAGTATGAGTACTTGAGAAATTTGTTTCATGAATTGTCTCCTGCAATTGGCTATCATGAATTCTCTGATGATTCGGAAATAATTCATCCATCAAATGCGAAAGAGAAATCAATATTTATCTTTGATGATGTTGCATGTCAAAAACAGTCCATTATTCGTGACTTCTTTAGCATGGGTCGACATAAGTCAATCGATAGTTTCTACTTATGTCAAACTTATGCACATATTCCAAAGCATTTAATACGAGATAACGCAAATTTGTTGATAATTTTTAAAATCGACCAACTTAATCTTCAGAAGATTTTCTCAGATCACGTACTTGGTGACATAAGCTTTTCCGATTTTAAAAAAATGGCTGAATTATGTTGGAATGAGAAGTATGGTTTTTTAGTAATAGACAAGGATAGTGATATAAACAACGGACGCTATAGAAAAGGTTTCCATTTCTATATAAAGTCATCGTAATATGACAATCAATTAGTGTAACAAAACCTTCATATCTATGTGGTTATTAACGGTTCATAGCAGTTGTTAGCGGTTGTTAGCGGTTGTTAACGTGTCTTAACTGGTTGTGAACGGTTCCTGAGTGGTTCTTAAGCGGTTGTGAACGGTTCCTGAGTGGTTCTTAAGCGGTTGTTAACGGTTCGTAAGCGGTTGTTAACGGTTCGTAAGCGTTTGTTAACGGTTCGTAAGCTATTGTTAACGGTTCCTAAGTGGTTATAATGAATTCCGATGACACAACTATTAGATTAATAAAAGCTAAGAAAAATATCAAACGGAAACTAGCTGCACTTAAAGCTAATAAATTGAGATCGGAAGAGTTTCTTAAAAGAACATATAACCCGTTAACAGAATCTCTGCGAAATATTATTACATCAACTCCTGTTAAAATTGAACAAAATCCCAACCTAGATAAGGATGATCAAATAAAAACCCTACCTAAGGATGATTCTCCGGCTAAGAAGAAGAAAAAGAAGGAGAAACATCGAGGTCGAACATCATTGCCCTTGCAGGAAGAGGATGAAGATATGTTTAATATTGCTACTGATCAGCCACAGGATGAGGTTTTTGAAGCATATACTGAACCTGAATCTGAGGATTTAACTACCATTCAGAGTACTCCAATATATAACCAACGTTCATTTGCGGAATATCTACAACAATTTGCTCCTTTAGCTAGATACTATATTGAAGGTTTAATCAAAGATACTGAAAATGAATATGATACTAGTCGCATGGGTGTTCGTCATGATGTGGTGCAGGATAAATTTTATATTGGAAACGCAGAACTGCAATTTAACGCAAAAAATGATAATATAGTTGTAAATGGGATAGAGTACAAAGGTACTCCAGGATTATATGAATTGATTTTTAAAAAGATTCCAACAGATATCAAGTTGGAAGACGAGAAAAACTATCGAGAAATTATTTTAACTTCAGATGCTGCAAGAGTAAATCATGATCCTAGCAAACAAATTGCAGGTAACAAGTCTCGAAAATATACACAAATTGTAGCTCCACTCCTACAAGGGAGATCAGTTTCTGTCTCAGAAACACCACCAAGTTCGCGAACTGTAGCTGCACGATTGAGAAGTACTAGTTTAAGGTCCAGGCTTTGTAATGGCTTAATGCAATACAACACTAAACCTGTACAATTTACATACTGGAATGACGCTGATGAACTTTGCGACAGATTACGATTATTGATTGCATCTCAAAATGCAGGAAATGATTCGCATGCAAACGAAATTCATAGTATAGTAGAAGAGTTACGTGAAGCACGTATAATCATATAAATTCATTGTTTGTATTTGTTCATTTTAGTCTTACAATGACTCTTGATAAGTTTGGTCAGCATATTACAGATAAGAAACCTATCAAAGGATATACAGTAATAAGTTTAGCTGGTGATGGTTATCATACGACAAGTAGTGACTTACTTATTCGGAGCAAAGGTAATAAACAAAACTATAAAAATAAATTTTATAGAGGAATAATAATAGAAGTGATTTCAACAGATCCTGATATCACCTTGTATATTAACGGATATCCATATAGTAATACGAATAATCATTTAAAACCAGAAGATGTTATGTACTTAAAATATGTTGGAAACCCAAAAATAAAAAGATCGCCACCATTCTTAGTCGAATTGCTTGTTGTGATTGATATTGATCAATATAACATCTGATAAGACATGAGTATAAAGAGAGAAGTGGTCGAGGAGCTGCACAAACCAGCTAGGAAGATATTTAAGCGAAGACGAGTTATAGTAAAAGGTTTAAATGATTTATATCAGGCAGATTTAGTTGAAATGATTCCGTATGCTCGACAGAATGGTGGATATAAGTATATTCTGGTTGTTATTGATGTATTTAGTAAGTTTGTTTGGACCAGTCCACTTAAAACAAAGTCTGCAAAAGATGTAACAACTGCAATGAAAAAAATTTTATCTTTAAAACCACCAGTAAATTTACAAACAGATATGGGTACTGAATTTTTTAATAAAAATTTCTCTTCACTTATGAGAAACTTAAACATAAATCATTACTCAACATTTAGTTCAATGAAAGCATCTGTGGTGGAACGTGTAAATAGAACGTTAAAAGCTATGATGTGGAAGGAGTTTAGTATGCAAGGGTCCTATAAATGGTTAAAATTGTTGCCTGAAATTGTTACAAAATACAACAACACTATTCACTCAACAATTAGAATGAAACCAGTTAATGTAAATTCAGAACAGGAAAAACGGTTATTGAAGTCCGTCTATAGTCATATTAAACTCAGCAATTTAATTAATAAATTTAAACGTAACGATCATGTACGCATTTCAAAACATCGTAGTATATTTGCCAAAGGTTACAATCCAAATTGGACTAACGAAATATTTATCATAGATAAGATCCAGTACACTAATCCTACTACATACTTGCTGCGAGACCTTAGTGGTCAATCAATTTCAGGATCCTTTTATGAACAAGAATTACAACGAGCTAAGTATCCAGACGTTCAACTGGTTGAAAAAATATTAAGAAAAAAGGGAAATCGCCTGTATGTCAAGTGGTTAGGTCTTGATGAGAAGAGTTGGATTAATAATAATGATTTAGTATAAAATAGTTTAGTATAATGATAATAATGCTAATAAACATTGCAACGTAGGGTAGGTGGGTTGTAAATTCTCTTCTAAATAAGAAACAACATAAGATAATTAAAAATTAAAAAGAAAAGATGTGAAATGATATGTATTGATAAATTTACTTCAATATACTTTTTTACAAATTATATGTGAGTTTTTTATTTCATACAGTTTAATTTTGAGCACTTTTTCTATTATCAATGAACAGTCTTGTATTCGTTTCTGAAATCTTAATCTGTCTGCTGCAGCGATAATCCACACTTCTCCCTTCCTTGCTTCCTTGTAATTTCCATCGTGATCATCCATATAACAGTACTCTAGATTGTCATTAAATCTGACTCCACTCATTTTCTTGTGTGCGTGTTCAATATCTTAGATGTTCAATTACACTGCAGTATAAAATTCAATCACCATATTTTATATGGACAGGATAAGGAAAAATAATAAACATACATATAAGTATATCGATTTATTTTTTATTTAAATCAATTTGTTTTAATTGAAGGATAATCTTGTACAATTTTAGTTTTGCATCCAAGGACAAAGATGTATATAATAGCTTCTTCTGCAGTCTCTTTCTTCTTATGTAAAAGAAAAATAAAAGTTTTTTTTACAATTTTATTAAATCACAAAAGAATAATAAGAATTGCACACTAACTAATAATAATATTAATAATAATAATAATAATAATAATAAGAATAATAATAATAAAGGGAGTACCCTAGGCTTCAGCGAAGCTCGGTACTACCAATTTGCCCTGATCCTCTTTATTACTTTTCAAAATTATTAGTGTAATTTTAGTATTTATATATTGTATCTAAATTATATTATCTAGGTTTCAAATATTTAATGAGATGTATCAGAGATTTTCAATAAATAATAATAATAAAATTTCAATTATTACAATTATATGTAGGTACTGATTATATCCCATTGAATTTAGTGAAATTATTCAGTAAACTCAATGGGAACATATTTTCCCTGCGCTTCTCTCTTTATTAAATAAATAGTTTTGACGCTAACATCACTGTTTAAATCGTCCAACTTTTCACTGAGTCCCGAAAACCGGGCTGGAAGGATAAACGATCCTTCCTCCTCCAGATGTACTAACACCGCCACCCCAAATCTAGTGTTTATTGACGAAAATTTGTTTATCTTATACCTTCTATTAATCTCCAGAGCCGCATTTTTTTTTAATCCAGTGGAGCAGTTGTTCAGTTGTTTCAAGGAATCCATTTTTTCTTTTGGTGTTTGTAGAGGTAGTGATGCTAGCTTGTATTATTCTCGTGGTGCCGGTGTCGGGGGTAGTAGCTGCTGCTGGAGTTGGTTCTAGTAGATTCTTGCTGCTGCTTCTGCTAGGAACTGGAGCTGAGACGGAGACTGTTGAGCGAAACTGAATATTCTGCAGGATCATACTACATTTATACTAACTTCCACCACCATTTCAACCAATAATAGCTCGTAATGACTGCAAATTTATGGTATATCTCATCCATAAAAATAAACTGTCAGGTTAAATCGCATTTTTCATCTCCTATATATAATTGAACACATGCAAACTTATATATGGGAAATATATAAAAAGTAATTTACTACCCTGCTGGTTAAACTTAATACTTTTCAGTACAGCTATAATTGCATACCTGCAAATCGCATATACCCACTTTGACCATTATAATCACACTAAACCGTAAAGTCTGAAAATTTATATCATATGTACTGTAATATCAGCATACCTCGCTAAAAATAGACGATGTTAAACTTAATGTTTTTTAACAGATATTGTTGCTTACCTGCAAATTTATATACCCACTTTCCTCATTATTACTACAGTAACCGCATTATCACGTAAAATCCTTAAATTTATCTCATAATAAACACTGCATACCTGGCTACAAATATTTTTATATCCGATATAATGCAACTTATATGGGGATACATAAAAATAACTACTTGATAAAATTGCAATGCGCTAGTAAAGACTGCAAATTTATGGCATATCTCATACATACCATACAGTAATGTACCGTAAAGTTTGAATCATATGTACTGTAATAACAACATATCTCCTATATAATTGGACACATGCAAACTTATATGGGAATACATAAAAATAATTCGCTCCGAGCAGATTAAACTTAATGTTTTTTATTACAGTTATTTTTGCGTACCTGCAAATTTATATACCCACATAAATACAAATTACCAACGTACAAAGTATTATTATACTCACTTATGCGTGATACATAAAAAAGTATTGCTTCCAATGTAAAAGATATTAACTTGACTGTAATTACCTGGATAAAATTGCAGTCAGTACGCATTATCACGTAAAATCCTTAAATTTATCTCATAATAAACACTGCATACCTGGCTACAAATATTTTTATATCCGATATAATGCAACTTATATGGGGATACATAAAAATAACTACTTGATAAAATTGCAATGCGCTAGTAAAGACTGCAAATTTATGGCATATCTCATACATACCATACAGTAATGTACCGTAAAGTTTGAATCATATGTACTGTAATAACAACATATCTCCTATATAATTGGACACATGCAAACTTATATGGGAATACATAAAAATAATTCGCTCCGAGCAGATTAAACTTAATGTTTTTATTACAGTTATTTTTGCGTACCTGCAAATTTATATACCCACATAAATACAAATTACCAACGTACAAAGTATTATTATACTAACTTATGCGTGATACATAAAAAAGTATTGCTTCCAATGTAAAAGATATTAACTTGACTGTAATTACCTGGATAAAATTGCAGTCAGTATGCTTGAGGTTAATGGAGGACATTCACCTCACATGACATTTTTAATATACCGAGGGATCATGTCTTAACAGGCAAATTCTATTTTTATATAAATTAATTGATTTGAGTTGACAATAAAAATATATAATTTATTACATATAATAATTATGGATGATTCATTTCTAACACCTAATTTTAATTACCCTCTGGAGCAGGCAGGCTCAGGTACCTAAGTGATTCAAGACCAACTGTGTATATCTACTACACTATAATAAACTGCACTAATAATCAGTTCGTAGTCCAACAAAATGCACACGCAGACAAACTCAAACAGCTCGCACTTTAGTTGAAAATACTCGGATTGTTTGCTCGGTCGTCAAAATGCACTACAGCTCCCAATGACAGTTCAACTAGGAATGCGGTCCAAGCATACAGGCAAAATATCGGCCGTTTGATGCGCCAAAACCATGCGGAACGAGGAGTTAACCTACTGTATAGTCTATATACTGTGATGCTGTTGTAGACTTCTTAAGCTCACTTTCCAGTTCCCTTACTATCTCTTGCACCGCCGGTATTCCAGATGGTGGTGGCGATGATGATGATGATGTTGTTGTAGACTTCTTAAGCTCAGACCCTGCCGATGCATGAACTGACCGAATGTGACGTTTGAGACTCCACTTCCTCTTAAATATCCGCTTACAAAATTCACATTCGTAGATTAATGCTGATTTGTCAGCTGATGGCTCGAGCTGTGGTGATGGTGTTCTAGACATATTATGCTCTGACCCCAACGATGGTGGTGTAGACATATCGAAGTTAACTGATTTAGACGGCTGCTGACACACAGACTGAGGACTTCTCCGACTTTACTCGATTATATAGCGTTTGTCCTTGTGACTAATTTCATCAGTATTAGACTTTGAACATGTTTGAACACGCATACAAATGATGACGTCATATCAGTGTTTTAGTATACTTACCGTATCAAGTTCACTCTTATATAATATCACTGCTTAATCTATGAAATAAAACATAAAAAACTCGTTTAATGCATTTATTGTTTATAATGGTAAAATTGACAATATATAATTATATAGTAGTTTACAATTATGCATAGCACAAACTGCGCTAATATTGTCTTTTGTATGAAACTTGCATGGTGTAAACTTCTCCATGAGGGGTGGTGGTGGACACCAGGATTCAATCCCTTCCAAATTGATAATGTGTGGTTGAAACTTCATATTGGCCAAATGCTCCAATAGTACTCGGCACCTTTTACATAGATGCGATCCACATCACGGAGATGTAATTCCAAGATGTTGGATAGTTTGCTCAGCTCGATGAAACCTCCGCAGTAGTCGAGACCATGATGATGTGTTGAGAGATGGCGGATAGTTTTCTTTTCCAACTCGCTCAGCTCTTCATATTTGGTGGATGGTATGAATAAATGGTTAACTGGATATTTACCATCGTAAATGCATAATTCTTTTACTATAAAATCGCCAGGATGTCGACCACAACGATTTTCATTTTTAATGTTTTATTCGACGGTAAACTGGAAACTAAATGAATTTATTATAACGTACTAATATATACTACTTTTTAACCCCACCTATGGTGTAATGTTGATTGTTTCAAACTTCTTCACAAAACTGTACATTGCAATAGTTCCATTTAAATCCTCCAGTTCTGACACGAATAACTTTAATTGGTCACGGAACACTTGTTGCTTCCGTTTAAGAACCCTTAATTTCTTAGATACTGCTTTAGCCGGCATGATTGTTGGAAGTAGGAATTAAACTGAGCAAAATTCTCCATTTTACCCACCAGCAAAATCTCCCCACTGCTACTATCTAATTTGATCATGTGATCGCGCACAGGAGTGTATTCAACAATGCTATCGTGAACGATAATACAATAAGCTTTAGTATTATCGGGGAATTGTTTGGAACTTTGAAATTCTCAGTTTGATGTCGCAGGTTGATGGCAGCATAACTTCTGAACTATGTTTAGATGTGTCCAGCACGAATACGGCTCTTTCGTTAAAATCTTCATAATTAGTCTGAAAATTTAAATACATCTGGTATGCATCGGTGTATCTCTTTTCATCAAAGTTCAGACGCATCGACTCATACGGATAGCAGTCGGAATTTAAATACACCCTCATATCTGTGGTGTTCAGATGATCTAAGTATGATAAGTCACTTTCAATGTTATCTCTCCTATTTGTTTGGAACGCAATAATAACGAATCGCGGTCTCTCGAGGTTTACGCCTGTCTTCACTGCCCAGCTATCGTTGTTGGTATTCCTAAGACTCGGTAGCTCATGTAATTCCCACTTATTGAAGGGTATTAGTATGGATTATTCAAGCTTAAGTTCTTCATACATTTCTAATTTTACGATATCTGAGGGGATTATATGTTTTGCTTTTAATTGGACGCTGGTGAGATTTATTTTAAAAGTTTTCAAATCAGTTGCATCCTTATCGGCTTCTGGGAGAACAATTTGATACCAATCACTATCGGATTTAGCACGTACTAAACGTAGCTTATGACGCCCGCAAATAACACGCCTATAATTATGAAAAACACCCAACAGAAAACTTAGAGGGATTCGAAGCGAGAATTTGTTATCCTCGTACAGCGTATAAATGCTTTTATTAAGTGGGTATGTGAATCCAGCAATTTGAAGAGCTTTACACTCATTTTCACTTAAGCACAAGTAGGCTTTTAGGAGTGTTGTAATTCCTGGATTTTGAACACTATCAATCTCAATACCGTTGAGCTCATAGCAGATACTTCCGAAGAGAAACGCGCCTAGATTGTTTGTAATCCTAGCAGTACCCTTTCCCGTAGTCGAATGCTCAATGTTCCCTCAATATACAGAGCGCTCTCATACATCGAGACCAGAACATCTTTCTGAGTGATTGTAATCTCAATTTCATCATTCGGCTGGAAAGATTTAGTTGTGGGATGGTAAGTGTGTATCTCTTCTCGCACTATGGAATTATGAAATTCGGGGTTTCGGAATAACGATAGTTTTTCTGACATGATATCCTAGAGAACGTAAAAACTGAATATTTTCTGCTGATATGTGGTAGAGCGCTTCATCGATGGTGCTACTACTACTGTCGGTCGAACACTAACTGATGCTGTTTGAAAATATTGTTTGTTTATATACCTTCCAGGTAGTCTGGTATTAAAAACTAATCCCATGTTAGTTGAGGTTCCTCAATTCCAATCTGATGACAATCTTCTCACCACGAAAGTTGACCAATTCCACACTCCGATCGAGTAAATTTATCGTGATATTGGATATGGAATGGTGATTTAATACGGGTAGGTACACTAAATTTCTTGGTTCTATATCGACACTATAGCCAGGATCTACGGTTGGAGCAAACTCGTACAACGTATGCGAGGTTTTATTGTTATAATCCGAGCCATGGTCAATATTGCACACAACACGTATCGTAACAACCTTACTTATATTCACCGGCAAGTCGGATTGATATTTAGTTTTCGGTACAAGTACTTGTGGTGAAACCCCCAACACCCGTCCAATGGAATTCTCACCACTAAAGTCGATTCGTAGTTCACTTTTCACTTCGCACCTCAAAGTATTATTATTTCCCCTGATCGAGAGGTAATTATCGTATGTAGATTTATCTGATGATGCTGGTATATGACCGCGCACGGATAACTCCTGAATGTGTGACGTAATATCGCTGAGCTCGTATGATCCTGTAGGAATCTCGACTACGTCTTCGTGTTGTTGTTTTTGTTTATCTAACTTAGGATCTCCGAAATAAAATTTATTGTTTACGGCTTCCCCAATATTAGGAATACTGTTGTACGTATGCCGAGCAAGTAGAGCTAGGGAATACTGTGATCTAGGCTCCAATTCTATTGGGGGGTAGAAATCAACTAAGAGCGTACTCTTAGTACCTGTTAGGGTGAACGTTTGAGACATAATTAAACAATTTTGATGTGCGTACTACTATTTATACTTTATTAGAAATTCTAAACACAAGTGTCCACAATTGTAAGTATTTCTCTTTTGTACATTTTCATGATTATATGTTATTTTACAATGTTTGAAATATTTTACCAACTCCTTCGGCGGCCGCAGGTTTCCAAAAGTATCAAAGTAGTTGACTTGATGCCCCGCCTTCCGATATGATGCTACCCAATGAGTCCCCTCTCCACTATCATTATCCAAATTAACGATGCTTATTTACTCTAATAAATAAAACACATATTCAGATTTTATAAATTTTATTACGACTGTTTATTAGATACAGAACAGTACATTTACTTAAATAATTTATTTGTCAACCAATTCGACGAGTTGTGCCGGCAAAGTCTTACCGACGCTTTTAAACTCTGGGTATACCAGACACATTGTTGATCCGTAATGATAAACGCAATCCTCGAGGGTAAAAACACCACAAACGGAGACTGGCCATTTTGTCGTTGTAACCCTCCGACCAGCTTTTATGGGATAGGCAGCGTTGATCGACAAATCACTTATTGCTTTCCTCGGTATTGAGTACAAAAACCGATTGCATTTAGTTGTTGACTTGAAGAAGACTGCATTTTTGTAATATGTAACGATGTGTTTCTTATTGATGACTAGAAATTCAAATACTTGTGCTACACCTATTTATACTGAAGATTTAACCACAAAATTCCCACTTATTAAAATTATTTGTACATAAAGCAATTGTATGTAATAATAACAGAGATAACATTATAATAAAAGGAGAAGACAAATTTTCCAATGGAAACCTTTAGCGGGAATGTGACCACATGTACTCACACTTATGATAATTACGAAATTCAAACGGAAACCGAAGAAATGTTGTAAGAAATATAGAAATGTCTGTACAAAGATAGTGGTCACCAGAAAAGATAATGTTTTACCTATATAAAGTTAAAATGCACGAGTGCATTTATGTCAAACCTATTGTGAAGCAAAATGGCACAATACAATGATTCTCCTAAACAAAAAGTTATAGTCTAGGATCCCACTACAGAATTAGTGTACTCATCGAGTATATGCTAAAAACCTAATTTTTACGCATATTTAGCATTAAGAGAATAAATATTTGCTAGGGTGCCTATCAAAATGTGGCCGCTAGTATTTTTAATTAAATTATTTTTAATTAATTTTTCGCAAAAAATTTCATTGATTTGTTTTTAAAATAAAATATCGTCCACTTCACGGCAATATATATAAAGACTTTGAAAATTTACGGTTGCCGTTGCGCACTTGGCCGCACCTCTTCGCAGCCAGGTGTAAACAGGTATGATTTTGATATCTTTTTACGTTTATAACGTACATTTATGATTTATATATTAAATTAAAGGTAATTTTTTTCTTATTATTATGATATATGGGTGCCTAATTAAATCTGGCCGCAAATAAGAGTTGCTGGCTGCTAAATATGATAAATATTAAAAGTAGAGTGAAAGAGAGCTAGCGCGTAATGTCACCAGTCAGACGAAGACAGCGATTGCCAGCTGTCCGACGTTTTAAAGCCATTGCGCATGCGTCGAGTGCTAGTGTTCTCAACCACTGGTTCAAATAATAGTAGAGACGACTTAATAAATACTCCAAAAGAAATGTCTTTCTTTCAAAATTACAAATTTAAAAATTACATAAAAACAATTAATATTGAAAAATAAAACCAAGGTTACTTACGTAAAAAAAAAAATTATTGTGCAAAAAATATTAGATTTTATTCAAGTATTTAATCGTTTGTCACATATAAATTAAACATTCAAGTAAGTTAAACATTAAAATAAAAAAATGTTTCTTATATTTCCGTGACTCTCTTTTAAAAATCTGAATCATCGGAGCTTTCACTTATACTATCATCGGAGCTATCACTTTTATCGTTACTAATATTAGAATCGTCGTCATTATCGGAATCACACAGCACACTCTCAACTTGCGTTGGAGTTGAGTCTCCCAGGAACCATGTTGGTTTTAGGACACCATCTAATAACAGCCAGCCGTTATTTTCCGCGTTAAACTTGATACAATTCGGCTCAGTAGCATTTAACCACATTGAATTAACAAAGATTGTCCGCAACAATTTTTGTTTCAAAGATTTCCAGCACGGTGGAATATGCGTTGAATCGAAACCTTTCATTCTTTTCATAAATTTTTCATTATTTTGTTTTGAAGCGTACATTTTGTCAAATAATAAAAATCTTGCGGCATTTACATTTTGACACTTTGGAAGTCCATACATAAGGCACGTAAACTCCTGGACCGCCTCAATTTTAGTTTCATTAAAGATGTCAATAGGATTCGTCAAAGACGCAAAAGCTTGTTGAATGTGTGGGTGCTTCATAAATAAAGTCAAGGGCCGAACTTTCCCTTTGTTGAAGAATGCAGCCGTGTAGTCGCAACCCGTGTACGCGTGAAAAGCGGGAAGAGCAAGACATAGACTTGCGCCTAATTTTATTGATAAGTCCGTACAGTTAATGTAAAGTTCATCTTTATTATTCCTTTTTTTTGATGCACTGTTCGCCAACCAAATCTGCAAATTTGGAAATTTATTCATATTACCTAATAAAATTATTAAAACGTCTGTGTCTGATGCTTTCACCAAAATTTTTGAATTTTCAGGTACTTTGCTTATGTGGAAAACAATCCTTGTATCAGCTTCTTCATGTTTACATTCAAATGAAGTTTCTTCAGTTTGCACTACGAGATTTGCAGCAGAACAATACGAAAAACATTGCTCTCCAACTGTAATATAAATTTTTTTATTTCCTAATACTGTAGCAAAAGAATCATCGGCCCAATGATTTGCTAAGAATTTTACCAGGGCTTCTTTGAAACGAAAATTCTTCAAGCTTTTTAAAAAATCATTGGGTCTTTTTTGCAAAGGGCCATTAATTGTGTATGGAATATCAATTCCTTCTCGATTTTGTCGTTCGCTATCTTTAATAGAAGGTGTTAAATATCTATCAAATATGATATGTACTTCGGGAGTATTTTTCGAACAAAGTTTTATCAATATCGATTCTGCCAGTTTTCCAAATGTTTGCGGCAAATTAGAGCCAATTTGATACAAATAATAGAAACCATCAATGATTTCTATGTCGACTTGGCCAGGATTAGCTGGTGCAATCTTTGCTGTCAATTGTTTACTCAGAGTTGACTTGTCCGTCTTCATTATGTCACCTGAGCAGTGGAATAGTGCAGGAGGTAGAGGTGCTAGAGGGAATGACAAACAGTACCCAATGTCAACTTTTTGATTAATAGCAATTGCCAACAGACGTCCAAAAATATCTCGTTCCATTTTAATTATTGTATTTTTGTCTCCGGTGGTACTCTTAATACTTTTTTAAACACAATCTGAAGCGAAGTTATTTATTTTATTACGACTTATTGATCTCACAAATCTTGTTGAATCTTCAGAGCATTCCGAAAAAAATTTTAACTTTTGTTCTTGACCTAAAGACTTAACATTGAGTAAATAATCAGTAACATTTGAGGATGCCGCTTTACCAGTTGACAAATTGAACAAACGATCTTTGTCAACATTTTCAGAAAAAGGATTTATTGCTTTCTTCATCGTTTTAACAATATTGTTTAGAGTTTTGGAGTCTTTCTCAATTCGATTCTTCTGTAACGTATAAGAAGTATCATCTGTTTGAGATAATCCAATTTCTGCTTTCACGGACGACATAATTTTAGTCCTGACACTATGGCTAAGAGCCCATCTTTCTCGTGCAGCGATCGAATTTGTAAAATGGCTTACACCAGTCAAGGTATTACCAGCATCAGCATTAATCGTCTGCTCCAAAGTCAAGTCTACAGGTGATCTGCCTAAGCATGATTTTGTGCGTCTAATACCAAATGCACCTTCGCGAAATTCCTGAAGTAGAGTAGAATTTTCGACTTTTAACTTGATTAAGTTATTTAAATACATAGCAGCCCATTTGGCATAATTCGGCTGATTGAATGCAAAAAAGTAGCCACACATTTCGAAGATAGAATCTAAGTAGAGCTCAAAATTACTGCAGCGTATGCTTCTAGAAAATCTAAGAAATATGTTGATAAGTTCAGTATACTGCAAATAATATTGAGCTGTCTTTCCATGACCGCCTTGAAGTGTTATTTCGCGGAATTGTTTGTAACCCTGCAGTATTTTATCCAATGAATCAGGTAAAACAATGCTCTCGTTGATTCCACATGAAGTATTCATTACGGCGTTTAAGTCTTCCTTTAAAGTTTCAACATCATCCGTGTCAATTTCTGACAGATATTTTTCAAAATGAAGAATCTGCAAAGCACCAGAAGCCAAAGGATGTAGCCGCTTACATCGATTAAAATGTTTACTATCTAAGAAGCTGTTCATTGAACCTCCTGCTAGTGCCTCTGCTTCAACCAAAATCTCTACTAATCCACTGGAATCAATATACTTTCCAATTGCTTTAAAGAAAGCCATTTGGGTATGGAATGCGCCTAAATTAATGAATATATCGTCAAATTCAGGCTTTTTAGTATGTTGAATCTGCATAGCTAATTTGGCTATTGCTAAATCGTAAGTAGCTATGATCTGTTGTTGATTACAATTCTTAGCAATTTCCTTTGCAATGTTAAGAGTTTCTTGAACAACAGCTAGCGATGTAGGAGATTCATTAATTGGTGATAAGTACTCGACTGTCTGAATTTTACTCTCATCAATGCCAATTTTGCAGTTATAACCTAACCACATGGGTACCGAATCAATTTGAGATAAAGACATACTCCAAACCAAATCCTTATCAATTGCGATTGATTTATCTGAATGACACGCATCGATTGTTTCAGTAATTGTTTGAAAAGGCAGAAACGCCATACTTGTAAATGGTGTCTTGACAAAGGGACGAATTTCCTTCGAAGGTGCTTCAAAACGCCGTCTCTTACGAGCTCTTGCAAGAGGCTCCGTGGGACCTTCATGGACATATGCGCTTAGGGATTCTGAATCAGAAGTATCTGAATTGTCCATATTATCAGGGTCATCATTTTCGCTGCGAAATTGATAAATGATACCAACTGTATCGTGCAAAGTGTCTTTCCCAGTGGCTGTATCGACGAAACGGTCAAAGTTATCGAAAGCTACGTGCGTGCATAGCCCATCAACTCTGCTAATACCGGCCGGTATCGCATTGTTTTCGTTTTGGGAACTATACGTCATCTCAGTTTCAATTTCTTCAGCTAAATTATAGCCTATTGTATGTCCATATCTATTTAATATCGTTAAAACTTTTCGTGAACTTGTCATAGATTTCATTGATAACCCGAGTGTAAGATGTTTTGACGGTTTGACTCTACCTTTGGATACAATATAAATCAGGTCACTACACACAGACTTTATTTTCACCAAATCATCACCTGAATTTTTACGACGACTATCTGGTCCTTGAACTAAGTCACACACGAAATTAAAAAGTTGTTCTGGAATATTGCACTCTCCGAGAATGACATCCTTTGGAGTTAGATTATCTGGCAGTTTCGTACTTTCCAGAGATGTGATACAATTGCGCAATTCGTAAGCGACATCTCTGAATCGATTCTTTTTAGTAGATTCTAATTTTGCTATTTCACCAGCTAATCGTGACGTGTCCATGTCATACTGATATACAATTTTCTTTTTCGGTGTCCCCATGGATGATTCAATAGTAACTCTATCGCCAAAAGCTTTGATTATTTTATTTTCTAAGTTTTCAACACGATAGTCTTGTATGTCTTCAGCGCGTACTTGGCCTTCAGCAAATTCCAGTAGCAATGATTTATATTGAGTAAACAAATCAGTGAGATACACAACGCGATTGTTTCCAATAATTTCCGTCTTTATAATTTCCGAAATCGCATTGAATGCCAAGTGATGAAATTGACGGTTTTTGTGCCAATATCTTGGTTCTAGATGTTCCTCACATTGCCGTTTCAATGAAATTTGATATGATGAAAAACAAGTTGAATGATAAGCAACAGATTGAGGGCTCTCTAGTTTCGCTAACAATTTAGTGTCATTCGATTTTTCGGCCATTGATTTTATTGTTTCAATCGTTGCTTCTGATTGCGGGAACGTTGTATAGATTCGCCTCTTACCAACTTTTTTTTCAACATGATCACAAAAAAGGCAGGCTGACTTTTTGATTTTAGGTGTTGATGGAATAGCTTGCTGGGATATTGTAGCAGCAGATGATACACTTTGAAAAACTTGAGTTTGATCATCTTCGTGCGCAGATGTACTAGGCTGCTCGTTTGAAGCAGTCGTAGTTCGCTGTTCAGCTGCTGGAAGTGTAGTTGGTTGATCGCTCAATGAAGGCCTTGATTCTTCCTACAAAGTAAATGTATGTGTTTGAAGATGATTTGTATTAAAAGCTTACTGTTCGAAAATTTTTTTTTTTCATATCCGATTAATATTGTTACTATTGTATATACTTACTAGATCACAGTTGACATCAGAAATACTTCGTTCATGAAGATCTGAAGGGAGGCTCGGAATCTGTTAATTATAAAAAAAGGTGTTATAGTTAAATATTCCATGGTCATTCCACAACACTGTTTTAATTGTATTTGATATAATTAAATGAAAATATTAAATCGATCTACAAAAATACAATTATATAATCTTTGTTTTTTTTTTTAATTTTCTAAATGTCGACAGTTATATATTTTTTTTTCGGAAAAACATAACGCACAGTTAATAGAAAAAGTTAGTAATAGTATTTATGTCTCCACATTATATTGTTGAATGATTTTATTGTGTGCTTGAAATAAGTTTAAAAAAGGTCCGACTACCTGATAAATTCTACCTGTCTAAGAAATGAAATATCTTAGGAATGAGTAAATGGTGCTACGTTACCACGTTTTTCCACAAAAATAAAAAATTAAAAAAAAAAACTTCGAAGTTAGCACTGTATTATTTATATCGTATCTATAACCTATAATATTTTTAAGTTCAGTTGAAATTTTACTTACTGTTTGTGTTTTGCAAAAATTTTCGAATTCTTCTTTGTCTTTTTGCTTTAAAACTGTAATTTTTTTACGGCACTCTGTATGATATCCAAAATCATCAGTTGATTCAATTGTTAATAAAGCGTCGTGATATTTATATTTTTTCATACGACGAAATAATAACATGAGCGAACACTTTTTAAATAATGCATCATTAAAGTTAAGTACATTGTTTTTTTTTCTTACACAGAAAACACGCCTTCATCTTTCGTGGTTTCTAGGTTAGAATAAATATGCTGCAGCTGGTCAGTTGAGAACACTAGCACCCGACGCATGCGCAATGGCTTTAAAACGTCGGACAGCTGGCAATCGCTGTCTTCGTCTGACTGGTGACATTACGCGCTAGCTCTCTTTCACTCTACTTTTAATATTTATCATATTTAGCAGCCAGCAACTCTTATTTGCGGCCAGATTTAATTAGGCACCCATATATCATAATAATAAGAAAAAAATTACCTTTAATTTAATATATAAATCATAAATGTACGTTATAAACGTAAAAAGATATCAAAATCATACCTGTTTACACCTGGCTGCGAAGAGGTGCGGCCAAGTGCGCAACGGCAACCGTAAATTTTCAAAGTCTTTATATATATTGCCGTGAAGTGGACGATATTTTATTTTAAAAACAAATCAATGAAATTTTTTGCGAAAAATTAATTAAAAATAATTTAATTAAAAATACTAGCGGCCACATTTTGATAGGCACCCTAGCAAATATTTATTCTCTTAATGATAAATATGCGTAAAAATTAGGTTTTTAGCATATACTCGATGAGTACACTAATTCTGCAGTGGGATCTCGTACTATTAATTTGTTCATAAGGAATCGCGTACATATTTTGAAGTTGGTGAAAATTCTTCCATGGAAACTTCTGGCCGAGCTATATAATAGTTAGTTTGAAGACCATTGGTGGGTTTTAGGTACCCATCAACACTACATCACCCGAGAGGGGTTCAACCTGGGTGAATTGCTCGAAATTGAACCCGACATGTTTTAAACTAGACTATCTCACGAGATGCAGTGTGAGCTATTTAGAAATATCAACGCATTCCAGTAAGTAAATAATTTTTATAAAAATACAATTTATTAATGTAAGATTTTATATTTCAGAAACAATTTATTCCCACCAAACATCGATTGTATTTGGGAAATATATTACGATGTTCCTAACATCGGGAAGTGTTGTAAAATTTGTATTCAGAAGTTAATACGCGTTACGTACACGTTGTATAGGGAATTAATAATAATAATAATGATAATAATAATAATAATATAGTATAAGAAGGGAGGTAGAGATTTTTCTAAATCTTGAAAATGATGAAGTGGTTGGAGTTGAAGAATTAGAACCGAACAGCCGTATTGCTGACGATGAGGCGTCTGTTATTGTGGATATTGAGGTAAATGGGATGTCAAATCTGGATAATGATATTGACAATGACGTGCAGCAATGTCAGTTTTTAATATTGGTACAGGAAGAGTTGCTTACTGCAGGTAATTTTCATAGCCGGGTTAAACTGCCTTTCATAAGGGAGACTAACAGGGTTAGGGAGTTGATTGCGCAAGCTAATTCTGATCTGGAAATATTTCTCAGAAATAAGCCAGAATTGTCCATTATTGAAATAAATAATTTGTTGTATGCATCTGCCTATGTTATTACTAAGATGGTGAATTCAAAATTTACATCAATACACAATAATAGAATTCGGGAGAACCGTTGGAAACGTAGACTCCAAAATAATATTGCTAATTGGAGAAAGGACGTTTCCAGGATTTCTGAAATTAGAAGATCAGTTCATTTAACTGAGAGGTTACAACGGTTACGGCAAAACATAATACTAAAATATAGTGTTTTAGGCGAAGAGAAGGATATAGTAGTTATTGAAGAAGAGTTAAAACAGAAAATTCAAGCTAAGGCCCAACGTATCAGAAGATTTGAGAAAAGAATTCGGACTTACAATGATAACAAAAATTTTTAAGAAAATCCTAAAAAATTTTATAGGGGTCTAGGCAAGGACAATATCTGTATCCAGAATTTTCCAAACATGCAGGATGTTACCAACTTTTGGACAAGCATTTGGGGGCAATCTGGTAAGTATAATTCTGAAGCGGAATGGATTAAACGCGAGGAGAGGCGTAATAACCATTATCCAGCAATGGAAGATGTACTTCTCTCCAAAGATGACATCTCAAATGCTTACAAAAGTTTAGCACTTTGGAAAGCTCCTGGTCCAGATAAAATTCCTAATTTTTGGTTTAAAACGATAACCATTTTGCATGAACATTTGGTAAAATGTTTTAACAATATGGTTAACAATCCGGAACTGATACCGTCGTGGCTGACTGAAGGTGTTACTGTTTTGATTCCCAAAACGGAGAATACAATGGAAGTATCCCAATATAGACCTATTACTTGTTTAAATTGTAGTTATAAATTATTAACTAAAATTTTAGGTACCAAGATTTATGAACATCTAAAAGAAAATAATGTATTGCCCTCTGAGCAGAAAGGTATTTTAAAGGACAGTTATGGGTCAACAGTTCCTGTTAATAATCAACAAGAAGATTGTTGAAAAGATCAAGAAGTCTCGAGGAAACCTATCCATGGCCTGGATTGATTATAAGAAGGCGTACGATAGTACGCCTTCTTATAATGAATGGATTGTAAAAGCCTTGAAGATATATAGGGTAACCCAAAAAATTATTTTTTTGGTAAACTCATGTATGTCTTTATGGTCTACTAAATTATGCTTGCGGGGAGAAGACTCGTGTGTTTTCTCAGAGCCGATTAATATTAATTGTGGCATATTTCAAGGTGATAGTTTATCTCCATTGCTGTTTTGCATAGGCCTGTTTGCGCTGTCTAGGGAATTGAACGAGGATAAAGTTGGTGTTCAGTTATTACCTGGTGAAAAGTTAATTGGTCATTCATTTTATATGGATGATTTGAAACTTTATGCCAAAAATGATGAGCAGTTGAAGAGGAGCCTCAGTATTGTTAAACAATTCTCTGACGATATTGGGATGCAATTTGGCTTAGAGAAGTGTGCCAAAATTAGTATTGTCAAAGGCAAAATTGAGAAAACTGCTGACATATGCCTGAATGATCATACTAGTATTAACGAACTAACAGATAATACTAGATATAAGTATCTGGGAATGGATGAAGCCTTTGGTATTGATGATGAAGGCATGAAGGTGAAGGTTATAGGCGAATACATTAAGCGTGTGAGGAAAATTTTAAAGTCTGGTTTAAATGGAAAGTATAAAATGCAAGCGATAAATGCATATGCTATTCCTATATTTCGATACAGTGTTGGTGTTTTAAACTGGACGAAGAAGGAAATACGCGATTTGGACATTAAAACAAGAAAACAGTTAACATTAAATTTTATGTTTCATCCTAGGTCCGATGTTTGCAGGCTATACCTGCATCGTTTAGATGGAGGTCGTGGTTTGCAGCAATGGGAAAATATTTATGATTTGGAAATGTTAAATTTAGGAAATTTTATAAAGGCCAATAAGGAAGATAAAGTTATTAAACAATTAATTAGGGATACTTCTGGTAAGTCAATAATTAGTAAACATAAACTAATTTTAGAAAAATTTCAGGTCGAAGAACTAGAAAATTACGGAAATAAAACTTCGGTGGCGAGTTTAAAGCGGGAGATTAAGTTAATAATGAATCGGAAAATGAGGGAGGATTATGTTAGTAAGCCAATGCATGGTCAATTTTTGAGAATTGTGGAGGGTGATGGTATTTCAAAATCTGGGTCTTTATCTTGGCTTTGTCATGGGAACATTAAGGCTGAAACGGAATCCTCTATTGTTGCGGCGCAAGATCAGGCAATTCGTACCAGATATCATGAACAGAAGATTATGAAAGTTGCTCATGATGGGAGCTGTAGATTGTGTCATCAGGCTCCGGAACATGTCTACCACTTATAGGCGGCTTGTCCAGTCTTAGCTGAGTCGCATTACATTGCTAGGCATGATAGGGTGGGAACATATATACATTATAATTTATGTTCCCAACTAGGTTTAGCAATGGATGTGTCTCGGTGGTATGACCACATCCCAGCTACTGTTGTGAGTAATGATCATATTTCCATATTATGGAACATGCCTGTTGTCACTGATAGAATGCTTGATGCTAATAAGCCAGATATCGTGGTAAAGGATTTCCAGAGGAAGGTGTGCACGTTCATAGAAATCTCGGTACCTGCTGATGCGAATGTTGTAAGGAAGGAGCTTGAAAAACAACTTAAATATAAGGATCTCGCAATAGAAGTTGGACGTATGTGGGGAATGAAAGTGAACATTGTTCCGATGATTGTAGGTGCATTGGGAGCAGTTAGTCTAAATTATAGTAAACATGTTAAAGAGTTGCCGTGCAAAATTTCGCCCTGGGAAATTCAAGAAATTGCGGTTTTGGGAAGCGCGAATATTTTGAGGAGAGTTTTATCATAAAGAACCCTAAATTTGCTGCTTAATATTTCATCTTTACCTACCTTTAATGTATATTGTCTATTAATAAATAAGGTGTGTGTGTGTGTGTGTGTTTTTAATGACCTTTGCACAAGGCTGCAAGGGTTTTCTGCAGTTTTCCTTTGCTTTGCAAAGAAAAATGTAATTTTTCTTTGCAAAGCATAAATGGCCTTGTGTTTTTCTAAATTGGGTAGAGCTGCAGTGATACCCGCAAAGGGAGTACCCTAGGCTTCAGCGAAGCTCGGTACTACCAATTTGCCCTGATCCTCTTTATTACTTTTCAAAATTATTAGTGTAATTTTAGTATTTATATGTTGTATCTAAATTATATTATCTAGGTTTCCAATATTTAATGAGATGTATCAGAGATTTTCAATAAATAATAATAATAATAAACTTTATTGGAACTCAAGATATTACAGTTCAAGTCGTAATTAATGTGGTAATGGCTTAGATCAAAATTTGCAATCTTTTTTACAATGTTTCACAACAGTTGAAGTATTCCTCGATGTTATAAGGAACGGCCTCTAACAGCAGCTTTTTAACTCGCTGCTTAAATACTCTGGGTGGCAGGTCCCTGATGGCTGGTGGTAGGGCATAGAAAAGCATGTAGCGTATTACGGTCAGTTCTGATGAATTAAGACGTCGGAATGGCACATTTGACGCTTCCGGATTTCGCACTGGGTACGGCCTGTGGTTGTTGTTCGTAAACTCCTCACGCGCCAGGACCAAGTGCCTCAGGATGAAGGCAGCCGGCACTGTGAGAATACTGAATCTCTGGAATAGTGGGCGACACGATGTTGTCTGTCCAACCCGGGCAATCGAACGTAGAGCTTTTTTCTGTAGAATCAGGATTTTATAGGCATGTGTGGAGTTTCCCCATAGGAATACGCTGTAGTTCAGGACAGAATGGAACAGGGCAAAGTACGTCGTCCTTGCTGCATCTGGTCCCACAATCCTGCACATTGTCCTGATGGCATAGACGGTGCTCGCGAGCTTGCCGGACAGCCGTGCCACCTCATCCTTCCACGTCAGCTTTCCATCCAAGAGCACACCAAGATACTTAATTGCCGGTTGGTCCTGCAGTTGTTCGCATCTTCGGGATGAGGTGAAAGTGAGATGCTGCGATTTTGTTTCATTTAGTAGCAACTCGTTCCTGGCAAACCAGCACCCCGCCAAGTGGACCACCCATGAAACACGGAGCTCTAGATTTGTTATAGATCTCTCTGGGTTGACGAGCACCACATCATCAGCAAACAGCACTGAGCGACATGGCAAGCTTGTGGGAAGATCATTAATATACAGGAGGAAACACAGGGGGCCGATGATACTTCCCTGGGCAACACCTCGACGCACCAGGCTTACCGCGCCCCTAGACCCATCCACCTCTACCACAATCCGCCGGTTGGAGAAGTATGATGCAACCAGCCGATTAATAATAATAATTCTTTATTTGTCGCTTGATCTGTTCCAGATATTGACAATTGTCAGTTACATTGCAGAAAGTCTTATTCTAGGTACAAAACAAAAACATGTGTGCTCAGCATATATTACTATATACATATATATATATACACAAACCATCAACATAATCATATAAAATGGACAAAAAATTCATTAAAATAGATCCCGCTAAATACACTTTAAAATCAATAAATATACAGAAAATATACAAATAAATACACATACACTAACCTTGCATCACACAAACAATACTTATAATCCGCGCGATGTGTAAGACAAATATTCCTCAATTGTATAAAATGAGTGCGTCATCAAAAACTCCCTCAACTTTGTCTTAAACAAACACACATTTGAGGCACAAATAATATGGTTGGGAAGTGCATTGAATGTTCTGACCATCATAAAGTATGGACCCCGATCATAAACCGACGAGGAATGACGAGGAACCGACAACTTAGCCCCATTTCGCGTCCTGGCAGCGGTTGAAACCTCGGAATTGGCCAGAAACTGTCCCAAATTTGCTCGGCAGTACGATAGCAGGTGATACAAATATAAACACGGCAACGTAAGGATTTTAAAATGCCCAAAGTGTTCCCTGCATGACTCTCTGTAGCTCCGGCGCAACATGCATCTCAAGGAGCGCTTTTGAAGCCTAAATAAAGCAGTCATCTGAGGTGATGATCCCCATAATATAATACCATAACTCGTAGTACGTTCGGTTCAACTTTTTTTGCAAGTAAGATATGTGACAATCCCATCCCAGCGAGCGCTGCAAAAACACACCAAGGAACTTCACATCCTCACACAGTGAAAGGGAGCCCATGCTGGTTCTAACCAGTGGTGATTGATGAGGTGCATCCAATGAAAATTTTATAAGTTTAGTTTTCTTACTATTCAGAATCATACCATTCGCATTGCACCATTCTGTCATCTTGTTATGTGCCTCTGTCAGAACTCCAGAGAGCCGGGACATGTAACGATTGTTTACTACGAGCGTCGTGTCGGCCGCGAACTGATAGAGGCTTCCAAATCCCATGTGTGATGGCAGGTTATTCATGAACATCAAGAATAACAGTGGTCCAAGAATAGATCCTTGGGGGACTCCAACCGTTAATCGTGATGAAGAATCAGATCTTGTTCCATTTACACACAGCCTCTGCTGTCTATCTTGGAGGTAAGATGTCATCAGATCCAGCGCAACTCCACGCACTCCGTAGGCTTCGAGCTTCGATAGTAGCATATCATGCTGTATGCAATCGAAGGCCTTTGACAAATCAAAAAACAATGCAGCAACATGACAATGACCATCAACTTCCGTTAATATCCTCGACAGAGCAGCAAACAGAGCTTTTTCGCAGGAGACCCCCGGCAAGAACCCATACTGGGTATCTGAAATTAATCGTTGTGATTTAAAAAACCGAAGTAATCTGTCGTATATAACCCTTTCAAATATTTTCGAGAAGCATGACAATAATGAGATCGGCCTATAGTTATTAATATCCGTTTTTGAACCCTGCTTGTGCACCGGTATGACAGTTGCTCTCTTTAGCTTTTCCGGAAACACTCCCTGCGATAACATAGAATTCACCAAGTGTGTAACAACTAGTACTACAAAAACTGAAGAGCCCCTCATTATGAAGGGTGGTATGTTATCCTCCCCACATGAGAACTTTGGTTGTATGAGCAATATAACCGACATTATCTCGTTCTCACTAGCAGGGTGTAGAAAAATACAATGTTCACTCCTTGCTATGGTCCCGCTATATGCAGGCCTTTGATCAATTTTACAGGCATTGAAGAAGAACCTGTCCCCGAACATCGATGACATTAACCCCTGATCCTGAACCTGTACAGCCCCCTCAACGATGTGAATTGTACCACTTGAAGTGGGTTCCGTTTCGTCCCTTATTATTTTCCATATCGTCCTGGATTTATTGTTAGATGCTGCAACTCTGGTTCCAAAATACCGCTTTTTTGCATTATCAATGGCGTGTTTTAAATCTCTTTTTTGCCTAGAGTATTGTGACCACAAATCTTGACGTTCAATAGCTTTGCACACTTCATGAAAAGATCGAAGGTCAGTTGCCATCCCCTCGATTTCACGACTGCACCACGGATATCCTGACTTTCATGGCCTTACCACGGTTAATGGGAACTGTTTTTCAAAATAGAAACTATAAATAGAGCTAAACAAGTTATACTTCAAGTTCACATCAACCTCAGAATAGACTTCATTCCATGTTTCCCCCTGAAGATCATTATGAAATGAATTTAGTTGGCAATCTCTAAATGATCGCCTTAACACCTTAGACCTGCTATTATCCCACTTTTCGATACCAACACTGCAGAGCAAAGATGCATGGTCCGAAATATTGGAGCCTAGCCAATTCTATTGGGTAGAAATCAATTGAGAGCGTACTCTTAGTACCTGTTAGGGTGAACGTCTGAGACATAATTAAACAATTTTGATGTGCGTACTACTATTTATACTTTATTAGAAATTCTAAACACAAGTGTCCACAATTGTAAGTATTTCTCTTTTGTACATTTGCATGATTATATGTTATTTTACAATGTTTGAAATATTTTACCAACTCCTTCGGCGGTCGCAGGTTTCCAAAACTATCAAAGTAGTTGACTTGATGCTCCGTCTTCCGATATGCTACCCAATGAGTCCGCTCTCCACTATCATTATTCAAATTAACGATGCTTATTTACTCTAATAAATAAAACAAGATATTCAGATTTTATAAAGTTGATTACGACTGTTTATTAGATACAGAACAGTACATTTACTTAAATAATTGATTTGTCAACAAATTCGACGATTTGCGCCGGCAAAGTCTTACCGACACTTTTAAACCCTCGGTATACCAGACACTTGTTGACAACTTTTCTATTTGTTGATCCGTAATGATGGATGCAATCCTCGAGGGTAAAAACACCACAAACTGAGACTCGGCTTCAATCTCCATCAACACTGATGCCCATTTTGTCGTTGTAACCCTCCGACCAGCTTTTATGGGATAGGCAGCGTTGATCGACAAATCACATATTGCTTTCCTCGGTATTTGAGTACATTGTAACGCACCTCGTTCTCTGGTGCAATGTGGAGGCGTTACACAATGAATATATCAATATTTAACCCTGTAATAGGTAGCTCGTAGGTCCTAGGTTCGTCGGAATAAAATACGATGGTTTAATAAAGTAATAAATGTATTCTTCACCATTAATCATTTACATAAATCAGGTAAATGCCATTTACTGGAAATGACGGGTTGCGGTTATGTTTTACTTCGGCGATGGGATTCGGGTATTATTTAAACTAACATTAATACAGGAGACAGGTTAACGGGGCGGGAAAATATTCCCGATTCGGTGATGTCGGAAATCGATATTATTAAATCAACATTTATCTGGAAAAAAGTAATATATCTGGAAAACTACCTTGCCAACTACGGCCAGCAGAGGTAAGCAGTTCGACGTATTATGAACAACAGGCAAAGGGCCATCACATAGTACCTTAAGGCTCGTATCAGCATACAAAGGGCCAACAACGAGATCTCTGAGCTATCTTATCAGCAGCGAGGGGCCGACGAAAATAGACTGATCTCCAGAGGGAACTGGCCGGCCTTTTATACCGTCAAAACGACCCCCACTATTCACGAAAACAAGTCCGTCCGGGCGCACAGTGGGAAAAAATACCGAAAACGTGGTCAAAACCCTTAGTTGTTTTTCAATTTTTATGAAAATTGGTGAATAGGGGTTTTCGAGGTCACTGATTTTGAATTTGATATTATTCAAGAGAAAAACAAAAAGGCGGATTGAATATGGCCGACTTTTTACTAAAAAATTAGTTTATTTAGTTGAAAGTGTGTATGCAGGGGTTTTTGAGGTAGCTGATTTCGAATTTGATATTATTGAAAAGAAAAACAAAATGGCGGATCCCATATGGCCGACTTTTTACTAAAAATTAGTTTATTTAGTTGAAAGTCAAGTATGCAGGGGTTTTTGAGGTCCCTGTTTTTGAATTTGATATTATTGAAAAGAAAAACAAAATGGCAGATCCAATATGGCTGACTTTTTATTAAAAAATTGGACATCTGTCTGAAAGGCAGTATGTACGGGTTTTTTAGGTTGCTGATTTCGAATTTGATATTATTTAAAAGAAAAACAAAATGGCGGATTCAACATGACCGACTTTTTAATAAACATTTGTTTATTTCCCTGAAACTTAGTATGTAGGGGTTTTTGAGGTCGCTGATATCGAATTAGATATTATTTAAAAGAAACACAAAATGGCGAATTCCACATGACCGACTTTTTACTAAAAAATGTTTATTTGGCTGAATGTCAGTATGTAGGGGTTGTTGAGGTCGCTGATGTCGAATTTGATACACTTTTATGGTAAACCTACAAATAATATTTTACTTACTACTCGTTATCATCATCGCTACTTTGTGTTTCTGAATTTCGCAACTTTTAATATTCAATGTTTGGCCCAGTTAGCAATTCTAAAGCTTCTCTTGATAACAATTTTATTTTCTTCACAGGTAAATTACGTAAGTTCGTAATAAAAGGATCTGACGCTACCATGAGCCTTAGAAAAACATCTTCCATGTTGTGAGTTTGGCTAGTTGTTTGCGCAAAATTATGTCGGTTGTTTTTAAGGTATTTGTTGCACGCTTCTGGCGCTTCTTCAGACATTTGTCCTATTGGCAGAAGTGATTTTCGTACAATTTTTGAGCTGTGAATTAGTACTCTACGTACTACTGTCGATGCCATATAATACCAAGGGTAAAGATGTACATTTAGGCGGGCTGTTTCTAAGCAATATTCTTGATATTTTTTACATCAATTTCAAATCCACGCGAAATCACTTGTAGAATTACATAAAACCTTTTAATCAAAGTTTCATCAATTCCTGTTATCATTGACGAAATACTTGCATCTTCAAAGAAACGGCGGGCAGTATTTCCACCATTTGTGCTTCCGTATCCTTGCTTTGGTTGATCGACTAAGTCGACTAAGCCCGAAGCGCTGACGGAAACCCACGGAAACCTATCTGAATATTTCTCTTCCGTGTCTCAATGCTTTCTATGTCTTCAATTCATCATTTTTGCCACTTCTTGACATCTAATTTATATGATATGTGCAGAAGGCACTCGAAAAGACGTATCCACGCGTGCAAGCTTGAAATTCCGTACTGTAAGTTATCTTCATTAATTTACCAATTAATTTACAAAGCAATTCTAATTCGCGGTCTTTATCCGAAGAAATGCTTTCGATAACTGCTTTCTGAAATAGCATTATTCGCTGAACCATATGGTCAACCTATGCTTGAAGTCTAACTTCAGCGCTACATTCGTTAATGGTAATATCGCCTCTGCAGGGGTAACATTGCACTTTTGATTTTGATACCTGATGGTAGGGCGGATATAATATACTACTGTATTCAATGCTATTAGATCTAATATTAAATAAGTACGTAGGCTTTCACGGCCAGAATCATTTAGAAAATAAACTACTTCCGGGTTATGCCGTGTGTCAAGATTTGTAAATGCTGACGTTTCGCGAACCATGTTGCTCGCTTCTTCAAAGCTAATTGAATACTGATTGAATACTGAGTACTTATTATGATACAGCACCTATAATTTTCATGTACGAAAAGGAAACAAATATTTGACAGTAAGGTAGATTATTGGGCCTAAACAGTGATTTTGATGTTAATGTCCTAATTCAATAATGCCTAACAGCGAAACATGTCACTAACAAAGAATAATAAACTAAAGAACAGTGTAGAACATTTATCAGTTAATGTCTATTAACTTTGAGTGACAAAAATCATAACAAAATGAAGCGTACAGCGCTCGCGGTTCAAAATATAATGCGCCGAGCCAAGGAAAAAATAATTTAAAGAAAATGTGTGATTTTGTGTAGCTAATTTTTATAGGCGTTAGTAGATATACACAGTTGGTCTTGAATCACTTAGGTACCTGAGCCTGCCTGCTCCAGAGGGTAATTAAAATTAGGTGTTACAAATGAATCATCAATAATTATTATATGTAATAAATTATATATTTTTATTGTCAACTCAAATCAATTAATTTATATAAAAATAGAATTTGCCTGTTAAGACATGATCCCTCGGTATATTAAAAATGTCATGTGAGGTGAATGTCCTCCATTAACCTCAAGCATACTGACTGCAATTTTATCCAGGTAATTACAGTCAAGTTAATATCTTTTACATTGGAAGCAATACTTTTTTATGTATCACGCATAAGTTAGTATAATAATAATACTTTGTACGTTGGTAATTTGTATTTATGTGGGTATATAAATTTGCAGGTACGCAAAAATAACTGTAATAAAAAACATTAAGTTTAATCTGCTCGGAGCGAATTATTTTTATGTATTCCCATATAAGTTTGCATGTGTCCAATTATATAGGAGATATGTTGTTATTACAGTACATATGATTCAAACTTTACGGTACATTACTGTATGGTATGTATGAGATATGCCATAAATTTGCAGTCTTTACTAGCGCATTGCAATTTTATCAAGTAGTTATTTTTATGTATCCCCATATAAGTTGCATTATATCGGATATAAAAATATTTGTAGCCAGGTATGCAGTGTTTATTATGAGATAAATTTAAGGATTTTACGTGATAATGCGGTTACTGTAGTAATAATGAGGAAAGTGGGTATATAAATTTGCAGATAAGCAACAATATCTGTTAAAAAACATTAAGTTTAACATCGTCTATTTTTAGCGAGGTATGCTGATATTACAGTACATATGATATAAATTTTCAGACTTTACGGTTTAGTGTGATTATAATGGTCAAAGTGGGTATATGCGATTTGCAGGTATGCAATTATAGCTGTACTGAAAAGTATTAAGTTTAACCAGCAGGGTAGTAAATTACTTTTTATATATTTCCCATATATAAGTTTGCATGTATGTGTTCAATCCAACTCGGTGTTTGCATATAAGAACGTTAATATAATAAAGATTATTCAGTATAGTCAAGATACTCTCAACTGCAACCAAAACAGCAAGAAAATTAATCATCATCACAATCCAAGAAACAGTTCATTATGGAACTTCGACCAAAATTCTGCCATTTAGTGGAAGGTGAAATATATCTCATTCTGGACATGATGAGAACCGGCGATTCATCTGTTATTGTTGAGTTGGAGCATTGCAGAATTGTACTGCCGAGAAGAATATCAACCACGATAGATGATAGAATCATCGATATGTACAGGCGAGGGGGTTACTCTCAATTTGGAATAGAGAGAATTGGGGACCAATTAAAATTTATAGTTATATATAAGTTTTAATGTTGTGTAATATATTATCATTATTATTATTATCATTATTATTATTATTAGCTATATTTTTTCGACTTAGTTGTTAATAAACCTCTAATAAAGATTATTACTTAACATAAATGTTTGTTGTTTATTTTAGAATCGAATGAAAATATAAAGAGTTAAATTAAAAGAAATAATAATGATCAGAGATATTTTACATTATTCGAAAGCATTCACATAAGGTAGCTATTTCCAGTACCCCACTTACAATGCAGAGTGGTGGTGGTGGTGGTGTCCGTGGTACTTGAGTATAAGTAAGAAAGCGCAACGGAAACGTTTTATTCAAGTTGCCAACATGTCGACTAAACTTGCTGAAATAACCGATCAAATTATTGTAAATTTAAACAAAAGTTACGATTTAATTAAAACAGAAAATGAAGTAGACAAATTTAGTCGACAAATTAAAAAATTTATTAGTCTTTTATCGCGCTTTATCAAAACCAAAGAATATTATAGTGTACAATCAAAATTAGAAAGCAATTTATCAGTGCTAAAATTCTATAAAGAAAAGTTGAATCAGAAGAAGAATGGTGTTAAAGTGAAAGGTTACTGCTGGCAGAATGTTGAATCGTGTTTTAATGGTAGAATGTGCACTGGTGTTATAACAAATCTGAAATTCAAGGATCCCAGAGAGTTTTTAAGGTATGCATTTCGTAGTTTTTCAAAAAAAATTAAATCATCATTAAAATCATTGTTAAAAGTAAATACAGTACTTTACGGAAGATTTTTCCACCAATCACAAAATATTGTAGAAAAAAAATCGTTTAATACTCGAAATAATGTAATTGATAGATCAACAAATATTAAAAAATGGTACGATGAAAATGTCTTAGATAAACATTTAGTAAAACTCGAAGGGTTTGAGGAGAGGAACTCAGGATGGTCTCTTTTTGAAATTATGCATCTTAAAGTAAATATAAACCAATATCACCCAATAACTATCGGTACATTTATTGATTTACCACCCAACATTAAAAATAAAAAGGCTGTTATAAATATTAAAAGTAACGATAATTTTTGTGTATTATATTGTATTTGTGCAGCACTTTACCCAGCAAAACAAAATGTTAACCGCAAATCATCCTATCCTGATTTAAAAAAAATTCTAAAATATGAAGATATTTCATTTCCAGTTTCAATAGAGGACATGTCTAAATTAGAATTGCAAAATAATATTAGGATCAACGTATATTCATTGAATCGAATAAATAACAGTTTAGAACATGAGGTTTTACCATATAGACTGAGCAGTTTCAAAAGTGAGACCCATGTGAATTTGCTACTTATTGAGGAAGGTAGATTAAAACATTACACATTAATCAAAAATTTATCTGGGTTAATATCATCTCAATATACAAAAAACACTAATAAATCATTCATTTGTAATTTTTGTTTGAATCATTTTACCACTCCAGCATATCTTGAAAAACATTCGAAAATATGCCAGAATACAAATTTAAGATTAGAAATGCCTGAATATCATGAAAAGTATGTAGAGTTTAAAAATTATTCAAACAAGGAAAAGGCTCCATTTGTTATTTATGCAGATTTTGAATGTATTTTGGAGAAAACAAACGATTTACATAAATATCAGAAGCACATCCCCATGAGTGTAGCTTATTATGTAAAATGTAGTTTTGATAATTCACTATCGAAATTCAATTTATATAGAGGTCAAGACTGTGTAAAATGGTTTATAATGGAGTTATATAATATTGTTAAATCAATCGAAATTCACTATAATACAGTTGTTCCAATGAAACCATTATCAATACGGGAACAACAACTCCATTTAACTGCAACCGTTTGTCACATCTGTGAAAAAAAGTTTAATATGTCTGATATTAGAATAAAAGATCACGATCACACGACTGGATTATATCGTGGACCGAGTCATAATAGTTGCAACCTAAATTATAAAATAAATCATAAAGTCCCAGTTGTGATGCACAATCTTAGTGGATATGATGCTCATTTATTTATTATTGAATTATGTAGTATTATTAAAGGAAATGTATCTCTTTTACCAATAAATAAAGAGAAGTACATTTCTTTTTCCAAATATATTGAAGGTTCCAACTTGATATTGAAATTTATAGACTCCTATCGGTTTCTACCTGAGGGCTTGGAAAAACTAGCATCATATTTAAATAATTCACAGAAATTAATTACAAAATCTTTTGCTAACTCCGAAGCTGATTTTACACTGTTAACGAGAAAAGGTGTTTATCCTTATGAATATGTTGATAGTTGGCAAAAGCTCGAGGAGACTTCATTACCTTCAATTTCTGCTTTTCACAGTTTACTGAACGATTCGGATATTAGTAGTGCCGATTATCAACATGCTCATACTATTTGGAATAACTTTAATATAAAAAATTTGGGTGAATATTCCGATATATATATATCTAAAAACAGATGTACTTCTATTAGCAGATGTATTTGAAAATTTTCGTCATTTTAGTATGAAAACATATAGTCTTGATCCTGCACATTATTACTCATTACCTGGTTACACATGGGATGCGCTTTTGAAGTTCACTGGAATAAAATTGGAGCTTCTGACTGATATTGATATGTTGTTGTTTGTGGAAAAGGGTATTCGAGGGGGAATGTCACAATGTTGCAATAGATATGCAAAGGCAAACAACAAATATCTTCCAGATTATGATCCTGCTAAACCAGACTCATTTCTTATGTATTTTGATATTAATAATTTATATGGAGCAGCAATGTCTTCATATTTACCCTATGAATCATTCGAGTGGATTAATGTGAACTGTTTTAATGATGTCAATACAATTTTAAATTTAAGCGATAGTTCTGATGTTGGATACATATTTGCAGTAGATTTAGATTATCCTGAAGAGTTGCATAAAAACCATAAAGATTTTCCTCTATGTCCAGAACGACGAATTCCACCGATGCAATCTTCAAAATATTCAAAACTACTAACAACATTTTATCCAAAAGAAAATTATATTATACATTACGCAATATTGAAGATTTATTTAAGTTTAGGTATGAAATTAACAAAGATACATAAAATTTTAAAATTTGCTCAGTCTGCATGGTTGAAACCATATATTGATTTAAATACTCAACTTCGAGTTAATGCAACCAATAACTTCGAAAAAGGGTTATTTAAGGCCTTCATTAATTCGGGATACGGGAAGACAATGGAGAATGTCCGTAAGTATAAAAGTATAAAATTGGTGAATAAATGGGAAGGTCGTTATGGTGCAAAATCGCTAATTTCAAATCCTAGATTTCACAGTTCAACAATATTTGATGCTGAAAAGGGAATTGTTGTTATTGAACTGGACAAAGAAAAAGTCAAATTTACGAAACCGATTTACGTTGGTTTTTGTGTGTTAGATATTTCAAAAACCTTCGTCTATGATTTCCATTACAATTATATTAAAAGGGAACTCGGATCGAAAGCTAAGTTAATGTATACCGATACTGACAGCCTAATATATGATTTCAATTGTGATATATATGAAATAATAAAACGTGATATTCATAAATATGATACTTCTGATTATACTGATAATAATGTTTATGGAATACCTAGAGTGAATAAGAAAAAAATTGGAGTAATGAAAGATGAATTAGCTGGTGATATTATGTTGGAGTTTGTTGGTTTGAGATCCAAACTGTACTCCTATAGAACCGTTAAAGAAGAAAAGAAAAAAAGTAAGGGAGTTACAAAATCTAGTTTAAAAACAATCACATTTAACGATTACATAGAATGTTTAAACAATCAACGCACATTTTCAGCAAAACAACGTTTAATTCGATCAAATAAACACACCATTTCTACCATCGAAACTGATAAATTAGTATTAACACCATATGACGATAAAAGAAATATTAATTACTTTAACAATGAATCTGTTCCATGGGGGTACTTAGAAAAGCATTGCAGTGGGGGAGAGAGTAGTGGTAGTGGTAGTGGTGGTATTGGTAAAGGAGTCTAAAAAATGTTAGTTGTGCGTTAAGTTTTATCAGTTAAACATGTCCTCTGAATTGGTTTATTTTAATATTCAATATGATGTTTTTAAAAAGCTTAAATATACTTATATTGATCATCTAAAAAAATTTATTCGTGAATCTAATTGTGAGGGTGTAGTGTATTTATTAAAAAAAGTGTTTGTGCCGCAAGAGTTATTAGTTTATAGATATTTACATAATGCATCAAGTGAAATACTTGAACATTTTTTCGATTCAATGAGACAATTGGATACTCTTGCTGAGGAAACATTAAATCTTGTTACACTGTTTGATGAAATTTCATTTAAAGATATTGATTGTTTATCTAAAAGAGTTGACTGTAAATTCACAGATGAAAACTATAAAATGTATATAATTTTAACTTTACTCAGAAGCGATGATTCATATTCTGTTAGTAATCTTATCTGTAATTATAAAAATACACGATTCTTCTTTGATAAAATAATGTGTGATGCACTATATTATGCCGACACTTTGTTTGTACACAAACTATTACAACTTGGTAAAAGCAAAAATTATGAATTTAGATTTGAACCGACTACTCGAATCTCACATAAAGATATTATGAAATGGTTGGTAACCAATGTAAAAAAAGCAGAAAGGGGTGAGCAAGTTGGTTGGCAGTCTGGACCAGATTCAGGCAGATGGCCATCTCATGATGGGCAAGATTACATAAATACTCTTGCTTTACTTGAATCGTTTACAAATTTAAATCTTACATTATAAATTAATAATATATGCTTTCTGAATATAATATTCTCACTATCAATATTGTTTTATTTTTTTACCTTCTTTTAATCCCTTACAGGTCTATATTGATAGCTACAAGGTAGGTATAATAAAACATATTAATGCTTCTAGAACAGTTTTATTAAGACAAATATACATATCTATATATATATATATATATATATATATATATATCATTTAGTAGTTATCTTGCAAAAAAGTAGTCACATATTCTTCAGGAAGTTCAACAGGATCATTGCAGATACTGTTGTTGTTATTGCTATTCCCACTGTATTGAAGTTGATTGGCTGCATCCAATAAATTTGTACTTATATTTATTCGATGTAACCATTCCATTTGTAGAGTCAATAGTGAATCTAGCGGTTCCGGAGATTTCGAGAAACACTCAGCCAATTTTAGTATATCTTGAACGCTGAGAGCTACCAGAGCTCCATATGATGTCACGTAATACAACCACATATTGAAATGCTTAAAATTATACATAATCATCTTCTTTATAGTATATTGGTGACTGAGCTTTCAACCAATCACGAATCAGGTGTACATTTTGATGTGCGCATTGTAAATTATTAATTGCATGCTTGCAGCAATGATATGTTTTAACATCATTCTTCAATTTAGAAAGTGCAGGACAGCCTATATCTTCAATATTGAAAATAGAAATATCCGGTAGTAGCTTTTCCAACCACCGTTTCTTTTGCAACCCTTTCACAAAAATATGCGATTTTTTGGTAATTCCAGAATTTAGTAATAATGTAGACAAGTTTGCGTATTCTTCATCTTCCAAATCACAGTCTTTGTGATAATTTTCTCTTTGTTTTCGCCAAGTTAGTCCGTGGATATATGTAGTTAAGTATTGTACTTGCTTTTGTAACGATTCCTCCAAGTGATTAAATTTTATAAAGTATTTAAAAAACTTATGTACTTCACAACAGCAGGAACTAAGTCTCAACAATGCCAGTTCTTTACAAATAAAATCACTATCGTTTAATTGAAAACCTTGCACGTCTAGAAGCCAAGTGTTCGACATGATGGTCGATAATAAACTGAACTTACATCGATCTAACCGTTCCAGTTAAAGGAGTATATTTTAAAACACGATCGTGGAGAATTAAACAATAGAGTGATGTTTTGTCTGCAATATCATCACTAGTCTCAAACTCTAAGCGTATGTCAACTGTACCAGTGTTTAATATTTCGTTTTGTTTAGAACAATCAATTATCATTATTGTATGCTCACCAACATATTTCTGAGGTGTCAATAGTGGTTCACTTTTTCGATTATAATATGAAGCTTGGAATTTGGAGTACATATCATAGAGAATAATAAACTGCTTCTGTTTAAAATTAGTATTGACTGATTCATATGGATATGATTCACTATTAAGAAATAATTTGATATTAGTCAAATTACAATGATCAAACAGACTATTATTCTTTTGGAAGCTATTTTTTCTGTCTGTCTGAAATGCTACAATCACATATCGCGGTTTTTCCAATTGTGAGCTAGATTTTATCGTCCATGTATGTTGTCTTGATTTTGGAAGAATCGGGTATTCATATAGATCCCAACTGCGGAAAGCAAGATCCAGTTCTGCACCACTCGATATATAGTTTAAAAGATTTATACGTTCTGAGTCAGCTACTGTTATGTGAGGTACTCTCCAAGTAATTTTACTCAACTTAATTTTTAATTCTTCAGCTGCATCATTGCTGTAAATAGCATTTTGATCTGTGCTGCTGCGTACCAACACTATTTCTTGATGAACGTTCAAAAGAATCTTTTCAAAATCTTCCATAACACCGAGTAAATATTTTAGAGGAATGCAAACGTTAAAAAATCCAGTTGTCTCATCCATTTCATCATACAGGTTAAATTTAAAACCAGACATAGCTGCAACATCCATTTCATTTTTATTGAATGATGCAAGAGCTTTTAGTGTGCTTGTAATACCAGGATTTCTAACGCGATCAACAACTTTTCCACCAATTTCATAACGAATCTCTTGAAATAAGTGAGCAAATCCATTATTAATTATTTTGGCTGTAGGTGACGGTTTACCATCGGCTCTCAATAGTTTACCTTCAATGTAAATGCAGCTCTGGCTAGGAATAGTATACAAATCCTGATTCTGTATAGGTATTCGAATTTCATCGTTCAGATCGTAAGAATTTGAAGAATAGGGTAAATGAGAAAAAACCTCTGCTTTTGCAATTGAATTATCGAATTCAGCTGATTCAGTGACGTTTAAAATATCCATTGTTAACCAATCGAAAGCCTAACGATTCTAAAAAATGTCTATTTCTTGGTGTTAACTGTTTCAATGTTGACGGGTAACTGATTGTTGTTGATAATTTTTTGGGTTTTATATAACTATTAGTAAGTTTAAGAACCATTGCTATCTTGTAGACGTAAGTGTAGTCTTATTGTCACGACTTCTTCTCTGAAATTAACCATTTTCCCATCTTGATCGAGTATTTTAAGGATGATATTATCAATACGGTTTGTATTTAGTGGCATATAAATGACATTACGTGGTGTTTCAATTATTTTAAAACCAGGTGGTACTGAAGGAAAAAACTCATGTATTGTATGAGCAGACTGACTGTTATTGAATGCACCATGTATTATATTACATTCGATTTTAATAGTATTAACTCTAAGAATGTCGACAACATGTTCAGACATGTGTGGTGACTCGACTGATTCAAGTAGTGTTTTTGGTTTAAATCCAAGTAAAGGTCCTATTGAATTAGTAAAGTCAATATTTTTATCACATTTAATTATACACTTTAAAGTATTATTATTAGCAGAAATATTAAACTTTACATTTGCTTTATTTTTTTGGAGTATTATATTAATCGTGCTACTAATATCTGAAAGTTCATAGGATCCAACTGGAATTTCAATTAAATCTCCATCTATTTTAAGCTTATTATTATTTTCATCAACATTTGGAATCGCATTATATGTTTCAAAATTTATTAACCCTAGCTCATAATTACCATCTAAGTCAATAGGAGGGTTATAGTGAGCTTGCAAAATTGACGTTCGAGCAGAGAGAGTAAAGGTATGCATTGCAACACTGTTTATATACAAATGGTTAAATTACTCACTTTGAAGAAATTTTAAACACAACTGACCACAGTTACTGGTATTGTATGACTGATAGGATTTGTGATTATATTTAATTATAACATCATCACCAGCACTTTTAAAATAATTTACAATTTCAGTGCTTGGTTTTAAATTACCAAAACTATCAAAATATTTAACAAGTTTTCCTTTTTTAATGTAAGCAGTCCAATGAGTACCTGATCCTTCTGTAACATCTAAATTAATTATACCACGTTCATTCTTTTTAATATGTTTGGGTAGATTATTGCTCATAAACACACCACGAAAATTTAATATTCCCCTAGCGTACTTTTCTAAATCAAAGTTTGTTAACGGTTTCGAGGATGACGACGATGAAGAAATTTTTTTTTTAAGCTCTACTACTCGTTTTTAAACCACTACCTTTTTTTATAAGGTTTCAAGAACAATCCTTTACCCATTGCAATTGCCTCCATAGTCTTATTATGACGTTCATGTTCCTTTTGCTGAGATTTTAAACCTTTGTTTTCATTGACTGCCTTACTAATTGCTGCAGCTCCACCTGCAAGAGTACCCAAAGCACTCAATCCTGCAAAAAGTGGTATTAGAGGTAAAAATCCTCCTATTTTTGGGGTTGGTATTATTCTCTTCCTCTTCACAATCATCTTCCTCTTTCTTACATTACCTTTACCACGAGCTGTCATAACTAAACTTGTCACTTCAACAGTTGAAAGTTAAATGGATGCTTTTAAAATAATCATCAAATAAAATATCAATTCAGTGTTAACTTGAACATGAAGCTGATCAAACAAAAGTGCTGTCTTCATGTGAATAATGTTGACGTTGTTAAACCGGATGCCTGCCGAAAACGTGGTGAACTTTTACCAGCAAGTATTCGTTGTATAATTTGCGGCCCATCCAACTGTGGTAAAACAAACGTCATGATTAGTCTTTTAGAAGATCTAAATGGGTTACGATTCGAAAACGTATATGTATATTCAAAATCTCTATATCAATCAAAGTATGAGTACTTGAGAAATTTGTTTCATGAATTGTCTCCTGCAATTGGCTATCATGAATTCTCTGATGATTCGGAAATAATTCATCCATCAAATGCGAAAGAGAAATCAATATTTATCTTTGATGATGTTGCATGTCAAAAACAGTCCATTATTCGTGACTTCTTTAGCATGGGTCGACATAAGTCAATCGATAGTTTCTACTTATGTCAAACTTATGCACATATTCCAAAGCATTTAATACGAGATAACGCAAATTTGTTGATAATTTTTAAAATCGACCAACTTAATCTTCAGAAGATTTTCTCAGATCACGTACTTGGTGACATAAGCTTTTCCGATTTTAAAAAAATGGCTGAATTATGTTGGAATGAGAAGTATGGTTTTTTAGTAATAGACAAGGATAGTGATATAAACAACGGACGCTATAGAAAAGGTTTCCATTTCTATATAAAGTCATCGTAATATGACAATCAATTAGTGTAACAAAACCTTCATATCTATGTGGTTATTAACGGTTCATAGCAGTTGTTAGCGGTTGTTAACGTGTCTTAACTGGTTGTGAACGGTTCCTGAGTGGTTCTTAAGCGGTTGTGAACGGTTCCTGAGTGGTTCTTAAGCGGTTGTTAACGGTTCGTAAGCGGTTGTTAACGGTTCGTAAGCGTTTGTTAACGGTTCGTAAGCTATTGTTAACGGTTCCTAAGTGGTTATCATGAATTCCGATGACACAACTATTAGATTAATAAAAGCTAAGAAAAATATCAAACGGAAACTAGCTGCACTTAAAGCTAATAAATTGAGATCGGAAGAGTTCCTTAAAAGAACATATAACCCGTTAACAGAATCTCTGCGAAATATTATTACATCAACTCCTGTTAAAATTGAACAAAATCCCAACCTAGATAAGGATGATCAAATAAAAACCCTACCTACGGATGATTCTCCGGCTAAGAAGAAGAAAAAGAAGGAGAAACATCGAGGTCGAACATCATTGTCCTTGCAGGAAGAGGATGAAGATATGTTTAATATTGCTACTGATCAACCACAGGATGAGGTTTTTGAAGCATATACTGAACCTGAATCTGAGGATTTAACTACCATTCAGAGTACTCCAATATATAACCAACGTTCATTTGCGGAATATCTACAACAATTTGCTCCTTTAGCTAGATACTATATTGAAGGTTTAATCAAAGATACTGAAAATGAATATGATACTAGTCGCATGGGTGTTCGTCATGATGTGGTGCAGGATAAATTTTATATTGGAAACGCAGAACTGCAATTTAACGCAAAAAATGATAATATAGTTGTAAATGGGATAGAGTACAAAGGTACTCCAGGATTATATGAATTGATTTTTAAAAAGATTCCAACAGATATCAAGTTGGAAGACGAGAAAAACTATCGAGAAATTATTTTAACTTCAGATGCTGCAAGAGTAAATCATGATCCTAGCAAACAAATTGCAGGTAACAAGTCTCGAAAATATACACAAATTGTAGCTCCACTCCTACAAGGGAGATCAGTTTCTGTCTCAGAAACACCAACAAGTTCGCGAACTGTAGCTGCACGATTGAGAAGTACTAGTTTAAGGTCCAGGCTTGGTAATGGCTTAATGCAATACAACACTAAACCTGTACAATTTACATACTGGAATGACGCTGATGAACTTTGCGACAGATTACGATTATTGATTGCATCTCAAAATGCAGGAAATGATTCGCATGCAAACGAAATTCATAGTATAGTAGAAGAGTTACGTGAAGCACGTATAATCATATAAATTCATTGTTTGTATTTGTTCATTTTAGTCTTACAATGACTCTTGATAAGTTTGGTCAGCATATTACAGATAAGAAACCTATCAAAGGATATACAGTAATAAGTTTAGCTGGTGATGGTTATCATACGACAAGTAGTGACTTACTTATTCGGAGCAAAGGTAATAAACAAAACTATAAAAATAAATTTTATAGAGGAATAATAAAAGAAGTGATTTCAACAGATCCTGATATCACCTTGTATATTAACGGATATCCATATAGTAATACGAATAATCAGTTAAAACCAGAAGATGTTATGTACTTAAAATATGTTGGAAACCCAAAAATAAAAAGATCGCCACCATTCTTAGTCGAATTGTTTGTTGTGATTGATATTGATCAATATAACATCTGATAAGACATGAGTATAAAGAGAGAAGTGGTCGAGGAGCTGCACAAACCAGCTAGGAAGATATTTAAGCGAAGACGAGTTATAGTAAAAGGTTTAAATGATTTATATCAGGCAGATTTAGTTGAAATGATTCCGTATGCTCGACAGAATGGTGGATATAAGTATATTCTGGTTGTTATTGATGTATTTAGTAAGTTTGTTTGGACCAGTCCACTTAAAACAAAGTCTGCAAAAGATGTAACAACTGCAATGAAAAAAATTTTATCTTTAAAACCACCAGTAAATTTACAAACAGATATGGGTACTGAATTTTTTAATAAAAATTTCTCTTCACTTATGAAAAACTTAAACATAAATTATTACTCAACATTTAGTTCAATGAAAGCATCTGTGGTGGAACGTGTAAATAGAACATTAAAAGCTATGATGTGGAAGGAGTTTAGTATGCAAGGGTCCTATAAATGGTTAAAATTGTTGCCTGAAATTGTTACAAAATACAACAACACTATTCACTCAACAATTAGAATGAAACCAGTTAATGTAAATTCAGAACAGGAAAAACGGTTATTGAAGTCCGTCTATAGTCATATTAAACTCAGCAATTTAATTAATAAATTTAAACGTAACGATCATGTACGCATTTCAAAACATCGTAGTATATTTGCCAAAGGTTACAATCCAAATTGGACTAACGAAATATTTATCATAGATAAGATCCAGTACACTAATCCTACTACATACTTGCTGCGAGACCTTAGTGGTCAATCAATTTCAGGATCCTTTTATGAACAAGAATTACAACGAGCTAAGTATCCAGACGTTCAACTGGTTGAAAAAATATTAAGAAAAAAGGGAAATCGCCTGTATGTCAAGTGGTTAGGTCTTGATGAGAAGAGTTGGATTAATAATAATGATTTAGTATAAAATAGTTTAGTATAATGATAATAATGCTAATAAACATTGCAACGTAGGGTAGGTGGGTTGTAAATTCTCTTCTAAATAAGAAACAACATAAGATAATTAAAAATTAAAAAGAAAAGATGTGAAATGATATGTATTGATAAATTTACTTCAATATACTTTTTTACAAATTATATGTGAGTTTTTATTTCATACAGTTTAATTTTGAGCACTTTTTCTATTATCAATGAACAGTCTTGTATTCGTTTCTGAAATCTTAATCTGTCTGCTGCAGCGATAATCCACACTTCTCCCTTCCTTGCTTCCTTGTAATTTCCATCGTGATCATCCATATAACAGTACTCTAGATTGTCATTAAATCTTACTCCACTCATTTCTTGTGTGCGTGTTCAATATCTTAGATGTTCAATTACACTGCAGTATAAAATTCAATCACCATATTTTATATGGACAGGATAAGGAAAAATAATAAACATACATATAAGTATATCGATTTATTTTTTATTTAAATCAATTTGTTTTAATTGAAGGATAATCTTGTACAATTTTAGTTTTGCATCCAAGGACAAAGATGTATATAATAGCTTCTTCTGCAGTCTCTTTCTTCTTATGTAAAAGAAAAATAAAAGTTTTTTTTTACAATTTTATTAAATCACAAAAGAATAATAAAAATTGCACACTAACTAATAATAATATTAATAATAATAATAATAATAATAATAAGAATAATAAAAAACAATTCTCTGACGATATTGGGATGCAATTTGGCTTAGAGAAGTGTGCCAAAATTAGTATTGTCAAAGGCAAAATTGAGAAAACCGCTGACATATGCCTGAATGATCATACTAGTATTAACGAACTAACAGATAATACTAGATATAAGTATCTGGGAATGGATGAAGCCTTTGGTATTGATGATGAAGGCATGAAGGTGAAGGTTATAGGCGAATACATTAAGCGTGTGAGGAAAATTTTAAAGTCTGGTTTAAATGGAAAGTATAAAATGCAAGCGATAAATGCATATGCTATTCCTATATTTCGATACAGTGTTGGTGTTTTAAACTGGACGAAGAAGGAAATACGCGATTTGGACATTAAAACTAGAAAACAGTTAACATTAAATTTTATGTTTCACCCTAGGTCCGATGTTTGCAGGCTATACCTGCATCGTTTAGATGGAGGTCGTGGTTTGCAGCAATTGGAAAATATTTATGATTTGGAAATGTTAAATTTAGGAAATTTTATAAAGGCCAACAAGGAAGATAAAGTTATTAAACAATTAATTAGGGATACTTCTGGTAAGTCAATAATTAGTAAACATAAACTAATTTTAGAAAAATTTCAGGTCGAAGAACTAGAAAATTACGGGAATAAAACTTCGGTGGCGAGTTTAAAGCGGGAGATTAAGTTAAGAATGAATCGGAAAATGAGGGAGGATTATGTTAGTAAGCCAATGCATGGTCAATTTTTAAGAATTGTGGAGGGTGATGGTATTTCAAAATCTGGGTCTTTATCTTGGCTTTGTCATGGGAACATTAAGGCTGAAACGGAATCCTCTATTGTTGCGGCGCAAGATCAGGCAATTCGTACCAGATATCATGAACAGAAGATTATGAAAGTTGCTCATGATGGGAGCTGTAGATTGTGTCATCAGGCTCCGGAACATGTCTACCACTTATTGGCGGCTTGTCCAGTCTTAGCTGAGTCGCATTACATTGCTAGGCATGATAGGGTGGGAACATATATACATTATAATTTATGTTCCCAACTAGGTTTAGCAATGGATGTGTCTCGGTGGTATGACCACATCCCATCTCCTGTTGTGAGTAATGATCATATTACCATATTATGGAACATGCCTGTTGTCACTGATAGAATGCTTGATGCTAATAAGCCAGATATCGTGGTAAAGGATTTCCAGAGGAAGGTGTGCACGTTTATAGAAATCTCGGTACCTGCTGATGCGAATGTTGTAAGGAAGGAGCTTGAAAAACAACTTAAATATAAGGATCTCGCAATAGAAGTTGGACGTATGTGGGGAATGAAAGTGAACATTGTTCCGGTGATTGTTGGTGCATTGGGAGCAGTTAGTCTAAATTATAGTAAACATGTTAAAGAGTTGCCGTGCAAAATTTCGCCCTGGGAAATTCAAGAAATTGCGGTTTTGGGAAGCGCAAATATTTTGAGGAGAGTTTTATCATAAAGAACCCTAAATTTGCTGCTTAATATTTCATCTTTACCTTCTTTGAATGTATATTGTCTATTAATAAATGTGTGTCTGTGTGTGTGTGTGTGTGAGTGTGTGTGTGTGTGTGTGTTTTTAATGACCTTTGCACAAGGCTGCAAGGGTTTTCTGCAGTTTTCCTTTGCTTTGCAAAGAAAAATGAAATTTTTCTTTGCAAAGCATAAATGGCCTTGTGTTTTTCAAAATTGGGTAGAGCTGCAGTGATACCCGCAAAGGGAGTACCCTAGGCTTCAGCGAAGCTCGGTACTACCAATTTGCCCTGATCCTCTTTATTACTTTTGAAAATTATTAGTGTAAGTTTAGTATTTATATGTTATATCTAAATTATATTATCTAGGTTTCAAATATTTAATGAGATGTATCAGAGATTTTCAATAAATAATAATAATAATAAAATTTCAATTATTACAATTATATGTAGGTACTGATTATATCCCATTGAATTTAGTGAAATTATTCAGTAAACTCAATGGGAACATATTTTCCCTGCGCTTCTCTCTTTATTAAATAAATAGTTTTGACGCTAACATCACTGTTTAAATCGTCCAACTTTTCACTGAGTCCCGAAAACCGGGCTGGAAGGATAAACGATCCTTCCTCCTCCAGATGTACTAACACCGCCACCCCAAATCTAGTGTTTATTGACGAAAATTTGTTTATCTTATACCTTCTATTAATCTCCAGAGCCGCAATTTTTTTGAATCCAGTGGAGCAGTTGTTCAGTTGTTTCAAGGAATCCATTTTTTTCTTTTGGTGTTTGTAGAGGTAGTGATGCTAGCTTGTATTATTCTCGTGGTGCCGGTGTCGGGGGTAGTAGCTGCTGCTGGAGTTGGTTCTAGTAGATTCTTGCTGCTGCTGCTGCTTCTGCTAGGAACTGGAGCTGAGACGGAGACTGTTGAGCGAAACTGAATATTCTGCAGGATCATACTACATTTATACTAACTTCCACCACCATTTCAACCAATAATAGCTCGTAATGACTGCAAATTTATGGTATATCTCATCCATAAAAATAATCTGTCAGGTTAAATCGCATTTTTCATCTCCTATATATAATTGAACACATGCAAACTTATATATGGGAAATATATAAAAAGTAATTTACTACCCTGCGGGTTAAACTTAATACTTTTCAGTACAGCTATAATTGCATACCTGCAAATCGCATATACCCACTTTGACCATTATAATCACACTAAACCGTAAAGTCTGAAAATTTATATCATATGTACTGTAATATCAGCATACCTCGCTAAAAATAGACGATGTTAAACTTAATGTTTTTTAACAGATATTGTTGCTTATCTGCAAATTTATATACCCAGTTTCCTCATTATTAGTACAGTAACCGCATTATCACGTAAAATCCTTAAATTTATCTCATAATAAACACTGCATACCTGGCTACAAATATTTTTATATCCGATATAATGCAACTTATATGGGGATACATAAAAATAACTACTTGATAAAATTGCAATGCGCTAGTAAAGACTGCAAATTTATGGCATATCTCATACATACCATACAGTAATGTACCGTAAAGTTTGAATCATATGTACTGTAATAACAACATATCTCCTATATAATTGGACACATGCAAACTTATATGGGAATACATAAAAATAATTCGCTCCGAGCAGATTAAACTTAATGTTTTTTATTACAGTTATTTTTGCGTACCTGCAAATTTATATACCCACATAAATACAAATTACCAACGTACAAAGTATTATTATTATACTAACTTATGCGTGATACATAAAAAAGTATTGCTTCCAATGTAAAAGATATTAACTTGACTGTAATTACCTGGATAAAATTGCAGTCAGTATGCTTGAGGTTAATGGAGGACATTCACCTCACATGACATTTTTAATATACCGAGGGATCATGTCTTAACAGGCAAATTCTATTTTTATATAAATTAATTGATTTGAGTTGACAATAAAAATATATAATTTATTACATATAATAATTATTGATGATTCATTTCTAACACCTAATTTTAATTACCCTCTGGAGCAGGCAGGCTCAGGTACCTAAGTGATTCAAGACCAACTGTGTATATCTACTGGCGTTATATAGGAGGCTTTAATAAACACGGGAAAATTAGTTTCAGGGCGGGAAACCGTGGGAAAATTAACTTATTACTTTTTCTATATACATATCAACGGAAAAAAATGCATTGTTTGCGTGCTACATTTGATTATTAATAAAATAATTTAAAAAAATTTTAACTAAACTGTTGAAATGTACTTGCCCTTAAGAACAAAATGCATTTTAAAAAATTAAAATCGCCCAACAGATAAACGCACAGTGCGCGCTTAAATTCAGCGTTAATATTCGGCGAATGTGAGATGTAGATGCGACACCATCTATGATCGGCTTTACAATGGATTTTAGGTTATGTATGTCTCCCAGGTCGTTACATCACATAGTAGACACACCAAACTAAGTATCTACGGCAAAAAAAATCCCTAAATTTAAACTTGGATTTAGGGGGATTTGGCCACGTTTTCGGGTATTTTGCCCGTTGTGGGGCGGCTCAAAAACACTATACGAGAATCGCCTATCAAACCAGTCTCGGGACCAGTTACATATCGAACGTTCATACGAGTTCAAAAATATATAAAAACAGGATTCTCCAAAATAAATAGACACAAGTAAAAAGTTATACAATCATAAAAACTTATTACTAACAAAATAAACATGCATTTCTATATAACGAACGGAGTTTCGTTACACCATCCCCACGTCGAGGAAAAAACTTAGAGAAAAAAATAAACACGGCACTCTCGCGGGAAATTCACTTGGGGAAAACGTCAGTTTCGCGTGGAATTGTCACTAACGCGGGGGAGTAAAACGTCACTATCGCGGGAGGGAAAACTTATAAGGGTCGTAGGAGGTCCTTCTTTTTTATGGCCATCAGTTTGCCATCTACCTTCACCATTCGGACGCGGTTGAGGTGCTTCCTCCTCTTCTTGGTGGGCGGCTGGACGTTGCTTTGCCAATTCATTGGCAAAGCTAAGGTTGACGGACCACTGATGTTGGGAATTATTTTTTCCCCTATCGGTGTTGTTGCAGACACAGTTGGCGGGATCCCAAATAGCATAACCATCCTCTGGTGGACGTTGGTCTCTTGTCCTGGGAACCCCATCGTAGGCGGTGGTGGGGTAGTTGCCAATGGACTCAGGCGCTTCGTCATGGGCGAGACCCCAAACAACTCCAATAAGCGCAAGTGTAATGCCGCTTCTGTACCTGGTGAGTCGATCGCTAATGAAGTTGATGTGTCCTGATTGGCTGGCAATGTTGCTGTCCTCGTGGGAGTGAACCATCCGGGGAACTGGGTTTGGAGGCGAGCCATTGTTCCCGGAGATCCCTCCAGTTTGGGTGTACGGGGTCTCTCTGGGGTGGATGGGAACATCTTGGAGGCAGGTAACCTCCTCCTTAGCTACCACCTTCAAGTCCTTGACATGTACCCTCTCTTGTTTACGTCCGGCACGAGGCTGTAATAAAACAATTGAAGGTGATACAATTTTTATAACTTTGGAAGGTCCCTCAAATTTGGCAGCTAGTTTAGCTGAAAACTTTTTGGCGGCGTTGGAAAGGTGATGTGTCTTGTGATACACCATTTGTCCGATAACTGGTCGATATGGCCTGTGACGTAAGTTACAGGGCTTACTTTGTCGTTGAAACCCTTCAGCCAGCTTCACTCGTACGATTTTGTAAAAGTCCGCAAGATTTTTTACTTCTTCGGCCAGCTGGTCGGCTTCAAGGAATTCGGTGACCAGTTCTTCTGTTTCGGCTGCCTGTTTTAGAGAATAAGGTGGTAACAATTCCCTACCGTAATTTAATTGGGCAGGGCTGAATCCTGTTGTCTCGTGTATAGCTGTATTGATGGCGAACATGAATTGCGGTAGATACACGTCCCACTCTCGCTGGTCGTCTTGTATGTACTGAGGTAACATGGGGCCTATTACCCTATTTACCCTCTCTACTCGATTGGTTTGTGGCGAATACGGTGCGTTAAAGCGTATTTTTACTCCTAGGTTGTTCATATCGTTGCAGAAATGACGACTAGCGAACTGGGGTCCGTTATCCGCCAATATAATTTTCGGGCAACCAAAACGATATATAACTTTCTCTTTCAGTGCTTGTATTACCGATTGTGACGTCGCGGTACGCAATGGTTGGCTCTCAACCCATTTCGTAAAACGGTCCTGGAATACCGCTAACATTGTGTAACCTCTTTTAGACCGTGGAAAAGGTCCTAGCAGGTCTATGCTAACTTGTTGCCAAGGACAATCTACAACTGAGTATTTTATTTGTCCTAGCGGCTTGTTCTGGTTAAACTTATATTGGTTACAAGACCTACAATTCCTAACATATTCTCGTACATCCCGGATGATTCCTGGCCAGTAGTACTTCGATAGTGTCCTTGCAATACTTTTAGTCATTCCCAGATGTCCAGCTTCGGGTACGTCATGTATTTCTTGCAACACTTGTTTGCGGTATGATTTTGGAATGCACAGCTTCCAAGCTCGTATATCATCCTCAGAAATACTGGTGCCAGGAAAATATCTGTACAGGTGTTCATTCCTTATTCCATATTCCGCGTTATTTTCTGGACCATTCAGCACGGCTTTGGTTTTCTTAATGTACCATGGACATCGCACATCATCGAACATTGCTAAGTTTTCTTCGGACTCGTCAGCATATGGTAACGGGTTGCGCGATAGGGAGTCTCCTAGAGTATTCATTGAACCCTTTCGGTACTTGACTGTAAAGTCAAACTGTTGAAGGTCCACTGCCCAACGACCGAGTCTTCCTGATGGTTTTTTAACTCTGCTAACCATCTGAGGCACTGGTGGTCGGTAATTACTAGGAACTTGTATCCTTCCAGATAATATCGGAATTTCTTAATGCCATATACCACCGCCAGACACTCTTGTTCGGTAGTTGAATATTTAGCTTCAGCTTTGTTGAATGCGCGGCTAGCGTATGCAACCACTCGTTCCATGTCTCCGTAAATTTGTATAAGGGCAATTCCCATCCCTTTCTGGCTGGCATCGGTGTGCAATTGGAATGGTCGTGTAAAATCTGGACACACCAACACTGGACTTCTAGTAAGGGCCTTCTTAAGTTCTTGGAATGCTTTAGCCTGCATTCGACTCCAATACCATTGTTCATCGTTTTTAGTTAGCTGCACTAAAGGAGCGGTTATATGTGCAAAATTTGGAACGAAACGACGGTACCAAGATGTACTTCCAAGAAAACTTCGTACTTCTTTCTTAGTTGTCGGTGGATTGATGTTCTGGATGGCGGATATTTTCTCGGGATCAGTCCGTATGCCTTCTAGAGTAACTATATGACCAAGGTAGTTGATACTGGTTTGAGCAAATTTGCATTTCTCTGGGTTTAATTGTAGTCCAGCCGCGCACAATCGTTTGAACACCTCTCTTAGGTTTTCCATGTGATGTTCTATTGTTCTACCTAGCACTATTATGTCGTCTAGATAAACAAAAGCTATGGTATCCAGTTCGGGTCCGATAACAAGGTCAAGGTAGTCTTGGAACGTCGCACCGGCGGAATGCAGTCCGAATGGTAAACATATAAATTGGAATAACCCTTTTCCCGGGACGGTGAACGCCGTGATTGGTCTACTGTTCGGTTCCAAATTTATCTGCCAATATCCATTTTTTAGGTCCAGTGTGGAGAAAAACTTGCTATTTCGGAGTTTATCTAAGATGCTCGAAATATACGGTAACGGATATGAATCCCTGATAGTAACGGCGTTGACTTTTCTAAAGTCGACACAGAACCTTACTTCTTGGGACCGGAACTATGGGTGAGCTCCACGGGCTGCTACTTGGTTCTATTATATCGTCTCTTAGCATCTTTTCAATCTCTTGATTAACTAGCGCCTGTTTCTTTGGATTGCATGGGTAATAACGTTCTTTGACGGGTACGGTATCAGGAATCAAACGTATTACGTGTTGAACGAGTGTTGTACGCGCTTTTACGTCAGAAAACTTCAGAAACTTCAGAAAAATTCGTGGGTCAAGAATTTTTCTAATTCTTTGTGACCGTGTTGGACGGGATTCTTCTCTATTGCGGCTAAACCTGTTTCACTCTGTACCATATTTTTTTTATCCCTCACGTTGATGATAGCTCCTAAAGATCGTAGAATGTCCATCCCGATGATTACTTTGTATACATTTCGTGGCATAATCGTGAACGGTGTCTCTATTCGAATGCCTTCTATTTCGATTGGTATACTAATAATTCCCAAGGATTGTACTACATCTCCATTAGTTATTCGGATTGCCCTCATTGCGGACTTGGGTTTTGCTAATCCATTTCTTCTGAATTCTTCCGCGAGCTCTCCGGCTATAAATGAAGTTGTTGCTCCAGTATCTATCAATGCTTTTACGTTTTTGTTGAATACCTTTATGCTCACCCAGATCCTTTCGTCGATCTTATGAGGGAATTCTTGCATCTGCAAACCCTGGGGTGTACACTCTATTGTTGGACGGTTTAACCCCGGTAACCGCCCGATCTCTCGTTTCCCGGACATGGGCAGTCTTTACTACGAATATCGACGCGTCCGCATCGTGAGCAAAATAGTTTCACAGGGTTGGTACAGTTCCCACGGTTGTGTCCTTCTGTGCCACAGCGCCAACAGAGTTGTCTGTGGTTTGCCAATCTTACTATTGTGTTGTCAATGTCGCTGGTCATGGTTGTTGGCGGACTTTGTTTACTAGCAGAATACTCTTTCTGAATATTCTTTGATTCGTGTTTGACTTCAGGAGATATTTTAGCTATTGGTCTGTTATTTGAATATCTTCGCTGTTCTTCGCGTACAAGCTCATACTCAGACGCCTGGTTTGACAACTCCTTTAAGGTTGTAATATCGTCGCGTCGTATAAATAGCTTATAGTCTGGTTTCATGTTGTTGAATATCCTTTCGAGTTGATCTTTATTTGACATCTTTTGACCTCTACGCATCTATGTCAATATTTCTGTTACGTAGTCTTTCAAAGATTCTTGATGCTTCTATACGCGTGTTCTAATTTCTTCCTCTATTATGTTAATATATCGGGGCGGAAGATTTTGTAGCTTGAAGTCTTCTATAAATTCGTTCAATGTAGTCCACGAAGTCCTGTTGTTTCGGAACCACAACAATGATTTTCCCCGGAATAACTCGGGTAATGTAACTAACATTTCGTTATCGGGAACGACACAGCATTCTTGTAATTCGTTGATTCTTTCTAGGAAAGATATTGCATCGCCGTCTCCATTGAAATGTAGTCCCCATTTGCGGACGCTATCGCACGTCCTTTTTCCTTCAGATATTTTTTGAAACGCTTTCTTAATTCGTCAAGCGTCCCAGTAGAGTCGATCTGTAACCCATTCCCCATTCAGAATAGCTTCTAATTTTGCCTTTGGTAGGTTATAAAGCCAGGCTATCGAGTTTGACGAGCCGGCATCGGAATTAGGCATCTTAAATTCTTTAAGACGGTCATTTAACTGCTCGGGCGCCAATTATGTAACGCACCTCGTTCTCTGGTGCAATGTGGAGGCGTTACACAATGAATATATCAATATTTAACCCTGTAATAGGTAGCTCGTAGGTCCTAGGTTAGTCGGAATAAAATACGATGGTTTAATAAAGTAATAAATGTATTCTTCACCATTAATCATTTACATAAATCAGGTAAATGCCATTTACTGGAAATGACGGGTTGCGGTTATGTTTTACTTCGGCAGCGGGATTCGGGTATTATTTAAAATAACATTAATACAGGAGACAGGTTAACGGGGCGGGAAGATATTCCCGATTCGGAGATGTCGGAAATATTATTAAATCAACATTTATCTGGAAAAAAGTAATATATCTGGAAACAAACATATATCTGGAAAACTACCTTGCCAACTACGGCCAGCAGAGGTAAACAGTTCGACGTATTATGAACAGCAGGCAAAGGGCCATCACATAATACCTTAAGGGCTCGTATCAGCATACAAAGGGCCAACAACGAGATCTCTGAGCTATCTTATCAGCAGCGAGGGGCCGACGAAAATAGACTGATCTCCAGAGGGAACTGGTCGGCCTTTTATACCGTCAAAACGGCCCGCACTATTCACGAAAACAAGTCCGTCCGGGCGGCTCAAAAACACTATACGAGAATCGCCTATAAAACCAGTCTCGGGACCAGTTACATATCGAACGTTCATACGAGTTCAAGAATATATAAAAACGGGATTCTCCAAAATAAATGCACACAAGTAAAAAGTTATACAATCATAAAAACTTATTACTAACAAAATAAACATGCATTTCTTTATAACGAACGGAGTTTCGTTACAACACAAACCGATTGCATTTAGTTGTTGACTTGAAGAAGACTGCATTTTTAAAATATGTAACGATATGTTTCTTATTGGACTAGAAATTCAAATACTTGTGCTACACCTATTTATACTGAAGATTTGACCACAAAATTCCCACTTATTAAAATTATTTGTACATAAAACAATTGTATGTAATAATAACAGAGATAACTATAATAAAAGGAGAAGAAAAATTTTCCAATGGAAACCTTTAGCGGGAATGTGACCACATGTACTCACACTTATGATAATTATGAAATTCAAACGGAAGCCGAAGAAATGTTGTAAGAAATACAGAAATTTCTGTACAAAGATAGTGGTCATCAGAAAAGATAATGTTTTACCCATACAAAGTTAAAATGCACGAGTGCATTTATGTCAAACCTATTGTGAAGCAAAATGGCACAATACAATGATTCTCCGCTATCGCTAACGCAGTTAGCGAAACAAAAAGTTAATTTGTGCATAAGGAATCGCGTACACATTTTGAAGTTGGTGAAAATTCTCCCATGGAAACTTCTGGGCGAACTACATATATAATAGTTGGTTTGAAGACCATTGGTGGGTTTTAGGTACCCATCAACACTACATCACCCGAGAGGGGTTCAACCTGGGTGAGTTGCTCGAAATCGAACCCGACATGCTTTTAAGTAGACTATCTCACGAGATGCAGTGTGAGCTATTTAGAAATATCAACGCATTGCAGTAAATAAATAATTTTTATAAAAATACAATTTATTAATGTAAGATTTTATATTTCAGAAACAATTTATTCCAACCAAACATCAAATGTAATTGGGAAATATATTACTATGTTCCTAACATCGGAAAGCATTGTAAAATTTGTATTCAGAAGTTAATACGCGTTAGGTACACGTTGTATAGGGAATTGAAGTCTAAAGGCTTTAACTTTGTTATGGAACCAGAGCGATTTGCGCAGGTTGCCGTGGATTCACACTACTTGCTTCGCTGTGATCGAACCGGTAGGGGTGGTGGAGTAGCTTTCTTCATAATTAAACATCTAACGGCTGAGATTGTCGCCAGGTCTTCTTCAGTGGACCTGGAGCAGCTGTGGGTGGACTTGATCTTCGATAAAGTAAAAACTGCTGTAGGAGCTATTTATAGACCACCCAGAGGGAATTCGGAGCATTTTCTGTCCGGCTTTGGTGATGTTGCCGACGAGATGGTGCTAAAGTATGATGCGGTGATCTGTCGGCGACTTTAACATCAATCTCATGCGAGTCGAGGGTCGTTTGGCCGTGGCGTTTACCGATTTGTTAGAGTCACTTCAGCTTATGCAGGTTATAGATGAGCCCACTCGTATTACTGGTGGCGGTTCTTCGTTGTTGGAATTCATTATTTTAAACAACACCGCTGATGGCTTCGCATCGTGAACTGTGGATTGCAGCGATATGTATGATCACAGAGCTGTGTATGTTGAGCTTGATGTGGAGTGCGATGATCCACGGCGTCCAAATTAGTCTCAAATTAGTTTTTAACTGAAAACTTACTGAAGCTTTTTGACTGCCATGCCATGCCTGTTCGAGAGTTTGTTCCCAATAGACCACCCTCGCCATGGCTGACTTACACTATTCGACAAATGATGAGAACCAGGGACGTTGCGCTGAGACGGTATCGGGCAACTGGGAACCGAGCGCATGAGTTTTACAGGGCAATGCGTAATGAGACTAATAGACCAATACAAAGGGAGAAGAAGGCTTACCTGCGTTTCAAATGCGAGTCCGTCCGGGACCACAGGGTGGCTCTTTGGAGGGAGCTGCGTCGTCTCAACATTAAACCTTCAACAGGCGCGAAGATTCCCCTAACATGAAAGATATCCAGGCGATCGGATTGCACTTTTCGGATGGATGTCCACCGCCTGCCAGCAGCACCATCTTAGCTCGATATAGAGCTCGCCGATTGAAATCGCATGGAGAGGGGTCCTGTTTTCAGAGCGTTACGAATGACCAGGTGCGCGAATATTTTCGTACGATCAAGAGTTGTGCTGTTGGGTCTGATGGCATTAATCAGCGTATGCTAAGTCACATCATAAATGCATGCATTTCCGCACCCATCTTTCCGTCCGCCTGGAAGGCCTCTCTTATTGTGCCTGTCCCCAAGAAGGCAAACGTAAAGGATCTGAGTGATTTGCGACCGATAAGCATCTTGCCCACTATCTCAAAGATATTTGAGAGACTGCTGAAGCGACAGTTGCGGAACCATATCGACGCCCTGCATCTGCTACCTGAATATCAGTCTGGATTTAGACCCGCTCACAGCTGCGCCATAGTGCTCGCAGATATTACTGATGATATAGTATCGGCTGTTGATAGTGGTAAGGTAACTGCGCTGGTGCTCCTCGACTATAGCAAAGCCTTTGATTCGGTTAACCATGAGATCTTGGTTGAGATACTGGCCTCTATTGGTCTAAGTCCTGGTGCAGTGGATCTTATACGTTCATTTCTCTCGCACAGAACCCAGCGTGTCTGCCTGGATGGCCGGCTATCGGATCCAGCATCGCTATTGAAGGGTGTCCCACAGGGTACCATTCTCTCGCCTCTCATGTACACCCTCTACACGATGGATCTACCCCGATTAATTACTGTGTGCCGATACCACCAATATGCCCATTATACCCAATTGTATCATTCTTTCGATACATCACAAATTGGAGAAGCCCAGGACTTGCTCTGCCGGATGCTCTCCATCGTTACAGATTATTCTAAGGACCACCAACTTACACTAAATCCAACTAAGACATAGGCTATTCTGTTTGGACCGAGAAGGGCGAGAGGGCTGGTTGAGCGTGATTTTCATGTTGCCCTAGGTGTAGATCGAATTCCTTTCGTGAACTGTGTACGCAACCTTGGCCTGTGGATGGACTGCGATCTACGGTTTCAGCGCAACACGTCTGAGCTGGGGAGAAGTGCTTCTGTGGCTCTGAAGGCAATATATGCCAACAAGAGCTCTCAACCGACCCTGCAAGAAACTATTATGCGATTACCTGGTTTTTTCGAATTTAAATTACATGGACACAGTTTATGACGGCTTTTTGCGTAGGGTTGATGCTGGTCGCCTGCAGAGAATGCGGAATTCTTGCATTCGCTTAATATACGGGATTCGGAGAGGCAGGTATACATCGGGGAGTGTTCAAGCCAGCGGCTGGCTTGACATGGCCAGCCGGCATAAATTACACAGTGCCACATTTCTTTACAAGATTCTGATAACCAGGAGGCCCGGCTACCTGTTCAAAAAAGTTGTTTTTCGGGGTGATATTCAGGACGTTAATGTGCGCGGACGGGACAGAATTAGTGTGCCGGTGCACCGAACTGCCCTTTTTCAGTGCGGATTTCGCTGCCGTGTTGCTCGGTTGATAAACAGATATAGTGCGTATGGAGGACGATGTGCGACGGGGCGGTTTGTGTCGGTGGAGTGCTTCAGAGCTAAAGTTTTCAACAGTCTAATTACGGAGGTGCGATTACGAAGTTTTCTCGTTTTCTTTGTTTCATTTTGTGTGTACGGTATTTTTTTTTATGTTTATTTTCATTTCTCCGGGTGTCAGGGGGAATAGCGCTAGTTTAGGTATTCCTAACGGTAATATCTAATTCCGGTGAAGGCAACCCTTTTGACCCATTATGTATATCCTATATTAGTTTTATAATTTGTGTTATTTCGTAATTAGGGTTTTGTAATTTTGTAATTACTGTGTTGTTCTTTGGGTCAATAAACGATTATTATTATTATTATTTACACGTCACGTATTTATGGAATTTAAAGAGTTCAAAAAACATATCGAAAAGGAGGATAGTTGGTGCCAACTATGTTTGCACCAGGCCAATTTTTTACTACCTGATGTAGACTCTTGTTCACCATACCTGTATCGAAATGTATTTCAATTCGAGGGATATACGGAAACAGACAGCGAGTCTTCAAGTAGTGAAATTGACTTCTAGAGACTTCACTTTCGGGTATGTAAATAATTTTTTCATAAAAATGTATTTTATTTATGCAAGATTTTTCTATTTCAGGTGCAATTAATTACAGGACGGCTGGTGCGCGTTGCTAATAGTCAATAATAAAATAAGTTCTAGAATATTTTAAGACAAATTTTTTATTTATACTATATGTAACGTAGCCAAACTCTGGTGTAGTGAAAAACGTGACACACAACGTATATTTATTTTTATGTCTAACTATTTACAACAATTCCTTGACAACAACTTTCTATAACTACCGATAACTACGCTACATTTCCCCCTCCTTATTTCTTACTTTCCCCTGAAAGTAATCACGCAGACATTCTCTTGCTACATCTTTAGCCTTACGTGGAGGCAAGCGTCGACGATGCTCTAAACCAATACTTTCATTCAGGTTTGCATCACTTGTCACCAACCTTTCCTCTGCCACAGTCGCATCGTTTGTTTCTTCCATTGTTATAACTGTTGCATCATCTGATTGCCTTCGGCATTCATCCCGATTTGGTCCGGTTAAACATGGGCAATCAGGAGATAGGGCCCCAGATGCAGGGACGAAGAACTCACTTCCGTAATTTTGCTGCGATATAGTTGATGATGTTGCTTGATTGGATGAAACTCCGCTGTGTTTTGCCGAACTTTTCCGAGGTCTTCCTGGACGTCTACTGGCTCGTTCCTCAAGTTTGGCCTGATTCGGATGAGGAATCTCAGCGCACGGTTTCAGTCGATCTTGATGGACGACCAGGCGTTTGTGCCGCAAAGCACAATGCTGAATACGAAAAGTATTGAGACCCATATCTTTCACTAACCTATATGGTCCCGTCCATGGTCGATGCAACTTTGTACTCTCGCCCTTACGTGGTGTTACCTGATGAAGCCAAACAATATCTTCCACCTTAAACTTCCGTGGGCGGATATTGCGATCATATTGATCCTTCATTCTTCTATGCGCCGCATCCAAACATTCTCTAGCTTCGTTATGGGCCTGGTCTAGTGACGACCGAAGATTCTTCACATATTCTTCATGTGACTGTTTCCCAAAGCTATCAATCGGCAGCCCGTAGTGAACATCTAGCGGTAACCTGATCTCACGGCCGAATAATAAGAAGAACGGCGAACGTTTTGTGCTTTCGTGTTGACTTCCCCTATACGCCATCATAACCTGCGGAAGTTTCACATCCCAGTTCTTCTGATGTTTGCCAGCCCAATGACTCAACATATTAAGAAGAGTGCGATTGAAACGTTCAACCATACCATCCGACTGCGGTCTGAACGGCGACGTGCGAGTTTTCTCAATGTCCAGTACAGCACAAGTTTCCTGAAATAGTTGCGATTCGAACTGACGGCCCTGATCTGTATGTACTGTCTCGGGTGCTCCAAATCGACTCACAAATTCGTCAACAAATGTTCTTGCTACCGTTTCTGCTGTCTGGTTCGGTAGAGGATACGCCTCCGTCCACTTTGTGAAATAGTCGCCCACGACTAAGATGTATTTGTTACCTTTTAACGACATTGGCAATGGACCTAAAATATCTATGGCAACTCTCTCAAATGGACGCGTTGAAACACTAGTTTGCAATGCGGCTTTACCCAGGACGAGACGGTGATTTTCTGCGACAACAATCCTCGCATTTACGGCAACAGTCTTCAACATCTTGTTGCATATTGGTCCAGAAAAACCTATGGCGCAGTGTAGCCAATGTCCGCGTTACTCCCAAATGGGCACCACCCGCCGCGTTTCCATGGTACTTTCGTACAATTTCTTTGACTAGTATGGCAGGGACTACCATTCGATGCCTGACTAGAGAACCGCTTTTCTCGGATATACACAACACTCCTCCTATTAATGCCGGTTTCATGTTCCATAACTGACGTGACGCCTTCGATAGATCAGTTGGTGTAGACAAGCCATTTTTTAACAGTTGTACAACCGGACCGCAGACTTCGTCCCGTGATTGTTCCTGAACCATCGTATCTGTTGAGTCCTGCGAGTCAGGTCCTGCAACGACATATGTCTCTGCTGTCCCTGCATTCAGCAATTGGCTTATCTGAGGCACGTCCCTACTGCATTCAATTTCCATTCCGCATTGAGAGCATGGGCGCCGTGACAATCCATCCGCATTGCCGTGCTTTGCCCCGGAACGATGGTGTACCTCCATATTAAACTCGGCCAAGATTTCTAACCATCTTGCAACCTGACCTTCTGGTTCCCGGAATCCTCTCAACCACCGCAAGCAGTTGTGATCCGTCCTCGCTATAAACTGAGGGCCCAACAAATATGCTTTGAAGTGTCGGCATACGGAAACCAGAGCAAGAAGTTCCCGTCGAGTCACACAGTACCTCCTTTCCTCCTTCGTTAAAGAACGGCTATAGTAGGCAATTACACGTTCTTTTCCATCTTGCATCTGACTGAGCACACCTCCCAGTCCAGTGCCACTAGCATCCACGTCAATTATAAAAGGCTTCTCAGGATTTGGATATGCCAAAATTGGTGTTGACAGCAAATAGCCTTTAAGTCTCCTAAATGTTAACTCGCATTCTTCCGTCCACGTAAATCTCTCGCCTTTGTTCATTAGGCGGTGAAGTGGGTCTGCTATCGTTGCAAAACCTGGAACAAATCGACGATAATATGATGCAAAACCAAGAAATGACCTAAGCTCCTTCAGATTGACAGGTATAGGCCAATTTTTCACTGCTTCTACTATCTTTGGGTCGGTTGCAATGCCTTTGCTGCTGACAATGTCCCAGAAACTCAACCTCTTGTTTAAATAGCCTGCATTTCTTTGGATTCACTTTCAATCCAGCCGACTGCAACCGCTTCAAAACATTATGAAGTCGAGACAAATGTTCTTCAAATGTCCTTCCAAATACAATCACGTCATCAAGGTATACCAATGCGCTTTCCCAATTAAGACCATCTAGCACAACATCCATCAATCGCTGGAAGGTAGCAGGTCCATTACAAACTCCAAAAGGAAGCACGTTGAACTCAAAGAGTCCAGAACCTATGGAGAACGCAGTTTTCGGACGATCTTTCGTTGCCACTTCGCATTGCCAATACCCAGACTGTAAATCTAGTGCCGTAAACAGTGTTGCGCCAGACAGCGCTTCTAATACCACATCAATTCTTGGAAGCGGATAACTGTCCTTCACTGTTATTTCATTTAGTCGACGAAAATCCACACAAAATCGCATTGTGCCATCCTTTTTCCGTACCAGGACTGCAGGAGAACACCACGGTGATTTCGAAGGGCTAATTACACCATTATCCAGCATATGTTGAACCTCTTGCTGCGCCTCTGACCTCCTAGCAAATGGCAGCTTCCTCGGTGCCATCTTAATTGGCCTGGACAGCCCAGTATCAATGCAATGTTCAAGAACTTTAGTTCTTCCTATATCCTTCTTCCCCATTGATACCGCCCCGCTAAACTTTGCGATCATAGCTTTGGCCTCACGAAGCTGAGTTGCAGTTAGATGTTTTGAAGCTTCTCGCCAATCAAACATTGCTGGGGTTGGTTGAATCGTCGCTTCGTTCTTCATGTCCAAGACCGTACATGCTAAGGCTGTACCTATATGTGTGTTTTTGTACAACATTATATTTTCATTTGATGGATTCCGTAGTAATACAGCTCCTTCTGTCCCTGACACAATACTACGACTTACCAAAACGCCAAGCTTCTGCCAACAGTGAGGGAGAGGCTCAATTACTCTCGAAATGTTCATCTTGTCGTCTTGAACTGTTACCCGGCAAATAATTTCCGTTCGTGCAGGTACAAGTAACGTCTGGGACAGAATAGCTGCCACTGGAGAAATAACATATTCTTCAATGCGTAGGTTGCCAATTCTAACACAACTCTCACTAAGGTCAACAATGCATTTATATTTGCGTATAAAGTTGCATCCCAGCACACAGTCATCGAGTAGATCTTGACACACACTCACCTCTGTTGCAAAATGTCTATTACCAATAGTAACATCGATATTTCCAATTCCCAAAATAACCAATGGCTTACCGCTAGCCTGAACAACTTCTGTGTGTGTAACTTTCAACTCCTTACCACCTACATGCTCCCACAAGCTCTGGCGAATTAGGCACCGTGACGCTCCCGTATCAACCAAAAATACAACTCCAGTGCCATTTATTTCCCCTAGAACTCTAACTACCGAGGCGTCCATTATCTCACCTGTCGCTTGTCCCACTGTTATGTAGGGCGTCACTATGGGACTTCGTGGCGTCCGTGCAAGTTTCCCGATCTCTTAAACTTTCTCTTAGGACAGTCTCTTCGAAAATGACCAACATCACCGCAAAAGAAACACCGGCCCTCAGTTTTTTCATGTCCTTGGCCACTGTATGCATCTGTCTCATTGCTGCGCGTTGACGAAGATGATCGTCCACGGATATTCTGTCGTGTAATAGTAGGAGAACGCCAGCGGACCCTACCAGCATCTGTCGATCTGTTCTCTGTTTCACGCACTCGTTGTGAACAATTACTGGCTACCAATTTCTCTACTGTCGTCGTCAGTAACGCCACTTGCTTAACGAGCTTCTCAACATCGCTTTCCTGTTTGTTAATAGCTGCACACACTCTGTGATCGCCTTCACTTCCAGTCGAAGACATTGCCCGGCTATTTCGGATTTCTGTAAGCATTTTCCTAACCTTTAAGGCAATCTGCGCCTCGCCTAAAGCATTATTCAAATCCGCTGGATTTTTCCTGGCAACTTCAATGGCAACTTCCGAGTCAATTCCAATTAAAAATTGCTTCACTAGAAGTCTCTCACGAGTCCCCACATTATAGTCCGGGTAAGCTTTCTCTCCAAGAAATCGCAAAGATGCTGCAAACATGGCCAAAGTTTCTCCTGGTATAAGCTTTCGATTTGCAAATCGAAGTTCAGCACAATCATCTTCCTGCATCAGAATCTCCGCCAGGGTTTTGCAAGTAGTGTCCCAACAGACTGTTTGTTCATCCGTTAGGCTTTGAAAAGCTTGCTGTGCAGGTCCTTCTAGATACAAAGGTAGCGCTGTGTTCTTCTTATTATCATCCCAATCCTTTAGAACAGCAAATGCTTTAAAATTAGTTATCCACAAATTCCAGTCGCCACCACCAAATTTCTTCATGTGGCAATCTGCCATGATTTACTACAAGCGCAGTCTCGCTATTTCCTTTTTCAGTAATCGTTTTAACTGTACGACCACCGCTGCCACCAATGTAACGTAGCCAAACTCTGGTGTAGTGAAAAACGTGACACACAACGTATATTTATTTTTATGTCTAACTATTTACAACAATTCCTTGACAACAACTTTCTATAACTACCGATAACTACGCTACATATAGTTTAAAATAAATAAAACATGTTTAATACAATGAATAGAGATATTTTGTTTTATTAACATAATTACTATTAACATAATTATTTCTTAATATTATTTAAACATAAATAACAATTCATTTGTGATGGTTCCACTCCCTCAAAGTGTGTTAGATGTTCAGGTTTGTTATAATGAATCATGCATGGTAGTTTCATTTTCAATTGATCATATTGGGTGTAACATTTTGGAAATGTATGCCATACACACTGTAGTTCTTGAGGTCGAGTATATTTCGATAGATAAATAAGTGGCACCATTCGCAATACATTTTCAGTAAAATCTTGCAGTTTCCTATCCAATATAATTTAAGATAACTAAATTAACAATATTATCATATTTTTTCTTATAGTATGCTTTATTAAAACACATTTTGTGTCTTATTATAAGAAATGTGTTAAATATTAGAATCACAAATAGTAAAGATTTAACTAGATCCATACTCACTGAAAGATAATATGCAACTAAATATAAATGTAATAGTGAAATGTAATAAGTATTTATAATAAAAGAGAACTAAAAATCTGCAGGAATATGTGCATTCATAGCTAAAATTTTAGCAACTAGCTGTTTAAGCTGTTTTAGTATACCTTGTTCAGGACAATTTATATTTAACATTGAAAGTCTTTTCAAATATTGAAATAACTTTTAACGAAAATTCGTTATAGCTGTATACATAATCATCCAGAAAAAAATATAGATTACCGTCAAGAAAACGAGACGCTCCATTAAAACCCATTGGGAGTGTTGGAAATAACTCCGAAATGCGTCCGTATTTAGAAACAATAAATTCACACTCGTTTATAATAGCATAAAAGTTATCATTGTAGAAAAGATATGTTACACCCTTATATGTGTTGACCACACCATTAATTTTATTTATATTAGGTAACCTCAATGTCTTTAATAGAATCGGATGACGCACCAACACAAAACTTGTACTATCTACAAGAAAAACATAATTATCAATAAAAATTGCACGTCTTCTGTAGTGCGGTGAAGACTGACGTCACACAATATTTATAAAAATATCTTCCCTGTATAAGGTAGCTTCCGTCTTCGGGGTCAGAGTACGTTATTCGGCGAAATAACAAGTCGTCGAAGTACATTGTAAAATAAGATTAGTTTGCTGGTACTAAAGAATATAAACATAACATTCGTAGTAAAAAATAGTCTGAAAAATATATATACGACACGCATAATATATACAATATAAAATAAACAAACAGTTTAACGGGGCGGACACGGGATAATAATTCGTCAGCCATTGGCCAACTGAACCATCAACAAGCGGTTTGCGGAATGGGATAATAATTCGTCAGCCATCGGCCAACTGAACCATTACTAAACGGTTTGCGGAATATGCGGCGGCAATAACACTTATGGTCCTTGTTGAACGGTGCGGTAAAACTGAAACTGAGAGCTTCCTATCGCCAACCTCCGGACAGCTGATAGCAAGTGAGACCCTGCCAATCTTCGACCAGCTCGAATCTAATCTTATACGGCCTTTGCGGTGCCTTTTATAGCCCGATCCCTTCCACGCGAATCCCCACCATGACGACCGGCGAGAGCGGTGGGGAACCAAACCAGATTCCTAAACTCGGACGGCTTTTACGGCGTTCGAAAGAAAAACAAGACAGACAAATAAATGTGAATCACCCGGTTCTTTTATATAAAACAAAAACTGATTGCTATTACGAATTACAGCAGAATTCGTAAATAAGGGTTTTTCAGTAATTTCTTTAGCGATAATTGCGTAAGTTTTATTTATTTGCTTCAACTCATCCACCTTTTCTCATTTAAACTGAATAATTTTCTTCCGAAATTTGAATGAGCTCTCGGTTATTACCTTTCCTTGATTTCATTTGACCATTAGTATTCTCGCCGTCCGTAATGTCTTCAAAGGTACGTCTACCATGGTGCGTTACCGAGGATGTTAGACGTTCTACGTTTTGCGGTTCAGTTTCAACTGTCTCATCAGTTAGTTGTGCAAGTGCTTGTACCGCGTTCCTAGATGTAGAAGGGATACTTTCACGACACTATACCCTCGAATTATTTCAGGAAACTTTTAAAGATGAACCAGGAATGGCGGATTTATGGTGTCCTCTCCTTGCACAATGGTTTCCATCAAATCGAAATACATCCAGTTTTGTCTACCTCAGGGCATTTTTTATCTTATCCTTGACCGAGGTATATGTACCTTTTAAATTCCGGATTTTTTTGTCGTAACTATCGACAGTTGTTCCGGTGCCCATATTTTTGGATGACAGTATTAATTTTCATCCATAAACTTGTTTTCATCTTTAGGGTTGCTAAAATTTTCTTTTTCGTCTGCGTAGAAGGTATGCAACAATTTAATTGAACCGTATTGCCATCGGAATTCATACCCTTCCTTTTCGTCGTGAACTGGGCGTTTTTCTGGCCATTCTTGTGCTTCCGCTTCTGGTGGTATTAAATTCTTTACAGAATACTTCATTTATATATAAAAAAAAAAACAAAAATGTATTACATTAATATGAAGTAACTATGGCTGGCTGCATTCGACTGAGCACATTACTAAGGTATACAGGTATAATGCAAATATGCAATGCATAATGATATATAAGTAGTAATACTACCGGGATCCTGGGACAAAAATTACCTTGAGTGACCTTGAAGAGGCACTTCGTAATACTTATCACATACTCTCCCGAGGTATGGAGGTAAAAGCTGATATAAATCGTTGCGGTTAGGTAATATCCTACACAGCTTTTGTTATTAGTTGCTATTCTGATGTTACCGTTCAAATAGATGTCACACATCACGACAGCCGATTTCAACCGAAGGCAATATTTCTGAATTTCTTCCCAATTAGCCTCATATCCTACATCAGGACACACATTCATTTCATTTTGTAGTATATCAAATTCACTTCGTTGTTGTCTCTGGTGAAAAAATGGGAGTCTCAGAGTAGGCTGGGGTCTGTTCGGCCCAGATGTCTTAATTCTCTTACTAATTTTTATAATAATGATATTTTCATTTCTAACAATGTTCTCTAATTCAATACTGGCTAGAGTCTGGACTCTTTGTCCTGTAGCCAATGCCATCAAAATGGCCAGTTTGAGTGTTAGGTCTTCCAGACACAAGACATCTGGCATTTTGCGTACATACTCAAGTACTAACTCTGGATCCCAGGTAAGATTATACCTTGGCACACTTGGCCTTAACCCAAAAACGCCCTTAAAAAATCTCTTTAGTCTAAAATCCTGACCCATCTCTGAAGTCGTAATCTGGCTGATGGCTGAACGGTAACGATTAAGACTCCCATACGAAACACCGTTATTAAACTCCAAGGTCAGGAAATTAAGCACCGCTGGTACTGTAACATTAAAAACGTCCATTTCCCTACTTATACAAAAGTGCCACCACTTTTTTAAGCCTATGTTATACTGTCTTAGTGTGGAATCCGTGATCGATGCCATACAGATGTCTATAGATGTTTCTGGAACCCCGCCGCTCCTAAGGGCTTGTATGACAAGATTCCGACTACCAGGGAAAGGTCTCTCCATAAGGGATGAGGTGTCCTATCCGAGAGAGAAAGTAAATGTTGATTAGGTGTCATAAAAATTGGCCGCTTTATTAATAGCGAGGTAAACATGGGATGCCATGGCTGTGATGGCCAGAACGGTACCACCACTACGCCTCGGGCCCTGTCTTGTTCAATTTTTTGTAATGTTTTTAAAATTAGGCAGAAAGGAGGAAATGCATAAAAAAATAATTCTTCCAACTTAATGTAAATGCATCCACCGCAAAACTTTCCGGATCCCTCATCCACGAGGTGAATTTTTTACATTTTGTGTTAGTCCGGGATGCAAAAAGATCTATGTCTGGTTTTCCGAACTGATCTATTATATTATGAAAAGCCAAACTACTTAATTCCCATTCGGTATCATTATGTCCCCTTCTCGACTCAAAATCAGCCTCCTGATTGTCGAGCGATCTAATATATGACGCATGTAAGTAAATATTTTTCTTTTCGCACCATTGCCAGATTTCCCGAGTTAACCTATTTAAGTGATCAAATTGTACACTGCCCATACGGTTTATATAAGACAAAGCTGTTGTGTTATCAACCCTGCATAGTGTATTGCAGTCTGATAGGTCTTTTGCAAAGCATTTTAGGCCAAAATATACAGCTAGCAATTCTAAGTAATTTATATGGAATTCCTGTTCCGTTTTTGACCAAAAACCATGCGAACCTGTTCACTCGCAAAACAATCCCCAGCAAGTTCTGGATGCATCTGAAAAAATTTCGAGCTTAAATTCTTTGACCTTTATTGAGTTGTTGGTGAGCATTATATTTTTTATCCACCAATTAAAATCCTCCGCAAGAATATCTGGGATATTCATTATAGCCTCAAAATTCCCGTGGCTTTGTTGAAGGGCTAAAAACTTTTGCCGTTCGAAAAGTTTTGTGTAAAGCCATCCATAGCGTACAGCGGGACAGGCAGAAGTTAATATTCCTAAAAACCTTGCAAATTCCCGTATCTTGCATCTTTCGATTTTTATGAATCTTTGAACATAATACATAATTTGGATTCGTTTTTTCTCGGGCAACGAAATAGTCATGGTCATCGAATTATAGATAAACCCTAAGTATTTCTTCACTCGCGTCGGTTCTAAACTACTTTTATTATAATTAATAACAAATCCCAATCGTTTCAACAGTCTAATTGTTTCACTAACGTTCTTTAAGCATATCTCTGCTGTTTCACCCAATAACAGGAAATCGTCCAGATAAATACTCGACAAAAGCCCGTTCTTTCTTAATTCCCTCACCACAGGTTTCATTATCTTTGTGAATATGTAAGGTGCAGAGCTTAATCCAAACGGCATACAATTGTATTGATAGAGTATGTTATTGAATTTGAATCTCAGATATTTTCTATCTGGTTCTCCCACACGGACCAGAAAATAAGCGTCTTTCAAATCTAACCTAGCCATATAATAATTTATCAAATTAAATCTGAAATTGTCCTGATGTCTTCCAATTTAAAATGAAATGTGGTAATGAATTTATTTAGAGATTTTAAGTTTAAAATCATGCGTTCAGATCCATCCGTTTTTTCCCTAAGAAAAACATTGGATAGAAATTGATTGTTTGTATGTTCTGCTTTACTTATAGCTCCGGACTTTAACAGACTTTTAATCGCAACATTAATATCAAAAATAACTCTTGTTGGGCCTTTTGGTTCACGAGGGGCAATGCTTTGAACTGGCGATTTTTCAAAGGGCAATTTTACACCTTTTATCCACGATAAAATAATCTTATCTTTAGTAAAGTTACACCAGTTACTGTAAAAAAAACTTAAAAGCCCAGCAATTTTCCTAACCTGCGCATTTAATTCCTCTTGTCCTCTCGTGTCGCGTATGCCCTGCGCTGACCGCGTCCTGTTGGTTGTCTCCGTGGATAATGGCTTTTGCGTGCATAAGGGTTCTTTGGTTGTAGACGCTGTCCGCTCTGACCTGATCCCCTGAACTTTGTCTGAGACGGACCCCTGGAGTTTAAATTCTTCGATCCTACTTGCTTCTTTACGATGCCCACCTTAGGTGCTCTTAATTGTATCGATGTCCGTTCCATCTCCTTGGCCGTCTTTACCCTATCCTCGAGATCCGCGCCAAATAGCCATTCATCTATGGGGCCACCCGTCAAGGTCTCTTTCAAATCCTTGTTGAGATTATACGCCGTAATCTCCCGCCGTGATCTTGTTTCCGAATTATGAATATCGGCTAGCAATCTTCCCGCATCGCTTAAGATCTTTATAAATTGCCGATTGGCCTCTACTCCTCCCTCCATTTCCAACATTGCTGTCAGCACTGTACCAATTGCTGACATGCAGGTACCTATCTGCATCTGCCTGGATCTTATTCTATTGTCCCTCTTTAATCCTATTTCGGGGATAGCTTCCCTAGCTAAAGGATTCAGCTTTGGTGCTTGTAGTAACTGGCAGTTGGTAGGAGTTGGGTAGTTTTTTACCACTGACGATCTTTCATCTTCATTTAACCCATTTTTCATGATAGCTATCCACCTGTCCGCTAGGCTAGATTGTAATGGAGGTGCTAGTACCTCCTTCTTTGTTACATCATCTCCCAGTAGGGCTAAGACGTCCTTGTCTAATTCTCTTCTCTCTAAATTTTAGAACAGTTATATTAACGGACTGTGTTATTTTATACAATCGCAAGCATTTTCCGTAACCATAAGATGATATGTTATAGACATATTTCTATATATATATATATATATATATATATATACATATATATTTAATTTTATATTTTCACGATCATTATTTATAATTAAAAGGTTTTCGGGCATCTCGTGTAAAAATATGATTTATTTGCAACGTTTCAGCAAAGTTCAAAGTTTTTTCAATTAGTTTTGTATGCTTGAGAAAGGCAGGTGCGAGTCTGCTGAAACGTTGCAAATAAATCACATTTTTACACGAGATGTCCGAAAACCTTTTAATTATATATATATATATATATATATATATATATATATATATATATATATATATATATATATATATATATATATATATATATATATATATATATATATATATATTATAACTCTCAATTTTAAATAACGAATACACAACTGTTTCAACCAATATAGTGAAACCAAATAGAAATATGCAATAACTGCAGTAACTAATATAACGAGTGGATAGCGGTACGGTTGCGCCCATCACGATGGTAAGCCATCACTCGACTGCTCTCCGCGTGGTTAGGCAACGCGTCCCCCACTCTGGGTAGCTGGTGTGTACCCCTCTACTTTATTCGGTGACACGGCCATCCTGCAAGGTGTCACGCTCTCGGGATACCTGTCTCTGATCTGCTGTGCCTAGCAATTCTTCTAAAAGAATACAACCGGACTAATTATCTAGTTTTTCTTTTACCAACAGTTTCAGGCACTCCATCGTTCTTAGCAAGCCCAGGAGCTACTTTCAACTATAACATGCAAAGAGCATCCTCACTCATTCAAGTTCAGTGGCTGTTTCAATCAATCTACATCCAGTAACCACAGCTTAATTTCTTAACATAACTAACAGTCATCTAGTCAAATTTAGAGATCACCAACTACTTTAACATGATCTAACGCTGTAGTCAACCAAAGAATCTCGACTACTTTAACCAAGTTTAGAGTTATCACCAAAACTACTTTACCAAGGCGTAGAGCCGTATCAACAACAAATCCCGACTGCTTTAACCAAGTTTAGAGTTATCACCATAACTGCTTTACCAAGGTTTAGAGCCGTATCAAACAACAAACACAAGAATTCAGGGACTGTACAACGACCAGTTTAACTCAACAACCATCAACATTCTCGTATTCACAACAATAGTGACTTTACAATTCATTTCTATATTTTCTCTTTTCGGCTCCAAGCTCAGGAACTACATGTAGCTTATTTTAATCTTAAACTCAGGAACCGTAGTTTGGCTTACACAAAATGATGTTATATTATTCTCAAAACTAACTATTACCACACATACCTTCTTCATCTGTCCCAATGTGCAAAGACCAATTCACAATTATCAACAATTAAATAAATGCAAAGCGTACAAATGATCCACTCCCTTTTTTATTGGGATACATAAACTAGAAAAACTTTTGAATTACATAACAACGTTCAACTTTCTTAACATGCCAACAAAACGAATTATCCTTTAATTCTGAAATTATGACACATAACGATCAAGGACATCAATGTCTGCTATTATGATACTCGAAATACACAAACGTACAATTCTCACATTACGTTACGTATACGGAATAAGGTATTTCAATTTATAACACACAAATTCCAATTCATTTCACAAATTATGTTAGACAAAACATAAGGGGTTTCCGTTCTCTAATTATAATACTTAAAGAACAAAAACTTACGATTCATAAATTATGAATCTCAAAACATTGATAACTACCAATACTCAATTTTTGATAGACAAGACTTTCCATTCTCAAATTATAACACACGAAGAACAGTATCTTACAAGTGTCTGGTTATTATACACCAAAACACATAAACTCCAAATTCTCAGATTCAGGTACATGAAGCTATAAATTTCAGTTCTCCAATTATGATTCACGACGAACATCAACTTTTAATGTTCAAATCACAATACACAAACTCCAAAAGCTACACTCTCAAATTCAGCTACACAAAGCTAATAAATTTCAACTCTCCAATAATGATCGCAAGCATCAACCTTAAATTCGCAAATTAAGTCACACACGGCATAAGATACTTCAATCGTCAATTTACAATTCATGAAGAACGTAAACCTTCAATTCACCAATAATGATTAGAAACGGAACCTTACTATTCTTAAACAAGTAACTTTCAATTTTGCATTATGAAGTTACAAAACAAAAGATTTCCTATTTCCAATTTATAATATGCCAAGAAAAGGCACCTTCATATTTCTAAATATCAAATACAAGCGTAAGCTCTTCAAACGCACCAATTACAGTACTCTTAGCAAAAGTACTTTCAATTTTTAAACAACAAAATGATAGGGAGATTCTTGTTTTAAGTTAAGAAATGAATAAGTTTAAATCAGAAATTATACCGATTTTTCGTATTCTCAATGTTTTACGAATAAAACACTTTTTAAAGGCTACAGTAGTTACCTACACTTATTATGGAAAAACAATCAATCGTTAAATTATAAATCACAAACCATTGAGGCATTCCACTATTTCAACTATGATCTATTAATTATCAATCACAAACCTTAAAAACATTGGTTTTGATCTTACTCCGTCTCGGCACTGGTACCAACAATGCATACATTTCCAATGTTAAAACACTCTCTCCAACACGTCTCTAAGTGGCGTATAACAAGCGTCAGCAAAAACTTTTACAAACCACTCGACCATTCTGACAAGTGTGGCAAACTTGAAAACTCATCTGGCATCCATGAACTTTAGTTAGTATGCAATTCTCTCGATATAAACAAATAAAAACAACACATTAAGATCATATTGAAAATTGACAATAGTGTTATCAATCGTAAATTAAACAAACAAAAGTCGTAATCAAATTGAACGAAACACAATGATACCAGAACAATACTACTACAAGTGCGTCGTATCGTTGGCATCGACTGTCTAAAACCGGCGCGCCGAGACTATGCAAGGAATTCGACAGCGTCAAACGCTCGGTACATGAAATAATAATCCACAATAGTAGAAAAACACTCCACTAGTTAGTCAGGTACATGGACTTAGTGGTTCTCCGGCATTTGCGATGACTCAGGGCTCGAGGTCGCTCCACAATAGGTTCGCAATTTGCAATTATGCACACCTATACTTACATGATTTTCCTTTCAATGCAGTTCAACCAACAAAATCTCAACAAGTTATGACCCAACAAATTATAAAATCTCTATTAACAATCACTATTAGTGTGCAACTCTCTTGGTATCAACACAAAGATAACAACAATTAAATTCATATCGAAAATAGACAATAGTTTTACATACTGCAATTAAGCAGACCCGTACTTACATGATTTTCCATTCAATGCAGTACAAATAATTATTCTCAACAAGGTATAACTCACCAAAATTAAACGATCTCTTTTAAGCATCACTAATACCTTGAAAACAATCAATTTTGATCCCAAGTACCATAATCTCCATAATATGATCTCAAGTACTTCCGTCAGACAGCGAGGGTTAACATTTTCAGCTGTTTCTTTGTTCTTGGATTTTGCACGCGAATTAGATCCCTCCTCTGATATTATAACTCTCAATTTTAAATAACGAATACACAACTGTTTCAATCAATATAGTGAAACCAAATAGAAATATGCAATAACTGCAGTAACTAATATAACGAGTGGATAGCGGTACGGTTGCGCCCATCACGATGGTAAGCCATCACTCGACTGCTCTCCGCGTGGTTAGGCAACGCGTCCCCCACTCTGGGTAGCTGGTGTGTACCCCTCTACTTTATTCGGTGACATATATATATATATATATAAAGGAAGTGAATTCTCGCAGAAATCTGCATTAACTATTTCCAATGTTTATATATATATATATATATATATATATATATATATATATATATATATATATATATATATATATATATATATATAAAGGAGAAAGGTAATTTGTCGGGCAATTCCGTCACACGAAGAAGCAACCGTAGACACGTGTTTCGGACTATTAGTCCTCATCAGTACGGTATAGCCAAGGAGTAAGATGGACACTCAATGGAAAAAACACTCAAATGGAGACCATAAGGGGGGTGCCCAATGTCGCCAATTGGTGCTTCAGTCACAACATCTTCAGGATTCGAAGACAAGATGTGACGTCGCGCCGGAGGTGACGGACACCCCAGGCCCACCATAGCCCATGGAGGTATAGATGGAAAAAACAGGTTTATCGACGGTAAGATATTAAAGGAGAAAGGTAATTTGTCGGGCAATTCCGTCACACGAAGAAGCAACCGTAGACACGTGTTTCGGACTATTAGTCCTCATCAGTACGGTATAGCCAAGGAGTAAGATGGACACTCAATGGAAAAAACACTCAAATGGAGACCATAAGGGGAGTGCCCAATGTGTGACTGCCGTAGATCTGCTTGTAGAATTTGTCCTTGAATTGAAAGTATGTGTGCGTGGGTGTGATTTCTACTGCTTCAAGAAATTCATTTTTTGGTAGGAATGCAATTTCTTCTAACTGGTGCCATCTTTTGCTTATGGCATCTTTTGCTAGTGATATCGGCACATTCGTATATAATGATTTTACATCCAGTGAAATAAGGTGGTATGATTCATTTAACGATATTTGGTCTATAAATTCTTTAAAACTCCATGAATCCTTAATATAGTATTCGTTATTTGTCGTTATGGATGTTAAATTATTAGCAAGTTGTTTGGCCAATTTATAAAAAGGCGACTGGATACATGATACTATAGGTCTAAGTGGATTAGTTAGCTTTATGTAGTTTAGGCAATCCATATATTTTAGGTGGTTGTGCATTGTGTATTTTCAGATGGGTTGAAAGTTCTTTTGATATTAGTTTTTTTGCTAACCATCTATTAATCAAGTCATTATTCTTTTTTTGGTATACTTTGGTTGGATTACTTCGGAGGGAAGTATAGGTGGTGGCATCCTGTAAAAGTGTGTTCATTTTTTGTTCATACATTGCAGTGTCCATTATAACTGTTTTATTGGTTTTATCGGCTCTTAAAACACATATCTGTTTGTTTTCGTTCAAAAATATCTTTGTTTTTTTATACCATTCACCAGTTGTTTGTTTTGTATGTTTTGTTTAACGTTTTTTGTCTTAAAGTTGTGAATAGTATTGCTTACCTTGGTGGCAATCTCACTCTTTTGGTCATTGTTTAGGTGTTGAATTCCACTTTCGATATTGGCTATTATATTAGTAGTTGGTAGCTTGTTTCTTTCGTATTCGATAGAAAAGTTTGGGCCGAGGCTTAGTATATCAGTTATTTCTTCAGGGACTTCAGTGTCTGACAGATTCGTTATCCACTCTTTATTGTTAAAATATGTGGGAGTTCCTAGTTGTTTGGTCTGAAGATTGTCGACTTTATGTCTTTGTGTCTCCTTGATTTTATTGTTCTTCCTCTGAATTTTTTGTGAGAATTTTTCAAGGTATTCCTGGATTAATGGTCGTTCAGGTATTTGTAGTAATTCATTTTCCGTTATAGTGATAGTACGTGTCAGTTGTTTTATTTTCTTGGTGACATCCGTGAGAAGTAACTGAATTGTAGATCGTTGGAATGATTGAACGTTGTTTATAAATCTTTGTCTAAGCTGGTGCTGTTCAAATTTGATGTGTTTGTGGTTGAACTGAAGAAAAGTTGGTGTTAGTCCTAATGTTTTTGTTTTCAATAGAAATATTCGCTGATTTTTCACTTTCATTAAATTAAATTCACTTTCATTAAATCATTATATACGAATGTGCCGATATCACTAGCAAAAGATGCCATAAGCAAAAGATGGCACCAGTTGGAAGAAATTGCATTCCTACCAAAAAATGAATTTCTTGAAGCACACACTCACGCACACATACTTTCAATTCAAGGACAAATTCTACAACTCATTATCGCACCAAAGAAGGTCGCTATGTGGTTTCTCTGCCCTTTAAAAAGGACACCCCTTTAGATTTTGGTCATTTTAGTAGATTAGCGCATAGTCGATTATTTAATCTCGAATCCCGCCTTAATCGCAACCCTCCTTTACGCTTAGCATACAATACCTTTATGAAGGATTATATTGAATTAGGACACATGACCCGATCCCCACGACGTGGAGCTTACATCATTCCCCACCATTGCGTATACAAGAATCTTCAATCTCTTGCTAAGATTCGCGTAGTTTTTGACGCCTCGGCGAGACCTTGGCCCGGGTCGAAACCGGCCGTTGCACTAAATGGTGTTTTGCTGCCAGGATCCAAATTGCAGCGTGATGTATGCGATATTATTTTGAATTGTTGTCACCAGATTGTTTGTTGTCACCAGATTGTTTTCACGACTGATATCTGCAAGATGTATCGTCAAATTTTGGTGGCCCATGACGATCGCAAGTTTCAGCATATTTTGTGGAGAGATGACTCTAGCCAACCCATTGAGGAGTTTGAACTCCACACCGTAACATATAGTCTTTCTTGCGCGCCATTTCTTGCTTTGAGAGTCATTCAACAGCTGGCGTCAGATGAGAGACAGCGTTTTCCTCGTGCTTCTCAGGTTCTCCGTGACGACGTGTATGTGGACGATATTGTCACTGGTGCAGACACGCTGGAGGGCGCCCTTTGTTTAAAAGATGAACTCGTTGCGCTTTTATCGAGCGGTGGATTTGCCCTAAAGAAATGGACGAGCAATTCAATGGAATTTTTGGAACAGATTCCGGAGGAGGATCGCGAACTATCTTTAAGCATCACCTCCTCGGATTCCCCTTGCGTTAAGATTTTGGGTATTCGGTTTGATGCCAGATCAGATTCTTTCCGTTACAGCGTCTCACCCACGTCGGGACCAGCAACTAAACGGTCGGTACTTTCCAGTATCTCACGCATTTTTGACCCTTTAGGTTGGATTTCTCCAGTGGTTTTTCTTGCCAAGCGTGTTATGCAGGACATTTGGAAGGCGAGTCTGGATTGGGACGATCCCCTCCCGGAATTTCTCGTAAGGTTATGGTCGAGCTTTCAGATACAGCTGCCTAAGCTCTCCGAGGCTCGGATCCCTCGACTGATTCTCCCAAGGAACCCTTCTCGTTTTACAATTGTTGGTTTTTCTGACGCATCTCAGGATGGGTATGCAGCCGTAGCGTACTTGCGTACCGCATCGGGTCCCTATAATGTTGTGATTGCCTTGTTGAAGTCAAAGACGCGGGTCACTCCTTTGCGTTCCGTGTCCATTCCCCGTCTGGAGTTGTGTGCTGCTGTTCTTTTATCAAGATTGCTTCAGTCCCTATTGCCTTTAACTAAGCGTTTGGCAATTTCAGAATTTGTATTGTGCAGCGACTCCACGATTGCTTTGTCTTGGTTACTGACCCCGCCTTACAGGCTGAATACTTTTGTGGCAAACCGAGTTGTGGAAGTCACAAACACTACTCGGATAGACGATTGGTACCACGTCCCGACAGAATTTAATTCCGCCGACTGCGCTTCTCGTGGTTTGTTCCCGGAACAAATGTTCTCCCATACTTTGTGGTGGCAAGGTCCTTCTTGGCTGACACAGCCTCAAAATCTGTTGCCAATTCGGAACCTATCTCTCCCTTCCATTCGTGATCTCCCCGATACGAAACCCGATAGTATCAGCTGTGTAGCTGCCCAACCCTCGAATTTTTGGATTGATTGGACCCAACGCTTTTCAAGCCTGCTAAAATTACAATTTAGTATGGCATTTGTGTTGCGATTTATTGCAAATTGCCGCAAGACGTCGATTAAGACAAGCTTTATTAGCACCCTCGAATTAAAAGACTCCGTCCACTGTTTGATTCGGTATACCCAATCATTTTATTTTCATGAAGAATTTCTCTCAATACAAGAGCGCAGTGCTTCGAAACGCCTGCTAAAATTATCGCCCTTTATTGACCCCGCAGGCCTCTTATTGGTGGGCGGCCGACTTCAATCTTCTAACCTACCCTTCAATGCGAAACACCCCATTTTACTGCCAAGGGACGCTCACTTGACATTTTTAATTGTAACTCACTATCACACCCTGTATATGCACGCGGGTACGCGCACCTTGCAAGCGTTACTCAGTCAACGGTTTTGGATAATTTCGTCGTGAAGCGTCATTCGACGATGCATTTCGAAATGCTTAGTCTGCTCCAGATTACGAGCCCAAATAATTACCCCCCGTATGGGTCATTTACCCGCTTCTCGTGTCAACCCGAGCCGATGTTTTACTGACGTCGGTATAGATTTTGCGGGGCCGTTTAGATTCAAGGAATCAACCCGTAAGAATGCCCGTATATATATGGTTACTTGTGCGTTTTTGTGTGCATGGCTACGAAGGCTGTGCACCTCGAAGCGGTGACGGAATTGTCAACTGACGCGTTTTTGGCCACTCTTGACCGGTTTATTGCGCGCCGGGGATTGTGCAGTAATATCCACAGTAATTGTGGAACGAATTTTGTCGGTGCGTCGCGATGTTTGCGCGAATTCTATGAGTTCTGGAGCGACAAGAACGTGCAACGGCACATCGGTGGCAGGATGGCCCAGCAGAACATCAATTAGAATTTTATCCCCCCTGCTGCTCCTCATTTTGGAGGACTGTGGGAAGGGGGTGTTAAAAGCGCCAAGCATCACTTGACTCGTGTTGTCGGAGACCGACTTCTTACATACGAGGAATTCGCCACCGTTTTGGCGAAAATAGAAGCCATGTTAAATTCGCGGCCCCTCTGCACCTTGTCCTCCGACGTTGAAGACATAGATTACCTGACGCCCGGTCATTTTCTGATTGGCGCGCCCTTGTTGGCTCATCCCGAACCCAATTATGAGGATACGGTAACACTGCCAAAGCATTGGCAACTCACTCGGCAAATAGCTCAGCATTTTTGGCGACGCTGGTCGTCTGAATATTTGCAAACCCTACAGCAAAAGTCCAAGTGGACCAGCCGTTCCCAAAATTTATCGGTTGGGGATTTAGTTTTCTTGATAACGCCAAATTCGGCTCCGTTAAATTGGCCTTGCGGCATTATTAGAACCGTTTACCATTGCCAAGATGGCATAGTCCGTGTGGTAGAGGTACAGACTAGTTCCGGACTTTATAAACGCCCAGTAAGGAAGCTTGTTGCCTTCCCCCCTCTCGAGAAAGTCTGAAAATTATCTTTTCCTTTGTTTTTTGTTTTTTTTTTCTTTCTCGTGTTTATTATTGAAATTTCTGAGGAAATTTGGTGGGCGGCTATATCGCGGCACAATCTACATGTGATGTTGGTTGCATACGGACCGGGGTTAATTTGGGCATATTCCTTGTGTGTCCCCCTCTTTGACCTAGGCCTTAGTTTTCCGGTTTTCCCACCACTCCGACGGAAGAAGAAGGAAGTGCCATATATAGCATTCTGAGAGAGTTTGACCGCGTATGATCGCCCCAAAACGCAAAACCCGATTATAGAAGAATTTGCCCGCGTGTGAACGCCCCAAAACTGTGTTAAGTGACCATCGTTAGCGCATCTTGGCGCCCCATTAATATTTTGTGTGTTATACATTGTCGTGCAACAGTGCACCCCATCATTGTGTTAGAGAAGAAATCCACCCGAATTGACGCGACGTGTACCTGCGAACATCCATTTGATCTAAAGCACCTAGAGGACGTCGGTAAGTGGTTCTCCCATTTTACCAAGCCTTCAGTGTAATAACCAATTCAGTATCCCATCAAACTGCCCGAACAACAGCAGATTTTATCACTGTGCGAACGATCCGTATGATTCAGCACACAAACGAAGAATGATATAGACAACCAGGCCTGTGCGTGACCGGCTGGCAGGTAGGTTTTTTTGGTTCAGTGTTACTCTAAACGTGTGATTCAGTACATAGAATGAAGGAACTACAGTTATTATTATTTATGAGACGAGGCTGAATTAATTACAGTAGAACATCGATAATCCGAACGTTCGCTAATCTGAACGCCAAAAAAACAAATAAATCACTGACTATCAAATTAAAAAGACAATTTTTGTCGATTCCTATTCAGAGAAATGTATTGCTTTTGTTGTATATCTTGTGTCCAATACTCATTTTCTACTATTTAGCTGTAATATTTGATAATCCGAACCACCTTCGGTCCCAATTAGTTCAAATTATCGATGCTCTACCAGTCCCCCCTCAATTATTATTTAATTGAAGCAGTTATAGTACATTAATTATATACCACACACATTTTGCACACATATATCTCAATGCGAGGACATATTATATTTCCTCAATTGTTCATTTTGTATATCTATTTATTTCGTATTTCAGACATTGTGTGCAGTCATCGCAAATGAAGTGAATCCCGGCAATTTTAAAGTTTCGCTGGAAAAGAAGCTTCTATACACGATTTGGCTCATAAGTAAGCCGGAAAGCTTTCTTGCGGCAAGTGACAGCTTTGGATTTGGACCCGGTACTGACCATTACATATTTAAGCAAGTAGTCTCCATTCTTAAAGATTTATTACCACGTTATATCAAATGGCCTAAAAATCACGAACCTTCAATCAATGTATGTTTAATTTGTAGAACACAAAAATATGATGGTAAATTATCATAACTTCTAGGTTTTCCAAGTTCGATCAAATGGATTTCCTTGTGTCGTTGGCGCGATTGGTGGATGTCATATACCATGCAAACAATCTATAGGAAATCCCATCGATTACTATAATAGGAATCACATCCATTCTATTATTCTTCAAGGTAATATTGGCTGCGTTCAGATATTGTACATCATGTACACTTTTTAATCTCAATAACACTTTGGTGTCGTTTGGTGTACACATGTGTCAACGTTGTAGAACAGCCGAACACTTAACACCTATACAAGTGCGCTACCACCCAAAATTAAGCTCTATACGTTCAATTATAGAAAGGACATTTGGTTGCCTAAAAGGCTTTTTTATTTTTAAAAAGCTTTTTTAAGGGTATTAAAATGTTTTTAACTCGGATAACTATGCCCTAAGTTTAATATGGTTACCGTGCAAAAACAATTACCCTATTTATATGTTTTGTCGCGATGTAAGTCAAACTACCCAACTAGTTATTATTTTATTTTTTGATGATTTTTTTATTTATATATTTTACGTCGGCCTTCGCAACGTAGGTCAATGTACAACGGTGAGGACAGACTACAAACACAATGAATTTATGTGTGAAAGTCCAATTTAAATTTATTAAGTAGTTTTTGAGTTATATCGATACTAAACTTATAATTTTATACTTATTTCTTTTCCCAGTTACGGTTTTTGACAAAAAATAGAAAAAGTCACCGCCGCGCCGTCAACTTTCATGCGTGGTCAGCGCTTTATTGTTAACCTATTCTTTACAAGCTCTCTATTGCCGTTTAAAATTGTACAAAGTCCGTTGTTGTGCTTTGTCTAAATACGTGCATTGACGCTAAAACCATGGAATAAATTGATTGCAATAAATAGAAACTGTTACTGAAAAACTTCACATGCACGCCAAGTTTTATTTACCAAATACATAAACATTTTTATACCCCCCCCCCTATTTTCTGTGGTATGGTCTATTGAGTTTGTTATACCAGAGTTGGGTATTTGGTAATCGAGTGATTGAGTAACAAGTGATGATAAAATTATTTTAATTAGTTAAATTAATCATCACTGGTTGTGATGAGTTACAATTGGTCACTCATCAGAATGAGTGATGATTTCTTTACTCACTACTCATAACTGCCGTACACTATTGAATATTCATCACTGATTACTCGCGATTAACGCGTAATGAGTGATGACTATTCAATAGAAATTACACTGTTTTAAAACAATAGAAACTCGATATACTTTGATTTGATTTGGAGATCTGGCTTGATTTGTTCTGAATGAAAATTACTAACAACAATTACAGCAGAATCTATTTTTGCAGGTTAATTAGAAATAATTGTACTGTTGCTTCCACCAGAGATAATACCGTGAAAGCGAAAAAAAAAAAATAAAATAAACAATTATATAAATATAAACAAAACACTTCTTTGATTTCCAAATTTTGAAGTGTAAAGAAAGACAGGCATAACTGATTTTGAAGTTGAATAATCCCCTAATTACTGTATAGAATGCTATCTTCAGTTTTCTTTTTAATTATATCAAGAATTTTATGACACGCTAGATACGTACACGTTCAACGTATATTCCAAATCACATTTAATTGTACATTAGTGTAATATTTTCAAAAATTAATGATTTCTTATCGCGTATTTAGATTGCACAACATATAATAAATACACTGTAAAATAACGTCACAAAGAAATTCGAAAAATTAACTATTAACCAATGGAACGTCATTTTAAAGAGGAGAAATGTGGGTACACTATAGAAAATAATTTGTGAATATATTGAAAGATGTACGCATCGGACATGGTTAAAAAAGTGTCCGATAATCGTGATATAATCGGCTTCGACGAGCCGCTCGACTTTTGGCTGTGGAATCGTTAATTTTGCGAATTATTTTGTGACAGTATTACCGTCAATGTATTCTTTAAATGTTCTGCAATCAAAATAAGCAATAAAATAATGTCATTTTTGAAAATGGTTCACCAGAATGTACCCTTAATAAGTGGATCACCATAGAATCGGATATAATTCAAAACAGTTATTATTAATGCATTTAGATTCATTTAGGACATGAGTTCAATTAACTTTAGTCAAAATACAAATATAAATCGTTTATTAAGGTAAGTATTTATTCTCTATAAAAATGCATATTTATTATCAGGTAACGTAGGATAAATTAAAACAAAGTATACACACATTACATTTACCGTAATGTGGGTTTACTTTGCAAATAAAATCTAGTAAATTGTATTTTCTTTTTCATATTTTTAAAACAATATCATGCAGTCGCTACCGGCAGTCAAAATAGTAACACTTGTTTCTACGATTAACGAGTGATAAGTGATTCTTAGATTTATGATTGACGAGTAATGAGTGACGAGTGATTTCATTAATCATGAGTGTTACTCATCTCGGGTTAGTTGAGTGATGCCCAACTCTGAGTTGGACGCAAAATTATCGATTGGTCTGTCCGTCTGTCTGTCTATACGACAGCAATACAATTGTTTAGTTTAGCACTGGTGTGTGCTAGTACCTTTTGTGCAGAACGACGCATAGAATTCGAAAAATTAATTCAATACAGGGTTTCCATTTTAAAAAAATTATCTTTCTTAGGAAAACCTGTTTGCTATATTTTGTTGCAGATTATGACCAACCGGTGCACAATTTGGATATGGCAGGTAATCACGCTTCTTGAACGCGTCTTACGTAATCATAATCTAAGCCAGAGCAATAAAATTAAAAACCGGTATTGATATATACAATCTTTCTTAGACTGCTGTTTTTCCTTAAAAATGCCAATAAATCAAAAAGTATAAAGTTTACAGTATGTTATGTTATTTTTCACTATCGAAAAATTGTGCGAGGAATTAAAAATTGTGCCGAAATATAGGTTGTTCCATTAAACAAAACATAAGTTTAGGTTACTACTGTGTTATTGAACAGCCTGTATACACGCTAATAGTTTTACATGTGCGCCTCGGCTTTGTATATATATGAGTGAAATCAGTTTTAACATATCTTCATTAACAGAGGCATAATCTTCCGAGATCGCACTGTTGAGACACACTGTATATAATGACAATTCGTTGTGTAGGTTTTGAAGTATTTCGCCCCAAGAAAAATGGGAGTCGAACATACATCTTTCCGCGGCTGTAGCTTGTTACCTTAATTGATATCTACAATGATGATCCATAAACTAAACTAGGTGCTGTACTATTCAGGCCTACCACTACAGTTTACTGTGACAATAGGGTATTTGTTGGAGATTATAAAAACAATAAATAAGCTGAAAACCCAGACACCCGGAGAAACTTTGGCCACTGCTACACATTTTTGTGTAATACATAACTGCGAAGAGTATACATTTTCATGTGTATGTCGGTCTTTTCATGTCTCAAATTTTCAAAAAACTGTATGTATTATTTAGTCGTATTAACTAAAAATTCCCGCATCAACTTTTTAATATGTCTACTTGAATACTTGATTTAATAGGATTTGTGGGGAACACAAGAAAAGGTATGTGGAATTTATAGAATTTATTGTTGTTATAGCACCGCAAATAATTTACTTACTTCTATTTCAAATAATATTTGCAATGTGCGTACACTAGAATAGTTGACATAAAGCAGCCTATGCCATTCAAAATAAATAACAAACGATAAAAACAAGCGGAATTTAATTTGGAAATAAAAAAATTCAGCTACGGCCTGGATTTGAACCAAAAACCTTTGTATCTCGCGCACAACCCAACTGCGTCCGAGAGCAGAAATAAATACGAAAATACTCATATAATATATGTTTCTTGCGCTATCACCTCCGCAACGTTGCCAGCGTTTTTCGGATGTCACAGCGTACGTTGTGCGATACAATACACGGAATCATATATGCGGAGGTGACTTCGTAGCGGCCGTATCTAGCATGGGCGACATTAGCGCTCGTGATCTACGCTTGAACTAACATGACTTGTCCGTACATACATAATGGACGTTATCGGCTCCGACGCAATTTTTGTATTTGAGCTCCCTGAGCCACCTAGACCACATGTCCGTTGAAAACAAGGCGATACGTTGTCACCTCCGATTTTGGAACCATCAACGTTATGGTGACAACGTACACTCTGTCATACGCGTTGGAGCCCACACCGTAGCAACCATGTGTATATATATATATATATATATATATATATAAAATTAAATTAATTATTATTAATTAATTAAATTTTATATATATATATATATATATATATATATATATATATATATATATATATATATATAAGAATGTCTCTCCCTTTCAATCTGGTTGTAGTCATCTATGTACAAACCGATCTTAAATACTTAATAGATAGATCCTCTCAAATTGTATTAAGAGCAGTTACACCTTTTTCTTCTACTATGACAACTGTTTGGCGGTGAGCATTAATGGTCACCCCCTTTTGTTGTTTTCTTTACGTGACTGATTTTCTGTAACAGGGCGAGGATGTTTTGTAGCTGATATAGTTGGACAGGTTGCGGTTTGTTCATCTGTGAGAGTGGGTACAAAGGTTGAGTGTTTTTATTTTTTATAGCAGTCCTGCTATAAAAAGTACTATGAAAATTATTTGTCCAAATACTTTTAATAGTTGTTGTACTTGGGACGGGTATGGTTGAAAAGAATATCTACAGTGATTCGAGGGAAATAACGTAGACATGTTGTTGTTCGGTTGTCATACAAAAATGCTTCTAATGCCTCTGGCCAGAAATAGGCAGAGGCATTTAAAAAACCAAAAAAATGATACACAATTTGCCATAACTTGTAGTTTAATAATTGTAGTAGGGTATAATAATAATAACATGTATAATAAACTAAAAATATATATACAGTGGTTCTTAGTTTATAAATACATGAAAAAGAAAAGTATACATTATTAAAAATATGAAAAACTATTGATTTTTTTGCCTAGTATTTTTTGCCTAGAATATCATTTCTTTCCCTCTGAAATCTGTTCGACTTTTCTTGGTTTTTATTGTATGTTTCCAATGCCCCCAATGCCTCTGTTGAGGGCCAAACCTCTAGCTTCCTCGATGTCCAACTGGCGTTGACGGTGCGCATATAATGCTCGCCCCCTCCTGGTGTTCTCCTTCTTGGTAGCAGTCTTTGTGGAGTTGGGGGTATCTGGACTAGGCCGCTTAATTACTGGAGTAGTAGGGGTACGTGCTCTTTGGGATAATGGGGTAGGTACTCTTTGGGGTAATGGCATAGGTGCTCTTTGGGGTAATATATAAGTGTGGTCGGTGGAAGTTGATGGGAGATTGGTGGGAGATGATGGGAGGTTAGTGGAAGTTGATGGGAGGTTAGTCGAAATTAACAGGACATGAACCGGTGATAACATTGGGATGAGCGTGGAACATGACGGTGGAGTAATGGACGACAAGGATTCAGGAATATCAGATATGTTGGGAGGCTGGTTTTCTTTACCAGAAAAGGAAGAAAATGTTGTAGGAAAATTTGTCGTTCTGTCCTCTTGGAATAACTCCTCAAAGGTATCGTAATATTCCCACTTAATTGCGCCTCGTCCGGTTTTCGTACGACTTTTGTTATCTTTGATGCCTCGGAACGTTTTTTTTTTAGTTCAAATCAAGAGCTTCTACACTAATTATATAATTATTTTCTTTACAAGTGGTAGCGATCGCGTCCCACAAAAACTTCTTGATTTTGGGATTGCGAAAGCGCTCCATTCTCTCCTGGTATAGCTCTATCAACAGAAGCGTGGTTTCGTGACTCCACCGGAAGCTTGTTTTTTTATCTAAAACTGTTAAAGCTGTTTATATTTTACATTTATATAATTCAAAACTTACTACTTTGTTCTTCCACTTCTTCCTCGTCTATTCGTCCAACTCCAGTAGCCTCTAACGCATTAATATTTTCTTCCAAAAACTGTTGCGCAAAGTTAGTATCTATACAAAAAAAAGTTTGTTACTTCATTAATTATAATTAATATATTTCAAATTATATTTATTATATTAGCTGTTTTCGATTTAACGACTGGAACAGTGTCTATTTTTACCTACTTACCTCTGCATTCGTTCGCGAATTTCCCTAGTCTGCACAACGGCATACATTATATTTTTGTAACAATATTGTCGCTCTTCCATTTTTAGGATTTTTAGTTTGGTATTTTTAGGTTAGATACCTTTCGACACAATACGAACCACCAACTACCGCTACCGCTAACCATAAAATTTCTACGATACAACAAATGGCGTCTGATCCACAACATGTTGGTACCAACCGTTCACCTACCTTGACATTCAGCAGATTTTTACTAACCAGTTACTTCAAAGTTACCAACCGGAGTGATCTGCTGAATGCAACCATTGTATCAACTTTCCTGATAATTCCGATTGCAGTCTTCATAAGCTGGTCCTCGATATTTACCCGTTGGGTGGTAATGATCGCGTTCTCTGATATCCTTGCTTTGAAATGGTTTCTCGCAAACGTGACAATTGGTGATTGACTGGAATTCGGGTTGTTCATTTGCAGTTAGTGGGTCCATGGGTAAGGGGCAAAGGAAGACTATCACATCTTCAGCAAACTGTTTCATCTCGCCTGCAAACCATCTTTAGTGAATCATCATATGCACATTTTACTTAATACTCCATACTGTAGGGGGTGTGTTGTTGGTATGATTCAGTTTTCTAAGTCTCAGTATCCTTCTTCCGAATTGGCTCCAGAATACATCCAAGATGTGCGTATACAATGAATCCAACTGAACTTTTTCTTTATTGCGATTGTTTTTTATGGACTGTTTCTCCTTCTTTAGGTGGTCTATTACGGCAGGCATTCATTTTCTTAAATCCACTATATGCTTGTCTAACCCAGTTGTGGTGTTGAAGTAGTGGAGGCATCGATTACATATTTAGTTTTTCCATGCATTTTGCTGCAGTGTGATGATGCTTGTCGAGATAAATTCTTTATCCAGACGTAGTGGAAGGTTGGATTAAATACACTGTCGCTATTATTTTCTTTGTTCTCATCATCATCGATGTATTTAATTGGAATAAGGAATATATTAATGAGTTAATCCCTCTTTTCTTTGGATAAGTATGTTGGAACAAGATTTTCTTATTCTTCACCGCTAGAATGTAGGTCGGGCAAGTCAGCGGCGCAACTTTTGCAAAATGAAAATCCTTATATCCATATTTTTTGCTATTTTTTTACCAAAATATCGATTTTTTTGCTCTCTTAGTTTTCGAGTTACCGAGGCGCCGCTGACGTGCCGGCAACCCAGCGGCGCATTTTGGAAAAACAAATGAATTTGAAAAATCTAAGCCATCAGTATTTTTTGCTAATTTTTTACCAAAAAAGATTTTTTTTGCTTTGTTGGTTTTTGAGATATAGGGGTGCGCCGCTGACGTGCCGGCAAGCCAGCGGCGCATTTTGGAAAAACAAATGAATTTGAAAAATCTAAGCCGTCAGTATTTTTTTGCTATTTTTTTGTTAATTTTTTACCAAAAAAGATTTTTTTTTGCTTTGTTGGTTTTTGAGATATAGGGGTGCGCTGCTGACGTGCCGGCAAGCCAGCGGCGTATTTTGGAAAAACAAATGATTTAGAAAAATCTAAGCCGTCAGTATTTTTTAGCTAATTTTTTACCAAAAAAGATTTTTTTTGCTTTGTTGGTTTTTGAGATATAGGGGTGCGTCGCTGCCGTGCTGGCAAGCCAGCGGCGCATTTTGGAAAAACAAAAAATTTGAAAAATCTTAGCCGTCAGTATTTTTTTGGTAATATTTTGCTAATTTTTTACCAAAAAAGATTTTTTTTGCTTTGTTTGTTTTTGAGATATAGGGGTGCGCCGCTGACGTGCCGGCAAGCCAGCGGCGCATTTTGGAAAAACAAATGAATTTGAAAAATCTAAGCCGTCAGTATTTTTGTGCTAATTTTTAGCTAATTTTTTACCAAAAAAAGATTTTTTTTTGCTTTGTTGGTTTTTGAGATATAGGGGTGCGCCGCTGACGTGCCGGCAAGCCAGTGGCGCATTTTGGAAAAACAAAAAAATTTGAAAAATCTAAGCCGTCAGTATTTTTTTGCTAATTGTTTTACCTAAAAATATTTTCTTACGAAAAAATATTTTTCCTGTGTTAGTTTTTGAGTGTGTGCACTATAATTAAATTATGTTAAGTTTTGTATTTAAAATGCGTTATTTTGCTTTTTGTATTTTGTTATGTAAGAAATAAAATTTGTTGGGAGCGTTTATAAAAGATCTATTTACAATGCAAACTTATCGCGCGTACCCAGTACAGATCGCAAAAGGAACAAATGTAATAAGCGGTCAATGGTGTCTTGTAAAAAATATATTTTTATACGTTGAAAAATCCTTATAAATTAAACAATTTCGAAATGTATTTTTAAGGTTTTATTTCAGGTGCACTATTGAAAATTATTCTATACATTTTCATGGTTTGTTTCCTAATCTAAAATATTTTCTTGGGCCTAGAAATAAATATGCAACTACGTATAAGAAATGTTTTTTTATTATGTAATTGATTTATGGACAAAACGTATTCACGTTTATTTTAATCATTGCCGGTGATACAATTTTATCGCAAGTAGTAGGTGACGGCGTCAACTTTCCATTTCTGCCCAGATCATCATATTCTATCCACTTTCTATTGCGGCGGAATGATATGGCTGTATAGTGTCCAATGCCATCTGCATCTGCAGGTTGCTTGAAGTTTATAATCCCTATTAATTGATATTCTTTGGGCATAAAAGACAGCTTTATGGAAGTAGGTATTAATCCAAGATTAATTTGTATTGATACTGTAGGCTCAATAAGGCCCTGAAAAAAGAAAAACAATTGTGTTAATTTAAATTAATTTAAGCTATGGACGGATTGTGGGTTGTTACCCAAGAAGCGAGTTCTGATGTACTGACTAAAATGAAGAAAACTATTTATCTTAACTTTTGTCCATCAGTAACATAAAAGAGCAGGCCTATGATACCACCTACTTTTTCATGTTTATAAATTTGGTGTCTAACCAGTAGGACCTTAAAAAGTCTACTCATTGACAAATCATACATGTTTATATGAAGTTTTTTAATCAGTAGAACATATTCCTGAATTAGTGGCTAACGTTTGAGTTACAACCGTAACTATTGATTACTATTGAAAAAGGCAGCATACCTATGTTAGTTGCTGTCGTTTCTTCATATTCACTGCAGTTTTCACTGACACACTTCGACGGTGAAGCAAGAACAAATGCTTGTTCAATTGATGCATTGTGATCTTCACTAAGCAGTGTTGTCATTATATCAAGAGTCAAATTTATAATATGTTTTTCCCTCGCAAATAATCCTTGCAAATAGATACTTCCACTAACGAAGGACAATCGCTCATGAGTTTATTTATCATAAACTTAATAGTCGTTTCGCATGGAATAAGTATACAATCGTGTACATCATGTTTTGGTGAAAAAAGATTTTTGAGTATTTCGGCTCGAATGCGATAGGCTTGAGGACTTAGCTTTTGTTTTGCAACTTTAAGCAAAAGTGAGTGACAGCTATTTTTCTTAGCTAGTGTCTTGATCTCTTGATGGAATTGCGGTCGGTCCAGAACAGCTGTTAAATGTATTTGAAAAATACTGCCAAAGGCACAGGTATTTTTTAAAACTACAGACTTTTTTCCAAATTTAAGGGCCTCTAATTTTAAACAATCACCATTTCGAAATATAGGAACTGGCGGAAGATTTTCATCGTCCAATAATTCGTTTTCAAGGAAATTATCTCGATAATACTCAGACTTTTTTGTTTTCACGAGATTTCTCCAATTTTCATATTGGGGTCAATCCATCTGAAGTGGTCCAGAGGTGGTGGCTTGACCATTTCAGAAAAAAATCATTTTTTTGTAATGAATTTGCCTATGTTCTGGGAGTACAAAACCATATTTTTTTTAAAATTATTTTACTCCGTTCAGAAATGGCGCCCAGTTTTGTGTCAGCGAATCCGACATTTTTGAGTTTGGTATGTGTTTGCGTTAAACGAAATAACTTTCTTTGAAATTGTCATAGAGAGTTGAAATAAAAACCACTCGATTAAGCACATTCCAAGCTATCTGTTAGGTATGTAATGCGTAGAGTTTACGCTTAATTTCCGTTTAAAAAAATATCTTAAAATTTACTTATGATAGTCCATTTGGAGACGTTTTCATGATTTTTTTTAGACATGAAGGGGTACTTAATTTGTCCATTCAATATTTTTTAGTTATAACCTTGTATGCAAAGGGCTTATAACAAAAAATATAGCTTTCTTACTCCTTCTCCCTATTGATGACAGGCTATTGAAATATCAAAATTTCTTATTTTTACGATGTTTAATGTCAAATATCTCTGATGGGACCATGCCAAAAAATCTGAAACTTTCAAAATTATTTCATCGTTTTATAAGGTTTAATAATAAATAAAAACATTCTTGTGTATTGCACTGTGTTTGGAATAACAGCCCTTTAAAATGAGGGAGAAATCACATGACGGTAAAACAAATTTTATTAAAAATTCTCAGTAAATACAAAACAAAGCATACTATTCATTACAATTATGTCATTTTTTACAAAAGGGACATAGGCTAAGTGAACTTCATACGTTTCTGAAGTTGATGTGACGTAATATATTATTATAAATTCTGTTGGTTGAGGAGAGAATTTGTGAAAATTTCTAGTTCCTTTTATCTGTTTGGATCTCTGAAATCTATCATAAAATGCGGTTTTGTGTTTGAAACCTCTTCTTTTGCCACTAAGATGTAGTTTACCCCTGGTAGGTGTCTATTACAAAAGGAGAACATATCTTCTACATTAAGGATTTGGCTATTAAGTGGTCTTTGAAGACTGGCTTTAGCCACTAGCCGCTTCGTTGTCCCCCCTATACTGTCGCATGCGTTTTTCCAGGTGCACGTCCAAAAAAATGCTGATATGCTTGACAGATTTTGTTTTACATAATCAGTTAAATGTTTCTGAAAACAGTCAGGCTTCTGGCTCAGGTCATTCTAGCCTGTTAGAACAGGCTCACAACTAAGGGAGCGGTGGGGACAGTCCAGTAGTGGCCAACATTAACATATCGAATACATCTAAGCCTACTGGAACTATTTATTTATTTACATTATATTTTTATAGAAGCAGTAATATAACATATTCTTACTGATATTATCTGTATAGTAATATTTAGAAATACATATGTATGTTGTACAATCAAGTAATTTTTCTATTATTTTAAGCTGAATAAAGTTAATAATATGTATGTGACTGTTTTCACATTTAACTGATTATATAAAACAAAATCTGTCAAACATATCAAAACTTATATATTTCTCGGATGGTGCAGCAAGTCAATACAAGAACACAAAAACTTAACGTATCATAAAAAAGATTTTGGGTTAGATACAGAATGGCTTTTTTGGATCTGCACATGGAAAAAACGCTTGCGACGGTATAGGGGGACAACGAAGCGACTAGTGGCTAAAGCCAGTCTTCAAATACCACTTCATAGCCAAATCCTTAATGTAGAAGATATGTAGTCCTTTTGTAATGGACACCTGCCTGGGGTAAACTACATCTTAGTGGCAAACGAAGAGGTTTCAGAACACAAAACCCCTTTTTATGATAGATTTCAGAGATCCAAACAGATAAAAGGAACTAGAAGTTTTCACAAATTCTCTCCTCAACCAACAGAAGGTATAATAATATGTTACATCACATCGACTTCAGAAACGTATGAATTTCACTTAGCCTATGTCCTTTTGTAAAAAATGACATAATTGGTATGCTTTGTTTGGTATTTAACTGAGAATTTTTAATGAAATTTGTTTTACTGTCATGTGATTTTTCTCTCATTTTAAAGGGCTGTTATTCCAAACACAGTGCAATACACAAGAATGTTTTTATTTATTATTAAACCTTACAAAACGATGAATTAATTTTGAAAGTTTCAGATTTTTTGGCATGGTCCCATCAGAGATATTTGACATTAAACATCGTAAAAAGTAAGAAATTTTGATATTTCAATAGCCTGTCATCAATAGGGAGACGGAGTAAGTAAGCTATATTTTTTGTTATAAACCCTTTGCATACAAGGTTATAACTAAAAAATATTGAATGGACAAATTAAGTACCCCTTCATGTCTAAAAAAAATCATGAAAACGCCTCCAAATCGACTATCGTCAGTAAATTTTAAGATATTTTTTTAAACGGAAATTAAGCGTAAACTCAATGCATTACATACCTAACAGATAGCTTGGAATGTGCTTAATCGAGTGGTTTTTATTTCAACTCTCTATGGCAATTTCAAAGAAAGTTATTTCGTTTAACGCAAACACATACCAATCTCAAAAATGTCGGATTCGCTGTCACAAAACTGGGCGCCATTTCTGAACGGAGTAAAATAATTTTAAAAAAAATATGGTTTTGTACTCCCAGAACATAGGCAAATTCAATAACAAAAAAGGAATTTTTTCTAAAATCGTCAAGCGACCAACTTATCTTTTTCTGGACCATTTCAGATGGATTGACCCATTGTCGAGAAGAAAGAATTTGTTCATTTGTTTGGCAGGAAGTGCATACTCTTCTTTCTCCATAACCCTCTTCTTCATTGTCTATTGATTTTGAGCACTCGGGAATCACATGAACAGCTTTATCACAAATAGTGCACCTATGACAACGTTAAATATTATGAATTTGAGAGTTTTAAATGGCTATTCGAAGCTGCGTAAATAAAACGGCTTTACCTTTTTATGCTGACGTTTCGGTTTATTCTTTCAACCTTAATCATAGCTATAAAGAAATACACACAATCATCACAACATCAATAATTATCACTAATATTTACCTCAAAAGCATGCAAAAAAAAATTAAAATACACTTTAAAATTATCATCACCAACTACACGCTTGTGGCGATACAACGGACATCAACAAATGTGATTTTCGAACGGAAGCAAGCCAAAAGTTCTAAAATGGTTCTTATTATCTACCCATGATACATAGTTGCCTATATTTAGGTGTTAACTAGGTTATTATTTTCGCAATTACATTGGAGTAAATGTCACTGAAATTATCAGTGTCAGTCCTTAGGTTTACCGTATTAGCAGTCCCTTTTATAAAAATCATCTCCATAATACGTCTTTTCTTATAATGTCCTTTCATTTTGAGAATACTTGCCGTATCAAAGTCAAATGAGTGGCCGCTGGAGAAAGCGTGGAGTGCAAGGGCGGTTTTATCCTTTTTGCCCGAATTTTTATCATTACAATCATATTTATGTTGTTTCATTCTGTTCTTAAGATACTGATTGGTTTGTCCCACATATGACATGTTGCATCCGCCGCAGTCCACCCTATAAATTAGCCCGCTCATGAAATCCTTTTCAACTTTGTCTTTTAAGTTCGTGTAAAGTTTGCCGATATTTTTATTATTGTACGTGACAATCTTCGAATTGTTCGGTTTAATTACAGGAATTAATTTGTTAGTTAGCCCTGGTATGAAGTCAAACAATGGCATCCTCCCAAGAGTATACGGACTACCAAAGGTACACAAACAGGGACCCTTGAAAATGAGACCAATTGTTTCGTGTGTGGGATCAACGACGTATGTAACCTCTAAGTATATTGCTAACATTCTGAACAATATTGTCCATACATGCACTTTTAATATTAAAAACTCATATGAATGTGTTGATAAAATTAGAGACATAACGATACCACCTAGTTATAGACTGGTGTCTTTGGATGTAACCAGTCTCTTTACTAACATCCCACTGCAACTTACACTAGAGGTAGTTGAGGAAAATTGGTATGAGCTGGAACCTCACACTGCACTCTCCTTACATGACTTGAAAACATTGATATCGTTCACAATTAATAATAGTTTTTTCCAATTCAATAATGAATTTTATAGACAAAAACAAGGCACGGCCATGGGTAATCCTGCCTCACCAATATACGCCAGTCTCGTAATGAACAAGATTTTAAAGATGGCAACCGCAAAATTAGAGTTCGAACTCCCGTTCATTTATATTTACGTAGATGATATAATAACAGCGGTACCTGAAGATAAGATTAGTCAGGTCACTGAAGTTTTCAACTCGGTTCACCCTCTGATGGGGTTCACTATTGAGTTGGAGACTAATAACCAATTGGCATTTCTTGACATAACTGTTATAAGAAGAGATAATAACATGTTAAAAACGAACTGGTTTCAAAAACAGGTTAATTCCAATCGATCTATAAACTTTAATTCGTAACACACTATAACACAGAAAATAGGGATAATAAAAAACTTAAAACATAGAGCTGTGCAATTATCAGAGAGCGAGTTCGATAGAGAAAATTTTAAAATCATTACAGAATACCTTGCCAAATGTAATTATCCTAAGAATTTGGTCCGCTGGATTTTATTTAGCGAACAACGTGTGAATGATAATCTGAGTCTTGATATTAATAACCGTACAAAGTCAGAACCAAAATATTATAAATTACCGTTTATACCAGGGCTAACTAACAAATTAATTCCTGTAATTAAACCGAACAATTCGAAGATTGTCACGTACAATAATAAAAATATCGGCAAACTTTACACGAACTTAAAAGACAAAGTTGAAAAGGATTTCATGAGCGGGCTAATTTATAGGGTGGACTGCGGCGGATGCAACATGTCATATGTGGGACAAACCAATCAGTATTTTAAGAACAGAATGAAACAACATAAATATGATTGTAATGATAAAAATTCAGGCAAAAAGGATAAAACCGCCCTTGCGCTCCACGCTTTCTCCAGCGGCCACTCATTTGACTTTGATACGGCAAGTATTCTCAAAATGAAAGGACATTATAAGAAAAGAGGTTTTTGAAACCAGTTCGTTTTTAACATGTTATTATCTCTTCTTATAACAGTTATGTCAAGAAATGCCAATTGGTTATTAGTCTCCAACTCAATAGTGAACCCCATCAGAGGGTGAACCGAGTTGAAAACTTCAGTGACCTGACTAACCTTATCTTCAGGTACCGCTGTTATTATATCATCTACGTAAATATAAATGAACGGGAGTTCGAACTCTAATTTTGCGGTTGCCATCTTTAAAATCTTGTTCATTACGAGACTGGCGTATATTGGTGAGGCAGGATTACCCATGGCCGTGCCTTGTTTTTGTCTATAAAATTCATTATTGAATTGGAAAAAACTATTATTAATTGTGAACGATATCAATGTTTTCAAGTCATGTAAGGAGAGTGCAGTGTGAGGTTCCAGCTCATACCAATTTTCCTCAACTACCTCTAGTGTAAGTTGCAGTGGGATGTTAGTAAAGAGACTGGTTACATCCAAAGACACCAGTCTATAACTAGGTGGTATCGTTATGTCTCTAATTTTATCAACACATTCATATGAGTTTTTAATATTAAAAGTGCATGTATGGACAATATTGTTCAGAATGTTAGCAATATACTTAGAGGTTACATACGTCGTTGATCCCACACACGAAACAATTGGTCCCATTTTCAAGGGTTTGTGTACCTTTGGTAGTCCGTATACTCTTGGGAGGATGCCATTGTTTGACTTCATACCAGGGCTAACTAACAAATTAATTCCTGTAATTAAACCGAACAATTCGAAGATTGTCACGTACAATAATAAAAATATCGGCAAACTTTACACGAACTTAAAAGACAAAGTTGAAAAGGATTTCATGAGCGGGCTAATTTATAGGGTGGACTGCGGCGGATGCAACATGTCATATGTGGGACAAACCAATCAGTATCTTAAGAACAGAATGAAACAACATAAATATGATTGTAATGATAAAAATTCGGGCAAAAAGGATAAAACCGCCCTTGCACTCCACGCTTTCTCCAGCGGCCACTCATTTGACTTTGATACGGCAAGTATTCTCAAAATGAAAGGACATTATAAGAAAAGACGTATTATGGAGATGATTTTTATAAAAGGGACTGCTAATACGGTAAACCTAAGGACTGACACTGATAATTTCAGTGACATTTACTCCAATGTAATTGCGAAAATAATAACCTAGTTAACACCTAAATATAGGCAACTATGTATCATGGGTAGATAATAAGAACCATTTTAGAACTTTTGGCTTGCTTCCGTTCGAAAATCACATTTGTTGATGTCCGTTGTACCGCCACAAGCGTGTAGTTGATGATGATAATTTTAAAGTGTATTTTAATTTTTTTGGCATGCTTTTGAGGTAAATATTAGTGATAATTATTGATGTTGTGATGATTGTGTGTATTTCTTTGTAGCTATGATTAAGGTTGAAAGAATAAACGGAAACGTCAGCATAAAAAGGTAAAGCCGTTTTATTTACGCAGCTTCGAATAGCCATTTAAAACTCTCAAATTCATTGATTGCTTGGAGCGTTAAAGGAAGAAAATAGTTAAATATTATATTTTATTTTTACATGGGACGAAGGAAAGAAGTGAAGTTTATGAAAAGAAGAAATAGATATTTACCTATGTGCTCCAGTTGGTAAATGTCCGTCTTTACAAACTGGACATTGAGATGTACATAAGTAAACAGTAGACGCTGATTGAATCTTGCAGTTTCCATCAAAATATTGCATAAGAATAGGTAATAGAAGGTCTGCTCGTATTGGAAGATGATAATTGCTGCAAGCACGACTTTTTATGTTATTCGTTGTCGATTCTACCTCAGCACTTGTTGCTGGAATTCTGCCGTAGCCAAACTTATCTCTGCAAATTGCAGACCATAGAGGTAACCACTTTAAGTGTTTAATCAACAGTCTTGGAAGAGCGTCACAAATGTGCGCATTTTCGTGATCTCCAACTTGCTCTGGTTGACGAATGGTGTTCAGTACTTGTTCGTTCAATTGCTCAGCCCACTTTTTCAGTCCATTAGTTCCTATCTCATGGTCATCAATGTCGATTTCACGATCGTCTGAAAGAAATAATATTTAAACTATTATTGGAAAGTTGATCATGGAATAAAATATAACTTACCAGAATGTTTCCTTTGTCCACAATTTTCATTTTGCTCTTTTTCTTCCATAAAATCGGGGTTTTGGCAGATTATGTCTAACAATGTACGTCTTTGCTCTTCACAGAAAGTCAACTGTCCGTCCGACTTATTTCCATCAGTTTCACTTTGTGAAACCGTCAACATTGCTAGTATAATACGTTCCGCATCGTTTTTGCTTTTGGCAAATACTAGTTGCGTAATGGAGTCTAAATAAAATTTTCTGATGCGCTTGCTATTTACGTTCTTTGCCAAAAAGTCGACCCATATTTTTTTAAGTGTGCATAGTCTATTCTTATGTAGCAGTTGGGAACAGTAGCTTCCATGCAAGCATCAGCATATTCATTAGTTGTATCAAATTTGGTAAAAGCTCGAATTAGGGCAATTAACAAAGCTGGTGTCATGTCAGTTACTGTTTCCTTTGGTACAGGGGCTCCAGGGACCCTATTCTCGTCATCTTTTTGAAGCGAATCGTGACTTGTCGAATGGAGTAGGGATATCACCGGTTGCCCGTATCTATGAGCAAGTTTGCTTGTTGCTAAGAACAATAACACACGCCACACGCCCATACGTTCCCATACGTTTGATTGAAAAGTATGGGCGTGGCGCGTGCGTTATTGTTCTTAGCAACAACCTAGATACGAACCAGAGGGCAACCGGTGATATCCCTACTCCATTCGAAAAGACGCATTCGCTTCAAAAAGATGACGAGAATAGGGTCCCAGATCGTACAAATTCCATCAGGAAAAATTGAATTGTACTAGCATTATGTGATTCACTAAGCATTATACCGACAACATAGTGAGCATTATCCGCTTCAACCGACATTACGTACAATTCAATATTTCCCGAATCCGTACCATCGACTCGCTTCACTTTCGGCAAATACCTCCGGTAGCATCAAGAACTAACCGTCCAATGCTTTTCTCGCAATGTTTCTTGTACACTTTTAATTGGAAATTGGACCACATGAAAACAATGAATGGATTTATACTCAAAAATCTAACCACGTCGTTCAGTTTGCCGAGTTGCAGCATTGCGAGTGCTGTTACTGGATCTTTGTGAACACATAAACTATCCGCATACTCATTTTTCGCATTTTGTATTACCTTCGTGGAATACAAAAATCCAGGCACAGGATCTCCTTCGGCCATGAGTTCATCTGCTTGAGTTGCTATACACTGATGGACAGATATTTTTTTCATATAAATCTTGAGCAATCTTTAACCTACTGGGATTGCGCAGCTAACGTTTCCCGCACTCCTTTGTTCATTTGGTGATAGTGCATCTAGCACTAATTATTTCACCATTCAAATTACTTATTTCGCCAATTATTGTACTACGACAATTGCGCTGACCATTAAACGATCCTCTGTTAGACATGATGTATAGTCTATGGGATTTAAAGTTGTAACCACAACCTACCCTTGATTTCTCCCACAACTTTTTTATTATTTTGTCTTGCCATTCTCCACGTTTAAAAGTAACACAAATTCGCTTATCTGCTTCGCCAATTTTGTTGAATTTCTTTCGCTCCAAAGTTTCCACTAGATCATAAAACTCCTTTTTACTGAAGTGAATTTCAACAACTGTCTTGTCTGGTTCATCATCAAGTGTTGAATAAAGTTCAGAACGTTCGTCAGTTGAATTAGCATTGCTAAATAATATCTAAAATCCATAAATAAAATAAATATATACCTACGATTATTATAAGTGAACTAATTTATTTTTGAGACGGAAAATTTAAAATATTTAAATGTAGTCTAGTACTATTTTAATTAAATAAAATACCTCTTCAGTTGTTACACATTTAATAATTTAAATTTACTGGGTCGCGTTTCGTGACAGCCCGTCACATCATCAGCCAAATGGTCTAAAATCAAAATCGCAAAAACAAGACACATGTCAGCATTCTGGACAGATGAAACACTAGCAAAGTCGTTCGAAGTTGAGGACGAAATGAAAAAATGAGTATTTTATTCTAACTTTTTTATTAAAACAACTTTAAATTTTCAGTGACCTCCAAAAAGTCGGCATCACATGGAAATGTGTTTTTATTATCAATTTCTCAGAAAATTTTGCTCGTCATATAGGTTGACGACTAGTCTAAAACCGAAAAATAACTCTCAGGTCAAACAATTTATGTACCATACACAGGGCGGTTTAGAATGGATGTGTTTGGCATAACAGTAGAGTTCCTTTACAAAAAATTTGCATCAAAAAAATTAACAAAATTTACGATAACTCCGAGTTCGTATTCGCAATAATATCAAAATTACTCTTCAGTGGTTTTCATAGTTTTGGTAACATCCGGTACATGCAAGTATGCACTGACATTCTAAATTTTGCATTTTAGGTTGCATCTGGTTTTGCAGTCACCCATTTAATTTAATAAATCGTAAAAGGTAATGTTTTATTTACATTCACATGATAAAGAAAAGAATAAATAAAAGAAATCTAACATAATAAAGATTCAGTAAAGTAACCTTTAACTAAAAAGAAAAGAATAAATAATAGTAAATTATTTGACCAGCTCGTAATCAAGGATATAAATCGAGAGTCGTACGTGAGCGTGTAAACATGCGAGTGATTTAAATGTATTTATCTACGACTCATATATAATAAGTTCATTGCATACGTATGAAACACCTTGGTTTTCACTTTATAAGGTAGAAAAACAAAACAAAATAAACTACGGAAATAAGACCACCTGCTGACAATATCGGTCCTGCCTGCGTGCTTGTACGGTTCTGGGTTCGCACCGACCAACTCTTGGGAGAGGGGCGTGGGGATTACAAACGATCCAGGTACAAGGTGTTCCGGAAAGGTCGCCACGCAATCTTGAACCCTTCGTAGAACCTTCGCTCGAATGCGAGAGCTGGCTGTACAGTAACGAAGCAACGCAAGGAAAGAAATAGACCGCTATTAGGATAACCAAATTTATTACCCACAGACGGTACACAATATACAAAAAAAAATAAATCCCAAGTCGGGGAAAACGTCGACAGGCAGCGAAAACTTGCAGCCCGATTAAATTACTGAAGGACTGGTCCCACTCAGGATCCTCCGTCCAAATAATCAGCAGAAGCAATTGGCCTCCGTAAATAAAACAACCGAAATTTTAAAGGCGGCGCACTATCTGTTCTAAACGCTGGGCAAGGGTATTGCCAATGATAATAATAATAAAAATATCCTGTAACGAAAATAAAATACCACCGCTAAACTCGACGAAACCGGTTTTGGCCAAAAGCGATAACACCGCAGCAGCTTGGGGTTATTCCCCCAATAAAGAAATTAATAACCGAAACCCCAAACAAAAGCGTTTAATTACTGATTCACAGTAATGACTAAATTAGCCACAAGTGCGCACAATTACCATTAAAGAAAGTTAACCAAAACAAAAGTAAAAAATCCTTAACTACCTAACTGAATATTAGGCACAATTAATTAATAAAAATAATTTATTAAACCCAAGTCTTATATAAAAAAAACTAGAAACCAACCCGCAGCTGACCTCACTCCGTAAAGCAAGTATGAAATAATTATCAACAATTAACAGCAATACACAAGTCAAACTAAATCAACATAATGACCAAACGAAAATAAATCGATGGTCTTAATCCCCAACTAAGATAATCAATTCAAACGAGCGACCAAATCAAACTAACTTGAGCTCGGGGCGTAAGGATTAAATTAAAAAAAATCACTCTAATTCAATTAATTAACCAGATTAAATCAAATCAGGCAAGCTAAACCCGCTAGCCATGTCTAACTGTGATATCAAAACGAAAGGAACGACTTCCGGAGTCCAATCGTAAACAAACTCTATCATTCAACAACAACAAAGTGAGGTTAAGTGAGGTCACGAACGAGTACACGAAAATTACAAAAACAGAGATTGAGTCACCCGCTGGACAACAATACTGTCGCCCGCAAACAATTCGCTAAACGAATGTAAGGAACGGAGAGACTAAAACACCTGCGGATGTTCTCGTAGCGCACAGGATCAAACGCTGTTGTCGCGAAGAAAAATTCAAAATAAACAAGAAGATACGTCAAACCTTGTCCGATGCGTCCTGTCGTCAGTTGCGAACCTCATTGGTAGCGTCGCGACGTCCCACGCTGACTGTCAAGCCGCCGTATTGCAGCTGACTGCGTACCATCTACTAACGACTCCGCCCCGGAATAATTATCGGCCAGGTTGTAGCTCCTCGGGTACCAGCGGACCGTCAATTGTTCAACCAACTTGTCTAATCCAAAAAAGAGTACGTAGAACTCCCAGCGCAGGGTGGAATTAGCACTCCGCTCAACCGAAACCAGGGGGCGATCGTAAGGGTGCATCCAGCCACAAAAATAGCGCGCAGGACCGCAGAAAACACTTCTGAGCCGGCGAAAGAACCTAAAAGAATCCCATTGCCGTGAGGAAACGAGCTCGCTAATTAAAAACGTCAATCAATGCTCACCCAAAGGATGTTTGGTAGGGTTCTAAGAACTTGGTATGTTTGTGTGAGCCCAGAATCCGTGATACGAATATGGCAGCCTCAACCAGTGGCTTTCATCAATGGAAATTAATCCCGAGGCTGTGTCCGCAAATGCGCCTCCTGTTCGTCACCAGACATAAGACACGTGGAGAAAAGCCCGGGAAAAATACCCACACACAGACCGCAGTTTCGACAGGAACAGATTTACGACTGGGGCAGGCGCCTTTTCGGACTTCTATATATAGGGAAAACTCCCACCACAAATAACTCAAAAGCAGTCTTAGGGCTCAATCAGGGCGGAAACCTGGACCATTAGATGCGAAAAACGACGGCGAATTGAATGGGAACCGGGGCGGAGCGAGAAATTCATTAATTACCGCGAAAATCACCATAACCCCCAAACGCGTGGTAGGGCAAAAACAATGGACAACGAAATTTCTTCCAACTTCCACAAAACAGCTGTGAACTCTACGTTTGGGGTACCAAAAGAAAGCCTGATTTTTCCCAAGTGCGGTGATCGCAATTAAACCGCGCCCACCATCTCCTAACGACCAGAACCCAATTAAGAAAAATCTCTCCCGAAACGGTACAGGTATCGCCCTCCAACGGAATCAACGCACAACGCCGCGCATCCAGGATCCACCCGTACACAGAGGGCACCACCACAGGCGGACGCGCTTGAAATTCCAACCTGAACCGCCAATAAATCTGCCCAAAAGAGATCAGTGGAAAACGCGGTGTAACACGTATCTATGACTATATAATCCCCATCATTATACGCGCCAATGATTATAATGCCACTAGCATTGTATAATAATGACAGTTCGTTCAAATAATGACCTCATTATTTGAACGAACTGTCATCATTATACAAGGCTAGTCAAAGTCTGTCAAAACCTACGTGGATGACAGTTATTTGACAGTTCGCTTCGCCATCATTGACAAATACATTTAAAATATTTTGCATAAAATGGAATTTATGAGTCGTAGATAAACCGTCGTATTTGACCCGCACATAACGGATATAGATCGCTCGCATGATTACACGCTCGCCTACGGATCGCGTGTAAATTTCAAGCTCGCGATTTATATCCTTAATTATGTGCTCGTCAAATAATATACTATTGTCAATGGTGGCGAAGCAAACTGTTAACGACGAAGGTTTTTGACAGACTTGACAGTAGTTTTGTATAGTGATGACCATGGGTGTATCCACTCAAATCGAAGGGGGGGGGGGGGGGCAGTTTTCTAAATTTAACTTGCTGTATGGGGTGCCCATTAGGGTAGTTCAAAAATGCATTGCAAAATTTTTTGTGATGATAGAAAGCAACGATCCCCCAAATCGTTTCCATATCCAAAACAGTGGACAATTATTTTTGTTGTTGAAATTTAGATTTTTAATCGTGCCTGTCGAACCCTTAAATTTACATGCGAAGAAGATATATTTTGGTATTTTTCAAATAATTGTTCGGAGTTTGGGAAAACTTAAGATTACTTAAAGACTTGTAGAGGACTTTAAAGAATTTAGTGCCCTGAAAGCTATATCATTTCAGTCTCTTTTTTCTCATAGAAACTATTACTATACGTCTAGTGGAATGTTTATAAAAATATGTTTAAAGAAATTCAATTTTTTAAATAATTCAGTTTTCTCAAAAATCAGTTTGAATTCTGTTTTCTGAGTTCGAAATGGCAAATTAATATCTTAGAGTGCCTTTCATTAAAAAAATTTAACTATTGTTTAAACAATCATTCCAACTTTTTTCCTAATTATGGTAGAAAAGTCAGCTTTTTTGTGAAATTAACTTATAAATTTCATGTTCGAGATATATAATGAACCTATTATCTATATTATCTAATAAACCCACACCTAAAATTCATTTTTTACATCGGTCTGGCCAACTGATATTCTCAAGTGACCTCAAGTGATCATTTATATTTTGGGATGATTTCCATTCTTTAAATAATAATTATTCGCTTTCAATCATTTATTCGAAAAAATTAAAATGATTTGAAATATTTTTTTTTCGTGAAATTGGGTTACATTTGTTTGTAAAAAAGCAAATTTTATTAATCACATTTCTTTCTCCATTTCTTATTCTGATTTCCTACAACTGTGTGTCGCAAGATGATGTTGATTTGTTGCTGTCTGGAAACTATTCCCTGTGACCTGTATGAAATATTGAAAACTAATATTATTTTTGTTCGTAGTCAAAGGGGGGAATAGACCTCTTAATTCTTGCTCTTCAGTTTATTATAGTTTTATAAAGGATACATGTTTCGGCTATAATGAGCCTTCTTCAGTCCTAAATCTATAAACAATTAACAAAGTCAACAAATATATATATAATTGTGTAAACTTAACCTAAAAAACGTAATACAAAATTATGGACACCTACTGTCTATTCTATTTGTTTAAATGATTCGTTTTTCTCAAAAATCCGTCTGAATTCTGGTTTCTTAGTTAAAAATTGCATTCATTAAAAAAATTCTTCCTGTTGGTTAATAAATCAATTATAATTCATTTTCAACTTTTTTTCTAATTATGGTAGAAAAATCAGCTTTTGTGTGAAATTAACTTATGAATTTCATGTTCGAGATATCTAGCCTAATAAACCCACATCTGTTCAAACAAATGCCAAATCTTAAAACATTTTTTAAATTTACCTAAAATTATTATTTTTTATATTGGTCTGGCCAACTGTTATTCTCGAGTGACATTTCTATTTTGGGATGATTTCCATTGTTTAAGTAATAAAATAATATTATGTGGTAAAATCCATATTGCAAGTCGTATTATGATTGTTCGTAGTCAAAGGGGGGAATAAACCTCTTAATTCTTGCTCTTCAGTTTATTATAGTTTTATAAAGGATACATGTTTCGGCTATAATGAGCCTTCTTCAGTCCTAAATCTATAAACAATTAACAAAGTCAACAAATATATATAATTGTGTAAACTTAACCTAAAAAACGTAATACAAAATTATGGACACCTACTGTCTAATTTGCGGAGAAACACATAAAAATAATGTTTCTGTCGAAGTATTCTGTCTCTGTTGGGTAACATGCCAATATTTTACGTGCAAAAGAACAATAACTCAGTCGGATAAACGAGGATTAATTATCAAAATCAACGTAAAAGTCGGCGTCTGTTGTGAGATACACATCTAGTGGCATCTGGTGGACGTTAAAGGAAGCAATAGTACAACTGAATTATGTGTGGATTGGCAAAGGCAGCTCGTTGTATATGTGGATGTATGTGGTTGCCTATGTTTCTAGGCGTTTATGAAAGATATTATTGGTGGGAAATTACAAGTCAAATATGTGAATAGCGGTCTTATAAAGAAGTTCGTTTGTTCGTTCAGTAAAGATGTCAGAGGGTCTCGATTGTTCTTATAAATGTGTAGTTGCTCTGTGAGGTCCATCTTTAGTCCTTTCCTACACTTATGTATGATTTTGAAATCTCCCGTTTGTATGGCATGTTGATAGATATTTGATGAAGTGCGGTTGGCAAGTTCTCGTAATCGGTTTTCAATTGGTCTACCTGTTTGGCCTATATAAATAGCATTACAATTCGAGCAACATACAGAGTATACACCACTTTGCATACCTGATGGAATTTTATCGTATCTGAAGTCTGATAGCTTCTTCAAGATTTGGTTTTTATTTACGTAAACCGGCCTAACGTTATATTTGGTCATGATTTTGCTAAATTTGATATTGAAGTCGTTAAATGTGAATGATCTATAAATTACCGGGTCTTCGTTTTTTGTAGTGGTATAGAGTGGATCTTTCTTTTTTCTAGTTTTGTATATCATTGTTCTTATCTCTGTTTCAGGAAAACCATTATCATTTGCCAGTTTTGTTATGAATTGTAATTCTTTTGTTGTTGCCTCATTATTTATGGGGTAATTCAGTGCCCTATTGATGAAAAATTGGAAGGCAGCCATTTTGTGACTTTTATGATGGTTTGAATCAAAAGGTATTATGGTTGTGAATGACGATGGTTTCCTGTAGATAGTTCGATATCGGCAAATATTGGCATGTTACCCAACAGAGACAGAATACTTCGACAGAAACATTATTTTTATGTGTTTCTCCGCAAATTAGACAGTAGGTGTCCATAATTTTGTATTACGTTTTTTAGGTTAAGTTTACACAATTATATATATTTGTTGACTTTGTTAATTGTTTATAGATTTAGGACTGAAGAAGGCTCATTATAGCCGAAACATGTATCCTTTATAAAACTATAATAAACTGAAGAGCAAGAATTAAGAGGTCTATTCCCCCCTTTGACTACGAACAATCATAATACGACTTGCAATATGGATTTTACCACATAATATTATTTTATTATTTAAACAATGGAAATCATCCCAAAATAGAAATGTCACTCGAGAATAACAGTTGGCCAGACCAATATAAAAAATAATAATTTTAGGTAAATTTTGTTTGAAATGTTTAGTGAGTGGCGCCATCTGTGTCCGAGTTAGTGGGGTAGATCGTCGTTAGCTCAGTTCAGTTCAGACCAGTTGCTGCTGGGCTGTCATAGTGTACGCACGCATGTAATATATTTTATACAGTCCACTAATAAATCAACATTTGAATATCTACGTATTTGATTGCGACCTGCCCGCCCACAAACATTTGGTCCGACGAGCCAGGATAATTTGCGATCAAGAATCCAATCAACAACATTTAAGGGTAAATACGTTCTACGCAGTACACCGTTCCAGCCGGCATCGTGCATTCGAGCCAGCGGACCATTTCAAGGTTTAACCGTTGCCAGCATCGAGACGATATCGGGACAGCCGCAACTCGTTTGGGCGACTTCTATTTCACCGCGTGCAGCCTGCATCAAGCGGAAAAAGGGGAATAGAGTCGAATTACGAAGAATTAATCAGAAGAAATCCAAGCAATCAAGGCAAGAAGCATTTAGATTTGCATCGGGATAAAAAAGAGTAAGATAGTCCATTCCTCTATTCCATATATTTCTTTCCTATTTCTATTATTGAGATTGATTCGATTTGGGTAACTACAGTCTATAATGGAGGATATGTCTGTTTTGTCACGCAGACGCAGAGGGAAAAAACGCACATTGGCCGATTTTAAGGCATATTTAGAAACATTAAATGAAAATGAAATTAAAACCAATGAAGTTATAGAAATTAAAGATAGATTAATTAGTTTTGAAAGGAATTTTGTCGAATTTTTAGAAATACAAGGTACTATTGAAGATATTTGTGATGAGGATCAATTAGAAATAGAATATAATCAACGAACATGCTTTCAAACTGAATATTACTCTCTCCTTGCTCGAGCTAAATTTTTGACTCAATCAAATGAAGTTACAGGTTCTGGGGAATGTTTCAAAGATAATATCAAATTACCTACCATCCAGTTACCATCTTTTTCAGGTAACTTGGAAACATGGATTGAATTTAAAGATATTTTTACATCAATTATTCATTTAAATGATAATATTGGTAACAGTCAAAAATTACATTATTTAAAATCGACGTTAAGCGGCCAAGCTGCTCAAATTATAAAATCACTAGAAGTTACTGAGGCAAATTATGCTGTCGCGTGGCAGTTGTTATGCGAACGATATGATAATAAAAAGATTTTAGTGAATAATCATCTAAAGGCTCTATTTAATTTGCCTACAGTAAAAAATGACTCTGCAGCAGATTTAAGAAAGTTATTGGACGAATTTTCTAAGCATATTTTGGCATTAGGCGCATTGGGGCAAAGTGTGAATGACTGGAGTACCATTTTAATATACTTAATATCAAATAAATTAGATATGCAGACTCAAAGAGAATGGGAAGTAAGTAAAAAGAGCAACGAATTTCCAGAATTCGAAGAATTAAAGTCATTTATAAAAAATAGATGTGATATTTTGGAAACATTAGAAAATCAAAATAGGAAACCCACAATAAAAACGCACACTTTAGTTACAGCAAACAATAAGCCTTGTACATTTTGCTCTGGAAAGGATCATTTAGTTTATAATTGTGAGAAGTTACTGAAATTAAACATTCAAGATAGAATAAACGAAATAAAATCCAAGAAATTATGTCTAAACTGTTTTAAGGGTAATCATATGAGTTTTAATTGTACACATTCTGGTTGCCGAAATTGTGGAAGGAAGCACAATACTCTTATACACTTAGATAAACAGGAAGGTGAACAAAAAGCGACACAAAAGGTTCTAGTACATTATAATGTTATGAGTTCAAATATTTTATTATCTACAGCGCAAGTTAAAATAGAATCAAATTCTGGAATGTCAATAAATTGTAGAGCTTTACTAGACTGTGGGTCAGAAGGAAATTTTATTACGTCTGATATCTGTAATAAATTAAAATTGAAAAGGATACCTATTGATATATCGGTCATAGGAATAAATCAAAAGGAGAGTAATATCAAATATAAAACTTACGTAACATTGAAGTCTTTGAATTCATACTTTAATAGACAAATCACTTGTTTTATTATAGATAAGATTACAGATAATATACCATTTAAAACATATAGTATTGAGCATTTTAAGATACCCGAAGGTATACAGCTTAGTGATGTGGACTTTAATAAATCCAGTCAAGTTGATATTTTGCTTGGTGCTAATATCTTTTGGGACCTCATTTGTCCAGAACAACTAAAACTTGGCAAGGGCAATCCAATAATTCAGAAAACAAGGCTAGGCTGGATTGTTTCTGGACCGTTCAAATCTAATGAAACTAATAAGAGACTACTACATTGCAATCTTGTGACTGGAACCGAATTACAGAATGACTTAAAGAAATTCTGGGAAATTGAAGAATGCTCGAATGTAACAATACATGATAATTCATATTGTGAAAAACATTTTCAAGAAACTACCAAAAGAGATAATTCAGGACGATTAATTGTTGATATACCGTTTAACGAAACAATTTCTAAATTAGGAGATTCATATGAAACGGCATTGAGTAGATTTAAAAATTTGGAGAAAAAATTACAAATAAATAAAAACTTTAAACAACAATATGTATCATTCATGAAAGAATATGAAGATTTAGGACATATGACTGAGATCGAGAGGCCATATAATAATATTCATCAGGCATATTACTTACCACATCATGGTGTTTTAAAAAATAGTAGCATCACAACTAAACTCCGGGTGGTTTTTGATGGGTCATGTAAAACATCGACAGGTATTTCATTAAATGAAACTCAGTACACTGGTCCTACCATTCAGGATGAATTGTTATATATTCTTTTAAGATTCCGATTACATAAATATGTTTTGTCCGCAGATGTAGAAAAAATGTACCGTCAAGTTTTAATAAATCCCACTCAGAGAGATTACCAAAGAATTTTATGGCGAGGAGATCCTAATACTGCAATAAAGCATTATACTTTGAATACGGTAACGTATGGGACTACTTCGGCTCCATACCTAGCTATACGGGCACTACACGAAGCAGCATACATACACAGAGATAAGTATGAAAATGCAAGTATGGTTATATTGAAAGATTTTTATGTTGATGACCTGTTAACGGGTGCTGATACTATTGAAAATGCATTAAAATTATATAACGAACTTAATATAATACTAAGCACAGTAGGTTTCAATTTAAGACAGTGGGTTACGAATGATGCTCGTCTAAAGGACAGATTGCATTCAATTACACAGGAAAGGCATAATATATTAAATTTAGATTCAAATCAAGAAAAACGAACTTTGGGATTAGTTTGGTTGCCAGGGAATGATCAATTGACTTATGATGTTTGTGAAATTAATAATCAAGTTGAAACAAAGCGAATAATTTTGTCTCATATTTCAAAAATCTTTGATCCGCTAGGACTGCTAGGACCATGCATAGTAATTTTTAAAATTTTAATACAGGAGATTTGGGTTAAAGGATTGAATTGGGATGATAAGTTACCAACTACCATTTCTCAAAAATGGAAAAAATTAAAGGGACAGTTAAATTATTTAAACAATATTATAATACCACGATATGTATTAGATGTTAACGTTGAAAGATTGGAGTTACATGCATTTTCCGACGCCTCAGAGTCAGCGTATGGTACTTGTATTTATATCAGAATTATAACACAAAATAGAAATATCTTAACCAATTTGTTATGTGCAAAGTCAAAGGTGACACCGTTAAGGAAATTGACAATTCCAAGGTTAGAACTGTGCGCAGCATTATTATCAACTAGATTAATTAAGAAGGTATTAGCGGGAACAGATTTAAACATTAGTGATATTTATTACTGGACCGACTCTACAATAGTACTGAACTGGTTACACACTTATGCTAACAACTTAAAAGTATTTGTTGCCCATAGGGTTGCTGAAATTCAAGATAACTCAAACATTAATAATTGGCATTATGTTTCAAGTAAGGAAAATCCCGCTGATCTAATATCCAGAGGAGTATATCCGGAACAACTAAAGGATTCAATCTGGTGGTCCGGACCTCATTGGTTAAGTACACCAAAGAAAAATTGGCCGAAAACAAATTTAACTTTTGAAAATACTAACGTTCCAGAATTAAAGAACATAACAAATTCCTTGACTACTGTTACTGGTTCAGTGTTTCCTTTTAACTATACAAATTCAATAGTCAAGCTTAAAAGAATTAGTGCATATTGTTTTAGATTTATTAATAATATAAGGCAACCTAAGGAAAATCGACAATATGGAGTTTTAACTGCAATCGAATTAAATAATGCTATGAAAAAATTGGTCAAATTATCACAAGGGGAAAGTTTTCAAGATGTAATTTCATATTTACAAGGCAAGGAAGGTTTAAATTTACAAGCTAGTATTAGGCAGCTTTCCCCATTCTTAGATTCTGAAGGGCTAATAAGAGTGGGTGGACGATTAAAAAATTCAGATTTTCATATTGACAAAAAACATCCATTGTTGTTATCAGGAAAGCATCGTTTAACCACATTATTAGTTGAAGGGGAACATCTACGATTATTACATGGTGGTCCTCAACTTATGTTGGCATCCATAAGATCACATTATTGGCCCATAGGGGGGAGGAATCTGGTTAAATCGGTTACAAGAAATTGTGTCACTTGCTTTAAGGCCAAACCCAGATCTATTGACCCATTTATGGGCAACTTACCTGATTATAGACTTGAAGCTACTTACCCGTTCAATAATGTAGGTGTCGATTATGCTGGACCTTTCCAAACTAAAAGAAATCCAGGAAGGGGTAGCAAAACTTTTAAAACGTATATATGTTTATTTATATGTCTTAGTACTAAGGCAGTTCACCTTGAACCTGTAACTGAATTGACGACAGATGCATTTATAGCAACTTTCAGACGCTCTGTAGCAAGGAGGGGTAAACCTGCAAAATTATATTCAGATACTGGTTCTAATTTTATTGGCGCAGCGTCAAAGCTAAATGATTTAGGAAAATTTTTAAAGTTGAGTCACAATGATATAAGTGTAGAGACAAGTAGAGAGCACGTAAGTTGGAATTTTATACCAGCTTATAGTCCGCATTTTGGGGGAATTTGGGAGGCTGGTATTAAATCTTCAAAACATCACTTACGGAGAGTTTTGGGCACTACATTAATCACAATTGAGGATTTTTTGACTGTACTTACGCAAATTGAGTCAATTCTTAATTCAAGACCCTTATGTCCTTTGAGTCCTTCTCCAAACGATTGTGAAGCCTTGACACCATCACATTTCCTCATTGGACGAAACTCTATGAAATTACCTGATCCAGATTTGACAAATTTACCAATAAATCGACTGTCAAGATATCAGTATATACAACAAGACCAACAACACTTTTGGAAGCGTTGGTCACTCGAATACATCGCAGAGTTGCAAACTCGAACAAAATGGCAAAAGGAAAGAAAAAATCTTAAAATTGGACAACGCGCCCTGATAAAGGAGGACAATTTACCTGCCCTACGATGGAAGATGGGACGCATTCAAGATGTTCATCCAGGAAGTGATGGCATTGTGCGTGTTATTTCTTTGAAGACTCCTTCAGGTGTGGTCAAACGAGCAGTTGGACGAATATGTGTTTTGCCATGTTCCGAAGCCACAAACGAAAACTGAAAAAAGAAGATATTTTAATTTGTATTACATTTTTAATGTTGTTCTACTTACTTTTTTTGTATTGTATTTCATTTTTAATTTGTATTACATTTGTAATATGGTTTACTTACCTTGTTTGTATTGTATTTAATTTTTAATTTGTGTTACATTTGTAATATTGCTTACTTACCTTTTTCGTATTGTATTTCACTTTAATTTGTATTACATTTGTAATATGGTTTACTTACCTTGTTTGTATTGTATTTAATTTTTAATTTGTGTTACATTTGTAATGTTGTTTACTTACCTTTTTTTTATTGTATTGTACTTACCTATTATAATATTCATTTGAAAGTACCTTTCAAAAGGGGGGAGAATGTTTGAAATGTTTAGTGAGTGGCGCCATCTGTGTCCGAGTTAGTGGGGTATATCGTCGTTAGCTCAGTTCAGTTCAGACCAGTTGCTGCTGGGCTGTCATAGTGTACGCACGCATGTAATATATTTTATACAGTCCACTAATAAATCAACATTTGAATATCTACGTATTTGATTGCGACCAGCCCGCCCACAAACATATTTAAAAAATGTTTTAAGAAATGGCATTTGTTTGAACAAATGTGGGTTTATTAGGCTAGATATCTCGAACATGAAATTCATAAGTTAATTTCACACAAAAGCTGATTTTTCTACCATAATTAGAAAAAATGTTGAAAATGAATTATAATTGATTTATTAACCAACAGGAAGAATTTTTTTAATGAATGCAATTTTTAACTAAGAAACCAGAATTCAGACGGATTTTTGAGAAAAACGAATCATTTAAACAAATTCTATTTGTTTAAATAGAATTTGTTTAAATGATTTAAAAATGATGATTTAAAAATTGATTTTCGTCGGATAAACGAGGATTAATTATCAAAATCAACGTAAAAGTCGGCGTCTGTTGTGAGATACACATCTAGTGGCATCTGGTGGACGTTAAAGGAAGCAATAGTACAACTGAATTATGTGTGGATTGGCATAGGCAGCTCGTTGTATATGTGGATGTATGTGGTTGCCTATGTTTCTAGGCGTTTATGAAAGATATTATTGGTGGGAAATTACAAGTCAAATATGTGAATAGCGGTCTTATAAAGAAGTTCGTTTGTTCGTTCAGTAAAGATGTCAGAGGGTCTCGATTGTTCTTATAAATGTGTAGTTGCTCTGTGAGGTCCATCTTTAGTCCTTTCTTACACTTATGTATGATTTTGAAATCTCCCGTTTGTATGGCATGTTGATAGATATTTGATGAAGTGCGGTTGGCAAGTTCTCGTAATCGGTTTTCAATTGGTCTACCTGTTTGGCCTATATAAATAGCATTACAATTCGAGCAACATACAGAGTATACACCACTTTGCATACCTGATGGAATTTTATCGTATCTGAAGTCTGATAGCTTCTTCAAGATTTGGTTTTTATTTACGTAAACCGGCCTAACGTTATATTTGGTCATGATTTTGCTAAATTTGATATTGATGTCGTTAAATGTGAATGATCTATAAATTACCGGGTCTTCGTTTTTTGTAGTGGTATAGAGTGGATCTTTCTTTTTTCTAGTTTTGTATATCATTGTTCTTATCTCTGTTTCAGGAAAACCATTATCATTTGCCAGTTTTGTTATGAATTGTAATTCTTTTGTTGTTGCCTCATTATTTATGGGGTAATTCAGTGCCCTATTGATGAAAAATTGGAAAGCAGCCATTTTGTGACTTTTATGATGGTTTGAATCAAAAGGTATTATGGTTGTGAATGACGATGGTTTCCTGTAGATAGTTCGATATCGGCAAATATTGGCATGTTACCCAACAGAGACAGAAGACTTCGACAGAAACATTATTTTTATGTGGTTCTCCGCAAATTAGACAGTAGGTGTCCAGAATTTTGTATTACGTTTTTTAGGTTAAGTTTACACAATTATATATATTTGTTGACTTTGTTAATTGTTTATAGATTTAGGACTGAAGAAGGCTCATTATAGCCGAAACATGTATCCTTTATAAAACTATAATAAACTGAAGAGCAAGAATTAAGAGGTTTATTCCCCCCTTTGACTACGAACAAAAATAATATTAGTTTTCAATATTTCATACAGGTCACAGGGAATAGTTTCCAGACAGCAACAAATCAACATCATCTTGCGACACACAGTTGTAGGAAATCAGAATAAGAAATGGAGAAAGAAATGTGATTAATAAAATTTGCTTTTTTACAAACAAATGTAACCCAATTTCACGAAAAAAAAAATATTTCAAATCATTTTAATTTTTTCGAATAAATGATTGAAAGCGAATAATTATTATTTAAAGAATGGAAATCATCCCAAAATATAAATGATCACTTGAGGTCACTTGAGAATATCAGTTGGCCAGACCGATGTAAAAAATGAATTTTAGGTGTGGGTTTATTAGATAATATAGATAATAGGTTCATTATATATCTCCCCTATTCCCCCCTTTGACTACGAACAATCATAATACGACTTGCAATATGGATTTTACCACATAATATTATTTTATTATTTAAACAATGGAAATCATCCCAAAATAGAAATGTCACTCGAGAATAACAGTTGGCCAGACCAATATAAAAAATAATAATTTTAGGTAAATTTAAAAAATGTTTTAAGAAATGGCATTTGTTTGAACAAATGTGGTTTTATTAGGCTAGATATCTCGAACATGAAATTCATAAGTTAATTTCACACAAAAGCTGATTTTTCTACCATAATTAGAAAAAAAGTTGAAAATGAATTATAATTGATTTATTAACCAACAGGAAGAATTTTTTTAATGAATGCAATTTTTAACTAAGAAACCAGAATTCAGACGGATTTTTGAGAAAAACGAATCATTTAAACAAATAGAATTTGTTTAAATAAATAGAAATTAAGTGATAAATGTTTATAAACATTCCACTAGACTTATTGTGATGATTTCTAAGAGAAAAAAGAATAAAATGATTAGAATGATCAATTTTCTGAATGTAAATCTTTTCTTTGGGTAGTTTGCAGCGTACTGTGGGGGTGAGTTGGGGCCGTCTAATCCATATGCATATATTAGGTCAAATTCTTCCTTGGAAAGTCGTCTACAAGTCCAATAACTGTAACATAAGCTTCCCCAAACCCTGACCAATTATTCGAATAATATCAAGAAATGTCTTTATCCCATGTAAATTTGAGGCCTCGAACGACACCATTCAAAATTTAGAAAAAATTATTGTGCCCACTTTTTTTGGATTTGAAAACGTTTTGGAGGGGATCGTTGCTTCCTAAATAAAAGTAACCACCCTAGTGCCTATAAGGAAAAGAGTACTATGTAATACTTTAACATAATACGTACCAAAATACGCAAGGGGGGGGGGGGGGGCAGCTGCCCTCCATTGCCCCACCTGGATAAGCACAGGGTGATGACAGTTCCTTTGAATAATGAAGTCATTATTCAAACGAACTGCCATTAATATACAAAGCTACCGTCATCATAATCATTGGTTTATATAATAGTCAAAGTAACGTATGCTAACTTATATGTGAGTCGAAGATAAAAGTAAGGTTATTGGCAAAATACGTACCTCATCATATGGCTGTTCCAACATTTCTTGACCGTCATGTTTTAAATCAGTTAACAAATGGTCCATATTACACTGAACATAGCTATGTAGAGTTAAAGAAGGAACCCCAATTTCCTTTCCAATAGCTTGCCAGACGGTGGAAGTTTTAGAACGGACTTTCCCAACCTCATCAAAAATTTCATTTTTATGTCCTTCTAGAACGGTTTTTATATTGCAAATATCGTATTTGCGTGGCCTACCGCGAGAAGAACTTATTTTCTATTACTCCTATAACACTGGTTCTAAAAAACACAACTTCATAACTTCTAAAACACCACAGTTTACTAGCGACTATTTCAACGAGATAAAACGGGATTCGGAAGCATAATCGACAGGGCTACCAACTGGTATACCGGGCGCGAAAATTTAAGTAAAATAGGTTAATAATATGGTGATATTTAAGTAAAATATTTCAAAATCCTTTAAAAACTAAATGGTTGCCGTTTGCTATTGAGCAAATAGAAACAACATTTCACGCTTAAAAGAAAAAATACGTCTTGACCGGAACTACCTTAACAGAATAATAACAATAATTTTTTAGAATAAAAACGACATCCAATAATGAGAAAGACGAATACTTATGCTGGTTCGTTCTTCGTTAGTTTTAAGTCTTAGAATAAGAATTTAATATTATGCGTCTACCCAAAGAATAAAATACACCGAGTTATCTCAGGTTTCTCTATACGTAAATAAAAATAAATTTTTGGTCAGTATTGAATACTGAATCGATTTAGCTATGTCCGTCTGTCTGTGTACACAATAAGTGCAGTCATTTTGAAGTAATTGATTTGAAATTTGGTATACAAGCTTATCTCTTAAAAAGCAATGACAAGTTCGTGAATGAGCGAAATCGGTTCGCACATTTTTTTAAATGTTTTACTGTTGGGGTATTTTTAACTTCAGCCCGGCTGAAGATAATTTCCTTGCTCTTTTTTTATTTTTGCTGTATAGTTTCAAATTGAATATCTTAGTTAAGGCGGGTTTTCCTAGGAGCAGGTTTCTTACGCAGCGTACAACGCATTTCAAGTTGACAGCTTAATACGCCGCGCGTTTGTATTTTCCAAACGTGGAGCATCAGCTATTCAGGTGGTCTACTTGTAGTTTGGTCAAGGGATATTGAAGAAAGAATCCATTTTTTTGTGAAAAGATGGCGTAGTCCATAAATATTGTCAAGGCAAATAATGTTTAGTCATTCTAATCATTCTATCTTCTACAGGGTGTTAAAAATTTGCTAAATTATAACATTTTAAAACTTCAAAATCTATTTTTTGTTAAATGGAACACCAATGCAATAATACACCGCTCAATAGAATATATTGTGCTCTATCATTCAATATTGTGGTTTCTTATACCTATGAACCACAATATCACCCCTATATCTCAAAAACCAACAAAGCAAAAAAAATCTTTTTTAGTGAAAAATTAGCAAAAAAATGACGGCTTAGATTTTTGAAATTATTTTGTTTTTCCAAAAAGCGCCGCTGGCTTGCCGGCACGTCAGCGGCGCACCCCTATATCTCAAAAACCAACAAAGCAAAGAAAAATCTTTTTTGGTAAAAAAATTTGCAAAAAATTAGCAAGAAAATACTGACGGCTTAGATTTTTCAAATTCATTTGTTTTTCCAAAATGCGCCACTGGCTTGCCGGCACGTCAGCGGCGCACCCCTATATCTCAAAAACCAACAAAGCAAAAAAATCTTTTTTGTTAAAAAATTAGCAAAAAATTAGCAAAAAAATACTGACGGCTTAGATTTTTCAAATTCATTTGTTTTTCCAAAATGCGCCGCTGGCTTGCCGGCACGTCAGCGGCGCACCCCTATATCTCAAAAACCAACAAAGCAAAAAAAAATCTTTTTTGGTAAAAAATTAGCAAAAAATGCTGACGGCTTAGATTTTTCAAATTCATTTGTTTTTCCAAAATGCGCCGCTGGCTTGCCGGCACGTCAGCGGCGCCTCGGTAACTCGAAAACTAAGAGAGCAAAAAAATCGATATTTTGGTAAAAAAAATAGCAAAAAATATGGATATAAGGATTTTAATTTTGCAAAAGTTGACTTGCCCGACCTCTAGAATGTTGACGTTGATGGAAACATCATTTTGACTCTCAAAACTGTGGTATCTACTTGACGATCATCGGTAATGTTTGACCATCATGGTGATGTTTTTCATTCGACAAAAAGTACAGAGGTTAGCGTGTCCACACGGTTCCAATTAATCGGTCACATTCAGTTGTCTCTCACGGACGAAGTGCTGCTTTGGTCAGTCTATGCTGTTTACATTGCAATAAATAATTAAAATAAACAAAAAAATGAAGATTAAGATGGTCGAGGGAATGGTAGTTAGAAAGACATGAATTTTGTGTCGGATTATTACGTGACGACCTTCATAATGAAGCAGATGATTGCCGTAATTACCTAAGGCTGGACACTGAAACTCACAACCATTTGTTAAATTCTGTTACTCCCTACATTAAGAACTAAACAGGTGCATGGGAAACGCTATTTAAGATAATGAGCAGCTCAATGCCACGTTAAGATGTCTTGCAACAGCAAGAAGCTACAAAGATTTTGAGTCCACGGCCATAATGTCCAAGCAATCATTGAGTGAAATTATACCGGAAACTTGTGACTCTGTCTACAGGATTAAAAAAAAAATACTTAACAGTAAGGTTTAGAAAATTGTTTTATTAGAAACCATCGAAGCATTGGCATTGTGCAGAACAAGGAAATATAAAACATGTGTTATAATTAATAAACATACTATAATTTAGTGGCAACACGTTTATTACATATTAATATTATTACATATTTGAGTGTAAAATTTGAAATATAGTCAAGAAGATTTGAAGGATTAGAGTCTGTGTCACTTTGTGACAGTAGGGTACGGTCGTCTTATAGCTGCTTTGAAGTGTGTTGCTGCTGGCCAATTTCAAGTAACGAATGCTGCTCGGTTGGCTCCTCTGCAGTGAAAATTGCGTATTTTGTGTAATATTTGGGATAGCTGTTGTTGCTTGCAATGAGATGCTGCTGCTTATAGAATGATGTGACGCACAGATTTTTCTTTAATATTGGCATGATAAGTTTTGTGTTAGCAGACCCCGGATATGTGGTTATATGGTTGACTATTTCTACCTGTTTTGCATGTTGTTGTAGGCAAATTTCCACTGTATAATTGCTAAGGCACCCTTGCCTTAGACTTTGCCCATTTGGACCGATCGATATGGGGAATATGTTGTGTTGTACTAGGCTGTGTGGGTTCTGCTTGACGCCGTGGAGGACAATTTTGTCACAACATTAGAATGTCTATTCAAGGATAATATATCCGTGTCAAGTAAAACATCAGAGATATGTTTTATAGCAACCGTGAATTGATCGGAATGGGCTGCTCGAAGTCTTATCAGAGACATTTTCCGAATCAGTCTTGTGAATCCTTCCTACAATGATTCTAATTTTGTATATAACTTCCGCCGTTTCATTGTTATCTGAAGGCATTTTCTTGCGATTTAACTAGCCTAAACGGGTAGTGACACTGGCACTTGTATCACTATTCAGGGGGGATGGTGCAGCGGTAGATGGCGTAGTAGGAAAACTTAAGTCACCATATACAAGGTTAAGGGGATGTCGACTGGATTCCGTTAATAAAACTACACTCTTCTTACATCTGTCAAGCTTTCGATGTTTTTATTTATCACCTTCATCAGGACGCTACAATAGAGTTATAAACGCAATCAATATCAATAGTAAAAACATGGATAAACAATTCAATACATTTTACAAAATTACTCACATATAAATTTGAGGTTATAATGCTTCCGCTAAGATTGACGATATTGACGTCAAGTGTCAAATAACGTTGACATCTCAATCGCTATTGGCTCGCCTCAAACGGATTTGTGACTTTTTACCGCAACTACCAACTGTTGAATATGAAATTACTCGCGGTTGTAAGATGACAACCCCGCAATTTTCGAAATACATGTAGTTAATGTAGCAAAGTAGAAAAAATGGTATATAACACTCGTTTTATAAGACGTATTGGCGCACTCGTTCCATTTGGGCACTCCTCGCTACTTGTGCGCCAATTTTTGTCTTATAAAACTTGTATTATAATATACTATAATGGATTTTAATATACCTCAGCGCACACAGTTATTTTTTGATTAGTCAGGTGGGGTAATTGTAAACGATCTTTGCAGGTTTCAACATTGTATAAGTATTTCTGTTGTTCTAATTTCCTTTTCAACGTTTTATATGTTTGGTCGTGTTCCGCCACTTCTCTAAAGTGTTCATACACAGCTTGTATGGAATGTAATCCAAATTTGAATACAATTATTGATATTTACATTTACCCCCAACTGATTTACAATTGCCCCTTCCAGGAGGGGTAAATGTAAACGAAGGACAAGAGTTGTATTGAACTAATCAGAAAAATTCTTCGGGTAATTGTAAACGTTTCTACTCTAAGTAAATGATATATTTAAAAATGTAATATACACACTCGTTTACAATTACCAAAAATAAATATTATAACACCATAATTCTAGGTTTAAACAGAAAGTTTTATTCAAAAAATATTAGAAAATACAGAATGGAGATAGATTATAAACAATCGCCCTTATTATTTTTCGAAAACATCAACTGCTCCTGGAAAAGAATGAATAATTTTTCTTCCTTGAACTTTAAGAACTGGATTTGGCAACGTAGCAATTATTTGGTCAAAATCGATAGCAGATTCATCATTTTCCTTGGATACAAATTCTGTGGAAAAACGGTCATGGCGTTCATAACCAGACACAACAATTTCACCAAATTCATCATCCAATTGTCGAATGCATCACACGTATTTATAGAGCGTCTTCTGACGATGACACCCCATAAATTTGACTAGTACAAACTGACCTACTGACAGATTTGGCCACTCGGGTCGTTCGTATGTCCTGATCGTCAGGTGAGTCTCCACAGTACGTTTCCGTCTGCGATATTTGGCTCATCGTCATCCGACAAGGTAATATTCCTGTCCGAAATTTTCGCCCTTTTCTTCGATTTTTTCACAACTCTAGGCTTTTTCATCGCTTTCATGTCTTCAGCTTCCTGCAGTCTGTGTAAAACTTCGTCCGTTGTCAAAACTTCACCATACTTTCTTGGTTTCAACGTACTTCCTGTATTTCTTGAAGGGTTGTCGCTAATGTGATTTTTTAGCGATTGCATTTCTGAAGAAAAAATGGCAATAATACTAGTAGGTGATGATTTACTCGAACATGGAACAGAATGTGATGGTCTTGTACAAGATAAAGCTGGAGTAGCTTCAGGATTTGACTCAGGAAGTGTAGCTTGGCAGGTTTTCAAACCAGTATTGGTTGGTATAACATCCGAAGTGGTATGTTTAGCTTTATAGTTCTTCAGCTGCAATGGATCAAAATCGCTCTCAGGAAATTTCGAGGAATCGACTGGAAACGTCCCTGTTGACTGAAATCCTTTTATAATATTATTGGGTTTCATCGACTCCCTCCAAACTTCTCCTAGGATTTTGACGAATGTGTCTTTTGGAAGACGACCAGATTCGTTTTTGAGTAATTGTGTTTTTGCAAACGCAATTAACATTTTTTCCCAACAGGTCTTTACTGGACCAAAAACACATTTGTCCAAGGGTTGACAGTAATACGTTATTTTCTCTAGCTAACTTGACAATACGAACGCTTATGTGACTGCAGTGGCCGTCGAACATTAGTACTGCAGCTTGATGGGGCATATTTCGACTATTTCTAATTAGTGTAATGTGAGCAATGAATACAGTGGAAAACCATTCATAAAACTGTGGCTCTTCCATCCACCCATTAGAAGATGTTGCATATGTGGTACCTGGATATGCGTCAGGTGAAGGCCATCTGGCCTGTACCCCAACACCTTCAAATATAATGTGTGGAGGAAGACATACACCATCAGCCGACACTGTTGCCAATACTGTGATGGATTCTCGTCCTGATCCCCCTGATATTCTTACCAAAGCTTTGCCCCTCTCCCCTATAGCTTTTAGTCTCCTTGCGTCTTGACAAAACCCTGACTCATCAGTATTAAAAACGATTATCTTCTGTGTCCAACTTATTATCTGCCATTACTTTCTTAAGGTCTTCATAAAAAGAATAAATAACTTCTGGATCTCAGGCGTCTTTCCTATTTTTTTGTAAATGCTCCGGATTTTTAAATGACAATGACGGATTTCTAGCCGTGAATGAATAATACCAATCATTTCCCGGTATACCATCATGGAACGGTGTGTTGATGTTGTTTACCCGCACAAACTCTGCAACAATATGAATTACATCATTCATGTTGCATGGATGCCCCATGCGTGCTCTAGCTTTGATGCAGTTCACCAAGTCCTCTTCAACGTCAGCTGGCAAAGCAGGTTGACGACCTGCACCCATTCGATTTAAAGGCACGTGTCTACCTTTTATGCGATGGAAAACTGTAGATCTGGACACGCCATAAGCTTCTTCAGCTTGTTTGTACGTCATATTTCGATTTTGTACATCGTTTACAGCTTTTGGAATATCGTCTTCTGTATAATTTGGCTCTGCTCTTTTCTTTATGTACTTGCAAGGCATTCTAATAAGGAAAATTCAAATTTATTTACCATTTACAATTACCCCCAATGGTTTATTTATAGGGGTAATTGTAAGTATGTAATATTTTTTTTATGAAAGAATCAAATTATTTTTTTTCTATTCTTGTCATGCTTTATAGATACTACAACATTAAATGATTATAGTTAATAATTTAACTTATTCTACAAGATAAATCCACAAACTTATAGAGCTGCTAAAGCGATACACAAAGTTTTTAGGCACAACTGTTTGGAACTCGTTTGAACAGGCAACTACAGTATGTGCGGCCGAATGTTTACGTTCCCGCGCTATGGCCAATGGCAGGGAACACACTCGAGAGGTTAAATTGGCGCGTTATTTGAATGAATGCTTACAACATATGTCATTTACTATTACCCCGAATTTACAATTACCCCACTTGACCCTACTTACTTTCAGGTTTTAATCCTGTTTCCAGCAGTTTCGCAAATCTGCAGTTCTTGCACCCGACGACAATAGTCCTCTGCACAAAACAAGGCATCCGTCGCATACTTTTCACGGAACCCTTAAAGGTGATAGGCAGCAGCCAGCACGCAATTAGAATGCAACTATCTATCTCTAACCGGAACTGACTATCGCCGATCACTCTTTTGGGCGCTTGCGTATATCAGCGCACAGCCACATCTTTGGACCGATATGTTTAGTTTTGTTGAACAAAAGAAAAATAGGTATATTTTTTTGTGGATTAGTTATTTACAAGTTATTTGGAAATAAAATTCAACTTAGTATCTACTAAGTAAGTAATCTTTTACTAACGGTAAAAGACTTTCGAGCAGTTACTGCACACGCGCACTGGCGAATCATAGTGGAAATGTACCCCCTAACCACCTCCACATACTGGGCATCTCTGAAAAATTGACGAATGGCAAATTACAAAATTACGAAATTACATTATAGTCCAGTCAAATCGCTTCCGCGAGTGCCTGTTTCAGGAACAAAATACAGTTTTTTCTCTTATTCTATATGTTTTTTGGGGTGCTGAATCCGAATTGCAACTTAGCTACTTCCCACGGCTGTGGCTTTACAACGAAAATCGCAATAAAAACTAAAAATTTTCGACCTTTTCAATCAGTTTTTTGCGACAAAGTGATGATGCACTTTTCGAGGTAGACCACCCTATACAAAAATAAAGTACAGTATAACTTCAATAATCCGGACACATATCGTTCGGGGCCATGTCCTGACTATCGAGGTATCCGGATTACTGGAGGTTTTAATTTTTTTTGCTTGTAGGGGTAATTTTATTAATTTGATTATAAATATGAAAACAACTCGCAATAGTTAAAAGGCATAATTTATTGGACGTACACAGCATACATACGGTATAAACAAAACATTTAAAAATAAAAACTAAATTCTGAACATAAATGCAAGAAAAAGCAAAAACTAGGTATTTTTAAAAAATGTATCGACTTTTTTCTTTGAGTTTTTTGGGAATTTCTGATAAGATAGGTACGTGTGCAATAAGTTGTAAAAAATAAGGTGCAAAACCCAAATATATAACGCGACTTTAACTTCAGGATGCTGTGTCTTTCTAATTACTTCCCTTTTGCTCGCAAAAAGACATACGATATATCAAACTCGTGAAATTGCATGCTTTGGTGAGCCTAGCTGGCCTTTGAAACGATTTGGAAATAAAATGTCTGTTTGCTCAGACAAGAAATTTCTTGTTTTGTTTTGATTTAACTGCGAAATAGATTTATCGTCCGGACTACAGAGGTAAATTTTTTAAATTGTCCGGTTTACAACAGTGTTCGGATTACTGGAGTATCCGTACTAGAGAGTGTCCGAACTATCGAAGTTGTACTGTACGTTAAGTTTTCTATAAGAGAACCCCTGAAATGCATTTTTGGTTGAACTGTTTGGCCGCTACAGCGTGCTAAAAGAAAGGCCAAATTTTCTCCTACTTTGTGTAAAACCCAGTTTTCGAGTTAGTTGAAAAGGCTAGAATTATGGTAAAACTACATTAATTTCTCTACAAATTGCACATCTTTATACCGCCCCCACATTTAATGTAGTGAGGGTATATTGAGTTTGATTCAACATTTGTAACACCCTTAAGGAAGCGTGGCAGATACAAGCTTATACATCGGATTTGATCAGAATTGAAAACTGAATCGATTTAGCTATGTCCGTCTGTTCGTCTGTGTACACGATAACTGCCGTACTTTTGAAGTAATTGATCTGAAATTTAGTATGAAAGCTTATCTCAAGGACAAGTTCGTGAATGGGTAAAATCGGTTAACTTATTTAAATTATTTTACGGTGGGGGTATTTTAACTTCAGCACGGCTGAAGATAATTTTCTTACTAGTATTTTATTTATTTTATATTTATTTTAGCCAGACCGTGCAGCCGCGAGAACTGGTTGACATTTTATGTCCTATTAAGCTAAGCGAAACCGCTAAGTAAGAAGCCCGAATGCTTATGTTTTTACAAAAAAAAATAGATATATATATATATAATAAATAAATCTAAATAAATAAATAAATACTAATAATATACGTATTTACTGAATTTTTTGGTGAAGGCCTCTTGACTTGTGACATAAAATTTTAACAAATTAAAAAAAATTCAAATTTAGCTATAGCGGCTACTTACACAGTTTAGCCAAAATAACTGATTAAGTTATCCAATTTGTAGGGAATTTAATGTAGTTGTATCAGAATCTAAGCTGATTTGTAATAACACGTACATTACATAAAGTAGGCAAATTTTGCTTTCTGTCAACGCGCTCTAGCGGCCAAACCATTCAACCAAAAAATACACTTGAGGGTGCTTTTGATAGTTCCACTGTTTTTTGTACACTATTTTTGTATATAGTGGTCTACGTCGAAACGTGCATAGTTCTATAACTGTTTCGCAAAAAACTGAAGAAAATTCGAAAATTTTTAGGGTTTTTGCGATTTTTGTTGTGAAGCCATATCCGTGGGAAAGTTGAAATTCGGATTTAGTACCGGATTATTTTTTTTCCTGGCCAAAACATTATTTGGCTGGACTATTACAAAGCTTGTTTAAATTGTTTAACGCACAATATTCAATATTCTACTCTACAAACAAATCTGTAATTTTGCTATAAATATTATAGTAAATTACATTAAATTTCATGTCACATGTAACTTACTTGGGGCTCCGCCGGTGCCGGTTGTAGTGAATCCAAAGATGATTGATATGGTTTGTCCAAACTTCTCGTTGCTCGTTAGCTGCCGGACTTGCGATTTGGTCTTTGTCTGTACGAACGTCTGAAAGCTTTCGAGTTACCTAATAATAATATGTAGACTGTACAGACTACAGCTAGGGCCTATGAATAAACGAACGATCAAAACTGAAATGTTAAAACAAGATTAATACTTGTAATACACTGGAAAGTAATATGTACTTACCGATAATCAAATCAAATCAAATCATTTATTAGTGCCAATACATATACAATGTTTACACAAGTCACAGGTACAATAATCCAATAATATATAGCTCATATCACAGTTAACAAATCTCAAAACTTGAGTAGTAAATAAATCTATAATACATACACATTACAAAACATCAATAAATCACAATTTAAAAATCATTGTCACAATGTCACTAAAAGGCCACGACGTCCATGCTACAAGATGCAGGGAACATCCCAGTCTGAAGTCCAAAACCTATCATGCTTGTACAGAAAGGGTTTATACTGTAGGTCTTGTATCTGAGTTGGTAGGGCATTATAAAATTTGGGAACATAGTAATTTGGACCAGATCTGCTATGTAAAAGCTTAAAAACATTTATTTTGAGGTTAGTGTTGTGCCTTGTGCGATGAATTTCACGCGCACCCTGCAAAGCATAATCCATAAGATTTTGCTTGACATGGTTCAGACTCTCGATAATATAGAGTGAAGGCAATGTTAGGAGTTTATTTGCAATAAAGGTCTGCTTCACATCCTCTCCATAACCCTTGTCATAGATAACCCTCAGCGCCCTGCTCTGAAGCCTAAAGATTTTTTCCGCATGAGGTGAGTGTCCCCAGACTATCAGACCATACACACAATGAGACAGAAGCAAAGCGAATGAAAAATATATTTTTTGCTAGTTTATTTGCTAGATAGTTGCAGTGTTGCTTCCATGATAAGGCGGGATCCAAGTAAAGACCCAAAAATGTTACACCCCCCCCCCCCCTGTCAATTTCTCTATTGTGAGTGAAAAGCACTTTCTGTCTATTGATCGTTTAAACTCAAACCGTTCCGCCAAAACCACTCACTGGCAACCAACTAGACCTGCCCGATCCGCCCATTTTTATATGCAACATTTTTATGTGTAATTATTAATTCATATTTTATTTTCTTTTTCAGTACTATACTTTCAAAGTGTTCTTTGAAAACATTTTCAAAGGCTGCGATATAGTAGACAAAATTTCTATGCGCCATGCACAAATTTCCAAGGGTGTCTCGTGCTGTGTTTTCATATGCCCTAAAAAAGCAAGCATAGATGGATCTTGTAATTCAGTGTTGCCCTTTGCATACTTCTCACATGTTTCACAGGTATGCACTGATAAGTAGTTTTCAATTAAATATCCACAACTTTACAGGCTGATTCATAACGTACGGAGGAGATTCAGGAGGGAGCTAGAGACGGTAAATATAAAGTATTTTCATAATAACCTTTTTTAACCAAGATCAATAACAAGAAAGTTACATCAGTTTAAAATTCATAGAAATTAACGTCCACTTTTTGAGAACCTCTGATATTTTCGGAAATAATTACGCTCTTGGTTTCATGGAAACCCCTCTTACCAAACCCTTTTCTAAACTTGAATTTTTGGAGTAATTTAAAATTTAAATGAAAAACTACTCAAACAATAACGGCAAAACTTATTATCATTTTGTTATTTTAATATTAATAAAAAATCATATAAAACAAAAAAAAAACAAATAAATCATTTAACAAAGAGTTTTTCATTCTTCAATAGCAAATCATCTTTACCAAAGGTTTTCGAAATGTTGACCGTGCTGTTCCACGCATAGTTGTGCACGACGAATCCGATTTCCTGATAGTTGTGGAAATTGTTGTCGTATATGTTCTGCAGCAGTGTTAATACGATCGCGTAATTGATCTATGGTACTTCTGTTGCATATATCATTTCTTTCATATGTCCCCAAAAGAAAAAAATCCAACGGATTTAGAAATCCGCCCCGACCGATCCGGATAAGTGGATAAGCGATGTTAAGATGTTCTCGTACACGACTCCGACTAAAATGTGCAGGACAACCGTCGTGCATACACCACATCTTACGACGTACATTTAGTGGTATATCTTCCAGATGTTCTGGCAAACCATCTTGTAAAAACTGTAAGTAACTATTACCATTTAGTCTTGCTGGTAATTCGAAAGGTCCAATTAAAGTGTTATTTACAATCCCAGCCCATAAATTTAAACTAAAACGTTGCTAAAAATTACAATGGCGAATCGCATGTGGATTTTCATCAGCCCATATGTGTCAATTGTGGAAATTTAGAGCACCATTCCGAGTAAAGCAGCTCTCATCCGTACATATGCTGGAAATTCTGCTTCTCTATTTGTGCGATTTAACAACCACTCGCAAAACTGCTGCCGCAATGGGTAATCAGCAGGAGTCATTGTTTGTACCCTTTGCAGGTGGTAGGGGTACAAACCATTTTTACTTAATGTGCGCCAAACAAACTATTGAGAAACTGGAACTTGGCGGGCAATTTGGCGTGTACTTGTACTTTGATCAGCATCTGCCATTTCTAAAATGTTTTCTTCCACATTTACCGCGTGTTGGTGACGTCTTCCACCGCCATGGCCTTTCTTAGGCTGTAACTTTCCAGTTTCTCTTCCGCGTTGGACCAGCCAAAGGAACGTATTTTCTGAAGGTGTTTGTCGATTGGGAAACCGAACGGTGTACATTTGCCTTGCACGTGCAGCGTTTTGTTCACCAGCTCCATAAACCATAATCATGTCTACATACTCCTCGTTACTGTAATTCGGCATGTTATCCTAAGATCATGTAATAATACTACCGCTACTGTCAGTGACAGGTACTGTCACTTTAAAATGTGTTACATTCAAACTGTCATAAATTTTCCAAATTGTTTTATGAAAAAGTCAGCGGTTCTCAACAAGTTAACTCCTATTATTTCATCATTTTAAAGATAAACAAGTAGCTGTAAACTTTTATGTTTATAAATTTTTCTTCATTTTAAATCGAACATGTGTTTTAAATAACAATCAGGTATCTTATTTTTATTTTAAAACGTCTCCTACTAGCATAGTTTGTAAATAATGTTCATTAATAAATGCAACTTTAACTTGCTATAACTTCCTAGTTTATGTGTTTAGGTCAAAAGTTTACTAAGAAAAGATGCTTATTTTGGTCTTCTCTTGCTACTCCTTCAATTTCCTCCGTACGTGTTGAATCACCCAGTATGTTATAATATTTTGCTGAAAAATGTCTGCCTTGTGGTAGTCTCTGTTCATAATCCTGACCTCCGTGGGTGTTCTTGGTTCTGGTGTAATAGTATCAGTGTCTACTATGGTCAGCGGTGCGCATCTGCCAACTGAAGCAGTAACTGTCTTTATCAGGCTGGCAATTTTCAGTCCCAGAGTTCATTAACATTATGAAACATTTGCGAAACGATCTCCGAAACAGAACTGGAGTTGGATTTACGCAGTTTGCATTCGGTTGACGAATTCCTCCAAAAACGTTTTTCAGGCAATCTTGGTTGAGTCTCCTTGTACTGCATTTTTTCTTCTGACTGTAACAATTGCCACAGATGCGTTAGACCATTAACATTAATCTTACAACATTTTATAAATTTTATTTTGTGAGTGATATCTTCATCACGATGGTTCACAACTTTTTAATTATTAAAATAATTGTATGCTTCTTTCAGCAAATCCATTTGAAATGGTAATCCTTTGAAAGGTCGATTAAATAGTTTGCTTTGGTGGGTGGTTGATGAATTAAATAAACCAATCAATTAGTCATTCATCGTTAAAAATATTGATGTTGCGGATGCTTTTGCTGAAATTGCTTGAAATCGAAGATACATATTTAATCCTGCAGCAACGGGTCTAAATACTTGCGCAGCAAACATCAAAATCATCTGTTCAGTTTGTAGGTGTGATGTGGACATCATTTTTTTATCATTTAAAAAAAATCTATATGATCCCAATGTTGTCCATTGAAATAAAATGTATATTTCAATAAATTATTTCGTGTTGCCTTTAATAGGTGGGGCGTATCAAATAAATAAATAATTTTTAACTCATTGACGTAGAAGATATGGTGTCTCCGACGTCATATTAAGCAGCTCTGCCATTTGGATGTTGTTTGATCGCATGTCTCCGATCATAGCACGCACCCTAAGTCCAATCTCTTGCAGCCTTAGAATGGCGGCATGCAATAGGCCCTTTAGCGTTATCCCTGGGCATGCCGAGTGATGGTGTTCGAGTTTAAGAATGAGGTGTAAAGTGAGTTGTTTTGAAAGTTGTAAGCAAAAGGGTGCTCTCAATTACTCCTAATTCCTGGAACCATGATTACGGTTACATTTTTAGCTGCGTTAAAAATCTTCTCATCTCCAAAGTCCTCAAAACCAACTACCTCATCGTTTCCAATATGATAAAATAAATTGGATGTTATCATATTATCAACGCATACCATGCACAACTTTTCTTCACAGAAATTTTCATTAATTCCAGAGTACAGTTTTTGGCGGTTAAGATGGTCTAATAATGTTCTTGGTTTCGATCCCATGAGATACATCTGAATGCATTGCGCTTTGAACTCTTCCGAAAATCTCTGCCGTCTGGGTTCCTTTCCAACTAGAGAAGCTTGCACAGTAATGAAATTTGCAAGATCTTTGCATGCGATGAGTTTGTGGGTGATAGCTTAGTACTGCTCGAAGGTTACATTGTCGATGACATTGGTTGAAGTTTATAAGAAGAAGATTATAGTGTGCATTAAGTTCTGCAACCCGTAGAGCATTTATGTGTAACGTAGAGCTTAGACCCGTCGTTGCTCTATGGTTTAAGTGTCAGCTAAATAAAACATTATAACTAAGTAATAAAAAGTGGTTTGACATGTAACTGCACTGTTGTATTTTCTTTGAATTGAATTAGTACATAGTGCAATGTAAATATAATTCTAGTTACAATCATAACGTTAAATATACCAAATCGCGCTCTAATGAGCGCGATTTGGGATAATTCCCAAAATAGCGGATAACAAGCCGCCAGTTTACAAACTAGCTGGTAAGTATGCACCGTCTTGTTAAAATGTGGATTTTATATAAGTTTACTAAAATAGCCGCTAGTTTGAATACTTACCAGGTAGTTTACAAAATTTATTCCATTTTTTATTAATGTAGAATCTGTGGGTAGGTAGGTTTGGTTCATAGTAATATGATTCATTTCAATTTTATTTATAAACTTTATTTAAAAATTAAAAAAAAAGAAAACGTACTAACAAGATTTATTTATTAGCTTTATTATTTGCTATTATTTGCTTTGGTGGCATTTACTGTTACATGTTAATCCGGAGCTTACACATTTACATTTCTTGTCGGTACACCGTTTGGTATATTGACATCTAACGTAACCCTGAGTGTATACCGACACGGAACTACACCTAACTGCAGCCCAAAGGGTAATTTCCGTATCCTTCACATCTTCAATTGACAAAAATTACTGATTACAAATATCAATTTGATTGCGCGAGATTTGCTACAGAGTTGCTACAACAACCTTCTACTTTCTACATAACCTCACACTTACAGTAGAAGTAAACTAATGTTACAGGCAGTCCATTCTGTTTATAAACTAGACTAGATTGCTATTTTGGGTGACTAAAACGATTAATGTTATCATATTAGCCAACATTATAAATGCTTGTTATATAAACTATCTAAAATACTGGATTAATATTAAAACAATAGTATAAAATAACAACATGCTGTTTACTCGCTATTTCGCAAGAAATAGCAAAATCCTTCAAAATAACGGCGCAAAAACAAACGTTTGCAAAATATCTAGTTAGTTTTGAAACTAGCCAATCATTATTAAATGTACGTGATCACGTAATGTACTCGATGATCCTTCTTCAGTTGGAAATATTGTCGGGGTGGCGTCTGGTTTTAGCCGAGTATCTATGTTATTCAGGCACATATAATCCTCAAAATGTCCTGAGTATAATTCGGTAGTAGTAGTATGTAGACTTGATGAAGCAAATCAGGGCGACCGCAAAGCGTAGTCCATCTTGTTGCACCAGCTTAGTTTAAAATTTATATTTTTTTATTACCTATTCTCAAGTTTTAGGAATGATAAAAGTAATAACTTTATGTTGGCCACTATGGCGTTTGCAGCCTCTTACAGCGCAAGCTTGTCAGGGCATAGTTATTTAAAACTAAACTTATAATATTTCCACTAAACTATAATAAAAATACTGGCACTAAACTAAACTTGCACTAAACTATACACTATGCTACGAAAAAATAGTCCATTCACCACTATACAAACAACAATAACTGGAAATCAGCAACCTACGCAATGGTAACTACACGTCAAGTACCGAGTACGACGCCACTTCACAGCCGTTCAATGTACATCTAGACACCACAGGCACCCACAGGCGCGGCCAGTATTTATGGATATGGAATATGTGGGGTATAGCTTTTTTTCGGTGCGGAGGAGGAGAAATGCTCATGCAGACCAGCCGCTTTGTTGGCACCTAAGATCTTCTATGTCGAGCTGTGGTTCGTGCGGGTGGTACTGTCAGACTCTTACTGACTAAAACTCCCCCTCCCTCTTCTTCCTGGGCGGCGCAAATGGAACTACCCTCGCGGGTTTTAAACTTCGTTTGTCCAGGAAAACGTATTCGCTTTTCGCTAATGGAGTTCTTGGGTTCTCTCTCTTTCCTCTCTCGTCTTGAAAATCTTCCTCAGGGCCGTTGCTATTTTGTTCCAAGTGTTTCTGTCCGCCAGCATCGTGCTGATTATATTAGTAGGAAGTAGCTTCTCTCCAATCACCAACTCTACCCGTTCTTTATCCTGCGTATTCAGTTCGCATTGAAAGAATGCGTGTGCAGGTGTATCGGCCGCGCCGCAGGTGATAGTCCACCTCGCCGTGTTTCCTGCTGCTCCACTCGGTGACGTCAGCGATTAAGGTCTTGGTCCATTGCGCCGCTTGCTGTTCGGACTCCCATCTGTTTTTCCAGGCCATCAGAGTAGCCTTCCTCTCGTCGACCGACTTGGTCCCGTTCGTCTTTGCTCGTCTTCTCTCTTCAATCTTCAGGTCGATAGGGCCCCCGCCACCACCGACAGGGCCGCGGTAGAGACGGTCTTCTAACCGTTAGTTATCAACAGGTTCTGTCTTCTCTGGACTCCCATCAGAATATCTCTGTACTTCTTGTGTTGAAGCGCGCGGAACCACGTTGAACAAGCGTATGTTAAAATGCTTTCCATAGTTGCGGCGATGATTTTCCGCTTTTGCTCCGTGGGGCCCTTCATTCTGGGCATGATCCTTTTAAGGGCGTTGGTGGTTTTCTCAGCCTTTAGAGCAATCTCCTTGATGTGGAAGATCCAAGATACTTTCGCGACCGCTGTGTTGTAATTTCGACTCCTCCGAATTTGAAGCGAAGTTGGTAAAGGGAGTTTCTTCCGCGCGTTATCACCGCCTCGGTCTTCTGGTAGGCTATTTCCAGGTAGATGTCGTGAAACCACTTTTCGATGTCGCGTAACACTTCTTCTGTGTCTTCCACGATCGTTTCTTCGGTCCATCCCTGGATGCATACCGCCAGATCGTCGGCATAGGCAATGAGGTGTATGTTCCTTCGCTTGGCGATCTTCATGATGCTGTCGTACGCGATATTTCAGAGGGTCGGGCCCATTATTGAACCTTGTGGGACACCTCGCCTCATGTCGTAAGTTATTCCGTCGTGCGTGATGGTTCTGTCCCTTAAATAGCTCATTGTGCACGCAGTCAGACCGTCCGGAATGTTCTTGACCTTCATTGCCTTGACAATCTCCTCCCATCTTATGCTATTGAAAGCGTTTTTTACATCGATGCTGACTAGGAGGCAGAACTGACGTTTTCCCCTATTAAAATTGTCGCATTGCTCGTTGATTTTGATCACTGTGTCGATGGCATCAGTGGTCGACCTTCCTCTTCTGAAGCCATGTTGGTGTTGATCAAGTTTGTTGGGTTCCACGTCGGTCTCGATTCTGTTCCTGATCACCGCTTCAAACACCTTTGCCCAAGAGTCCACCAAGCAGATGGGTATGTGGGGTATAGCTATTATAGTAGCACTGCACCTAGGCCACAGTTGGCCCCTCGACATCTCGAGTGTGACGAGCGCTCGGTGCAGTGGTCATGGTCGATATGTGTAGCATATCTACCACGCCTCACATACCAGCCTCTATCCAGAGCAGTCTGGCTGAACACGGCTGGCTACTAGCCAATGCCTTTTGAACAGCGACGGCGGCATCTCTGGGAGCACATGCCCTAACAAGCTGAGGCCTGTTCTTGTGATGGCACGCTATCACGTCACACTATCCAATACAATGTTATCGAAACCAGAGGTCGAGACTGGTTACGGGACCACCGGCTTAACGTGCCTTCCGAAGCACGGCGCGCCGGCATTTAAGATAGAGATGTAACCAACTGGGGTGACCGCATATAGGTAAACCACGATGTGATACCAGTTCAACTTGAATAAAGACACCTATATACATCGAGCTACTTGTCTCCTATTGGTCGACAAAAGTTCCAACCAAAATATGGCCGACCCTGCGCGGAGAGTTCTGCGTTAACCTTCCCGCCAAGCAGAGTCGCGTTTCTGGATCTTAGTATTAAGTGGTTCTGTCCCGTAGCGCAGCGCTACCTTCATTATGTGCGCTCTGATCTATTTAGCCGCACTTCTACTTCTCCTTGGCAGGTAGCGGCGTTAACTTACGTATCGTTACTTTCCCGCCGCCGCTATCTGTTTCAAGATTTACGGTTTTCGGTACGATCGGCGTCTAGAGAACGTGAGCGATGTCCGTCCGACAACGGCGTAACTAACACGGACCACTTACTTGCGTTTACTTTATGGTTCTGCTGTAGTCCAAACTGACCAGGCGTGCACCAGCGGTTCGTGACTGATTGCAGCTCGTATTAACCACGAACAAACTACAGCATTGTTGTGTCTCCTTTTACGTCGAAGAAGACGACGTCGACGAAATAGAAATTTTTGGATCCATCCTATTATCCAAATTAAGAATGAGAGTAAATTTCAGTTACTTTATCAACCCTTAAGAAAGAATGATAATAAATTTTTCAATTACTTTAGAATGAGCCAAAATACTTTGGATTGTTTGTTAAGTGAGTTAAAGGATTGTATACAAAGAAGTGATACGACTATGAGAAAAAGTATTCCAGCAAATGAAAATTCTTGCAGTCACTAAGGTAAGTAAAACAACTGTTACTTAAATTAATATAACCACAAATATTTAACTTTATTAATTAAAAATGTTAGCGCACACGAGGTTGGAGTTGATTGTAATAATGCGACGAAGTGCATAAATAGAGGTTCAACCGGATTTTGTCATCGGGAAGTGTCGCAATTCGTATTGGTGATACTGGTATTCATACTGGCTTCTCATTAAATTATGTGCAGATGGAGGTCGGGTGTATTTTTGGATTATATTTAATATGTCCATTTCAGTTTGTTTTTTTTTTGTGTCGATAGCTTTTAATTTATAATAAAGCGACAGCAAAAAGTGTGACATGCTATCAGATTTTTGCTCATGCTTATTGATACGGTTAGTTAATCGATTACTTAATTGCTGAATAAGTTCGTTTTCGTGAACATTTTTTGTCCCTTCCGTTTGTCTGCCGTTTGCCTATTCTCCGTGTTGTTTTGGGTGGTGAGTGGTTCTGTATCTTCACTCCCGACATCATCGATTGAACTGTCGGTGTTTCGTGTTTCAGCGATCGGCTTTAAAAACCCTAGAGCCGCTTTTTAAGTATTTTTCTTTTTCAACTGTTGTAAGAATCTCTTAGGGTATGGATAGACGAACTACTTTTAGTTGCTCGACAGTCTTGTCGCAAAAACTAGCGACAGCGTATAGCGCACACAAAGTACACTTTGTCGGGTGTACTAATGGACTTTGTTGAGTTAACAGCTGTTGCGGCTTGTCTTGTTCGACGTCGAACAACAACAAAGATGATATTGGGTTCATCCGATCGTAAGCCAACGATTATTAAAAGGGTCATTTAATAATTGATATCAAGATTTGAGAGCTCACCCGTAGAAATTTTTCAATTATTTTCGAATGTCAGTGATTTCTTTTGATAACCCTTTGCTGAGAATAAAACACATGTATCTGTTTGTATTTATTAGTAAAGTATCGAAGCAACAAGTCGTTACATTTCACCAAGGTTAAATATTTCGCACTCGTTGCTTTCTGTACCAGCCAGAGATGGATCCGATAAGATGAAGCAGATAACGTGGTGAAGGATTGCTGATACCAGGAGGTATTCGGATGTTGATATGAAAAACAGGATGCGGGTCGGTCGATATTGTGTTGTTGTACAAGTCCTAGAAACTGATGCTGTGGCTGTATGCCTTCTCTTCTATGGTTTTCTTGCTTTGCTGTCATCATTGTATACTCGTTTAATTGTGTTCATTGTTTCAAAATTGTGGACTGGTGCGCCCGAGTTTTACCAAAACAAAACGCTATAAATACGAGTTGGTGCATTTGGGATATAGCTAGGCAAATTTCTTACCGTGTGACCAGGACCAGGAAAACCGGACTGAATAATACCAAAAATATACTAAATTGTTAAAAATTTCAATTAACCATAAATAACGAAAGAAAAATGTTAGGTATGTTGCATAATGTTTATTTATATATTAAGATACACTTTTACATATTATGATACTAGGAATAATAGACAATAAAGGAACAATAACTATAATAAACAATAACTAAATATATAACCTTAGATACTAATAATCAATCTGAATCGTAATTGTTATTACCGTACAGCCTCTTCAACATATCTAATTGTGGCTCAAAATGAGCACAATTGCCACTCTCTGCTACCCCTTCCTTCACCCTTAGCATAGATGATATCTTTTTACACAAAAATCTATTTCGCTGTTTTGTTTTGATCAAGTTTACCTGAGAGAAAATCCTCTCACACTCTGCATTTGCAATAGGCAGAACCTGCAAACATTTTGCAAAATTGCAAATATTTTTATACTTTGGTTTACGAGATGAGTCAACAAGAACGCTTACATTGTGCCAAAATTTTTCGACGTTAACGTCTGTAGCAGAACCGCTGGACATCAAGTTTTGGATTTCACTGTCGAATTTCATTTGGCGATATTCTTCATCTATTATTTGTTTTAAATTATCATTTGCTATTATATTTGGCAACATGTCCATAACATTAGCTAAAGAATGAAAATTTTCGAAAACAGCTATTTGTGGATCCAGGAAACGTAACTCATAAAATAATTTATTTTGAACAGGAAGTCTAGCTTTCAGTTGAAGACACAATTCAACTAAAAAGCTTTGACATCTATGTAAATACTCTTCAACTAAATTCATATGTTGAGTTTTTATGGAAGAAATTTCTTTAGCTACCTTAACTCCTAGGTATAAGTCATGCAGATTAACAAAATTTACACTGCTATTTGGATCGATATCTTCAATTGCAGTAGATCTTATATAGCTGGCTTTCAAATAGCAACTCAAAATTGTTCTGTACATATCAGATAAATTTCTGTAGAGATTATGTACTACACAGAAATTTCCTTGAAAGGTGATATTGAATTTATTTATAATTGGTAAAATATAGTCTAAGAACAAAAATATAATTTAATTTGCTTATTATTAAATTGTTCGTGTAAGAAAAGAGATGAAAGATTGTGGTCTGTAAGATGTTCCCCTTGAAAATACAATTTTAAAGCTTCCCATTGTTCTATGATTCTATTTACACATGAATGTAAAGATAACCATCGAATTTCATAGTGGCGTAGGATGTTGTGATTATCTGTGCCCACAAATTCTTGAAATTCTGAAAATTCGCGTTGACGTTTGGAGCTGTGGCAAAAATAATTGTATACCTCCTTTACAACTGGTTCCACAGTTCTTGGCATTTTTTGCATGCGTAGCTAACTGACAAAGCGCAAGAATGGCACACGCATTTAACTAAAATACAGTTAGGGTTTGCAGCTCTAATTTTTTTTTGCTACTACACGACAGTTTTTCCCAAACATAACGTTTGTGGTATCAGCAGCAAACCCTAACACATCGTTGATAGATAAATTGAAACCATTTAAACACTTACATAATGTAGTAAAAATATCTTCTGATGTTTCACCAGTTTGTTCTACTGCAGATAAAAACTTAGTTTTAACAACACAACTTTTAACACAATAATATTTAACTGCAACAGCAAGTATTTTTTTGGTCGATACATCTGTAGTTTCATCTATGATTACAGAAAATATTGGCTTATCTGACAAGGATGAAGTATTTTTTATATCGGTTACCAACTGTCTTTCAAATGATGGCGCCATAGCATCGTACACTAACTGCAACGTTTTGGTGCGTTTGCATGAAAACCCCTGTTTTATTCTTGTTGTATATGGGAGATGTTTATAGAAATAAACTACAGCTTGCTTGCAGACTTGTGTATTGCTTCGCTATCTTGTATACACACACATGTATATCATATCGATCCGTGCTACATTGGTTGCATATCTACTACAATACTATAACACGGCCTTTTCTTTAAAAAAATAATAATAATACGTTGCATACAAAAAATAATAAACTAAACACATATTCTAATCTGTGTACGCTATAATAAAAAAATCTGAACTGAAAGATTAGTTGCAGACATAATCTTGGTATTTGATCGGTAGTTTCTGTTGTCTCATTGGTCTTGTTTCTTTTTCCATTCTTCCTTCTTGCTTCTTTTCTATGGCTGACTCGTTGGTGAGTTCAATGTCACTGCGTACACTTCTTTCTTCTTCGTTTTCTTCTTCTTCGACGCACATTGGTAATGTTGGTTGGTTTGTTGGAGGTATCTGTGGTGTTGGTGGAGGTGCTGGACGCATCTGATCGGTTGTAATGTTGTCGCTGGTAGGACTGGAACCTGCTGCTGGCTTGATGTGGACTATATTTCTTCGATATGTTTTACCATTACAATCAACATTGTACGTTCTGTCGGATAGTTTTGCTTGAACGGTACCTCGACACCATTTATTTGACTGTTCGGGTTGTAATTGTACTGCAATTGGTTGACCTATTTCTAAATTAGGGAGTTGCTTTGTTCTTTTATCATAGTGATATTTGCTATCGCAGTTGATCGCAACGACCAATTTCCCGGAGTTTAAATTTTTATAAATGTGGCCAAATATACATGATAGCGCCGTTTGCGTTGACAGACCTTCCCGAAAACCATGTTGTGAGCCTGAGAAGAAATTATTGTCATTGAAATAGCCAGTGAGTCGCGTTTTTATACTGGTTTCAAAAACCTTGGATAAAGCTGGGAGTATCGATATCGGTCTGTAGTTCGCGAGTTCTTTCGTATCGGATTTTTTTGTGTACTGGAATGACTTTAAAGATCTTAAATAAATCAGGATATGTGCCGGCCTCGAATGATTTGTTGATTAAATACGCGATTGGACCACTTACAAATCTTGCACAGTGTTTCAGTACTTTGACTGGTATTTCATCAAATATGTGGTGGAGTCCCACAGGGATCCATTTTAGGTCTTATTCTGTTCAGCATATACATAAACGACATTCAGTCAAACGTAAGTGCACCCCTCACCATATATGCGGATGACACTAATGCGAACGTGACGGCCGACGATACTCCGTCATTATTAAGAAAGAGTGAGATTGTTATTGCGGAATTAGCATCTTGGTTTCATGCAAACAAGCTTGTAATTAACATCGAAAAAACGAATGTTATGCAATTCTCGGGGCCCACTGGCACTGGTCTACAGTTAAACTGTGGGGGACTGGGTGTGACCATTGACTCGGTGTCGCGGGCCTGTCTCCTCGGGGTCGACGTTGACGATGGGCTGTCCTGGGCCGCCCAGTTCGAGAAAGTAAGAAAGAGGTTAAATAGGGCCCTGTTTGCTCTTGGTCGCCTGAAGCCTCTTTGCAGTCGCGATATTCTCTTGACAGTCTATTTTGCATATTTTGACTCCGTGATGCGATACGGATTGCTTTTCTGGGGAATGGATGAGTCAATGAGCCGGGTGCTGCTTCTCCAGAAGCGTGCCGTCAGAAGCATGTTGGGGCTTGGGGTTCGTGACTCATGCCGGGAGTACTTTCGGAGGCTTGGTATCCCGACGGTTTTTAACATTTACGTTTATATGGCCGCCTGTTACATGTTTGATAACAGGATTGATGCGCTCACAAGCTCGGACGTGCATGGTTACCGGACAAGGAGTCGCGGGTTATTACGACCGGATATGCCAACAAGCCGGCGCCATGAGAAAAGCTTTGTACATGTCAGCACAGAAATTTTTAATAAGTTACCGGAGAAACTTTGCAGTCTCAGGCCCGTTTATGCGTTTCGTCGCGGCATGAGGAGCTTCCTGAGCGACAAAACATATTATTCGCTTAGGGAGTTCTTCGAAGACACAATATGAGGACGTCCTCGCTTCGACCTTTTCAGTTTTTTGCAAAATAACAATCGCTCTTTGACTTGCACTTGCCGTATGTGTGTATTTTTTTTATTATTTTTTATCGTTTGACTTGTGTTGGTTATGTATCACTATGCCGTTAAAGTTAAATTTGTTTAAATTTTTTTTCTCATAGCGACTATTATTTATGTGTTAAATTAATGTAGTGTATTATTATTATTATGTATTCCACACCTGTGAAGGTATAAGTGAATAAATTCTATTCTATGCTATTCTATCTTCTTTTTTAGGTTCATATTCTGTCAAAGGGGCTCTTGACAAGGCATCTGCCACGATGTTATCTTTTGCATTTACATATTGTATTTTAGGATTGTACCTTTGCAATATCATAAGCATTCGCTGTAACCTTTTTGGTGTACTAAGTAAAGGTTTTTTGAAAATATTTACTAGAGGCTGGTGGTCGGTCTTAATAATTATGTTAGGATTTCCTATAATGAATTGATCAAGTCTAACACACGCAAACACGATTGCTAGCAGTTCTTTTTCAATCTGTGCATAGTTTGATTCCGTTTTAGTGAGTGTTCGTGATGCAAAACTAATAGCGTGGTTATTTTGATATAGAGCTGCTCCTAACCCGTAAGCACTCGCGTCACATTCTGTTGTTATCTGTTTTCCTTTTTCATAATATTTCAAGTGTTCGAAGTCGTTACCTTATTTTTTATTTTAATAAATTCATCTAAATGATATTTATTCCATTCCCAGTCATTTTGGTCAGATGTTAAATTTCTTAATTGACGAACTTCCGAGCTTAAGTTTGGGATAAACCTGCTCAGATATGTTATCATGCCCAAAAAACGCTGAAGTTCTTTTTTATCTTTGGGTTCTGGAAAACTGTGGATTGCGTTTATTTTCTTTTCAAGTCCATCCTGAGATAAGACATGTCCATAAAAATGTATTGTTTCCTGACACAATTTTAGCTTTTCTTTGTTCAATTTGCAATTTTCTTGTTTGAGTCTTTTCATTAGATTTTCTAAATTCTTATTATGGTCTTTTAACGCATCAGTTGCATTATCTCCGCATCCGAATATAATAATATCATCAACTAATATTTCTATACCTTTAAGTCCTTGCAAGATGTTTTGCATTTTAATTTGAAAAATTTCTGGAGCCGGAGCTATTCCAAACGGCATTCGTAACCAACGGTATCTACCGAAAGGGGTCCAAAAGGTTGTTAAACGGCTGCTACTCTCGTCTAATTCTATATGCCAAAAACCCTTTCTTGTATCCACCGTTGAAAATACGTTTGCGTTCCCTAATTCAGGTAATATCTCATCTATTGTGGTAAATTGATATTTAGGTCTTTTTAATGCTCTATTTAAGGGAATTGGGTCAAGACAAATGCGAATTGTCTGATTTCTTGCTACTAATAAAATGTTGCTGACCCAGTCAGTATGTTCATTTACCTTCTTAATGATACTATGTTTTCTAACTTTTCTAATTCATTTCTTAATTGATCCCGCAAATGGATAGGTATACGTCTAGCTTTCTGAATAGTCGTTTGAATTTTGTGGTCAATTTCTAAATGTATAGTATCTTTCATTTTTCCATATCCTTTGAATACGTCTTCGTATTTTTTATTATATTTTCTGCTTCCCTTTTGAGAGTTAAATTTACATTGTTTGATTCTGCTGTATATATCACATTACAAAATTTTACAAGTCCTAATTTTTTACATACCCCAGCGGATAACAATGGCCCATGATTTATCTTTACTATTTGAAACTATATGAAATGCTTAGTTTCCTTGTGTTTACACATAAGTGTTATCTCACCAATAACTGGAATTTCACTGCCACCAAAACCATATAATTTGTGGTTTGTTGTTTTTAAATTGACAGATTCGGTTTTTAATAGTCTATATAGCTGTTTAATTCCAATTATAGAAGTATTAGCACCTGTATCTAGGTCACATTTAATTTTAATTATTTTTCCTTTTATCAAGAAATCTAATTCTGCTTTAACATTGCCTCTATTTGTAGAATTATCAATAATTTTATTAATTTCGTAATTTTCGACATATTGATCTTTGCGATCTTCATCTGTATCATCACTATCAGTTTCCTCTTTTAATTCTTTAACTCTCTTGTGCTTTTTATCTTTCTTTTTACAGACCTTAGCAAAATGATTCATGCCATTACATATTTTGCACTTCTTTCCATATGCCGGACAAGCTCCTTTTATAAATTTATGCTTGCCCCCACAGACTGCAACAGCAAGTATTTTTTTGGTCGATACATCTGTAGTTTCATCTATGATTACAGAAAATATTGGCTTATCTGACAAGGATGAAGTATTTTTTATATCGGTTACCAACTGTCTTTCAAATGATGGCGCCATAGCATCGTACACTAACTGCACCGTTTTGGTGCGTTTGCATGAAAACCCCTGTTTTATTCTTGTTGTATATGGGAGATGTTTATAGAAATAAACTACAGCTTGCTTGCAGACTTGTGTATTACTTCGCCATCTTGTATACACACACATGTATATCATATCGATCCGTGCTACATTGGTTGCATATCTACTACAATACTATAACAACCCCTTAGCAATTTCGGAATCGTAAAATATTTTTCCAAACAAATCACTGAGATGGTCCATCACACGAAACGAAATGTTATGTTCTGGTGACGCCGCACAAAACATAACTTCTGCCTTATTAATCTCCCTGGAGATGGGTCCATGTGATTTGAAGATTTTGTCTATCTGTAAAAAAAATATTCAAACTCTTTAAAATAGTATAGGTATTTATATAGTAGAAAATAGCATATATAAAGCTTTATGCCTTTTTCATCATTTGAAAATCCTGTAATCATGTAAGACTGGGTTTTGCTCCCATTCAGTGCGGTAATGTTGTTCGTATTTTTTCATATTGTTTGTCGAAAGCAAGACGAAAGCAAATCTACACTGTGAACCCCACACCACCATTACCACCAGTCATGCTGCCACTGGTGAGAGTGCCATTGCCAACTTTCTGCGATATCAAAAGCGCCTATACACTAACTACCCGCTACACACTCATGCAACAAAAGTTGCCTGCTCGGTAGTTTATATATTAATACTAAATAATACTAAATGTTTTTGATATACTAAAAAAGTACCAAATCCGATTTCTAACAACAGTATTATACCAAATTAGTACTGAAAATACCAAAAACGGTCACACTGTTTCTTACGTTCCAGAGATACATATGTCATTCTAAAGAAAAAGCTATCTTAACCTAACGTGCTTCCGCTTCGTTTCCTCTTAACCCATACCAGCTATCTCGTCACTTGTCCCTTTGTGGAAACAATGATCCTAAAAGCAAGTAGTAGTTTATACAAGAGTATTAAATTTGATTAATAATTTTTTAAATATGTAATTAGTTTCCTTTGAACGAAACTGGGTCGCACAACTCTGCAAATCACTGCAAATGCTGCAAATTAAGACGCGGACCGTACTTACAAGAGGTTAGCTATGGTTAGTTACCTAGTTACGACTGTTTACTAACTTAACGTTAGAAAGTTTTACGCAAGCTCCCACTGACGATTGGTTGGCAAACCAACGCAAAATGACGTCAGCGTGTTACCATATCGGCCATTTAAACTTTCACCCGGGTGCCTTACATCATGGTTCAAAGTCATCGACGTTGTTGAGCTCCTCAATGGCCGCATGTTTGGACGACATCTTAGCTCGTTCCTCCAGGATAGAATACCAGTCTCAAACACAATAAATGGAAACGACGCAAACTGGGTGCTGTCTGAAACGACGTGTTTTCTGCGCGTGAACGGAGAGGGGTAATTCCCTAGGTTACCAGTTTTCGTATGCTGGAGCTACATTCAATTAACACCCTTGGACTGCAAAAAAAATCAAATTTCATAGCAAAATTAAAAGATTGGTACGAAATGTTCACCCATTTGCTGAACTTTCTACGGTGCGGAATGCACCCGTTTCGGCACCCTTAAGGAGTTTTGATTAATTGATTATAACTCAATGGCGCATTTTATAAAAAAAATGATGACTAGAAAATGTTCTTAGAATAAATTAATCTTAAAATTAAAATAATAATATACAGGCTGTTTTCTTTTTGAAAAACGAAAGGTTGCAAAATTTCCATAATAAAACAAAAAAAATCTAGGTATCTTTTTGCCCAAAGCGACAGATTGATTATAAAAAGACTTGCGATTATCTTATTGTTACTCTACAAGAGACAGATACTGCCGATATCGTGTGAGAAATACGTTGTGATAACTTTGGGTTAAATGGATAACCCAAATCGAGCAGCGGTTGTTTTGGTTTACGGGTTATTTATGATTTGCCTCACTTTTACGTTTCACTTTGGCATGCCAGTATCAGTCAGTGTTTAGGTAGGTACTTTTTATATTGTTCAGAATTGTAAACAATAAATTTAGCTTATGGCCTTATTCTCTAAGCATCTGTTACGCTTTATATTCTATTACGACGCTGTTACGCTGTCACAGACATCGACCATCCACCACACGTATATATAGAAGACGAAAATATTCCATAAATCTTATGCTGGTAGGAATAAAAAATATAGGTATTATTGATAATAATAATAAGAAATGTTTTTTTTTTTTAATTTTAGATAAAATATTAGCATGTAATGCTAGATATCCTGGATCAGTACATGATTCTGCTGTGTAGCAAATGTCAGATATTCGGCAACATGTAAGAACACAGTATGAAAATGGAGATCATAATACATATTTGATTGGTATGTATTTTGTTTTACTGTTAACAAGTTTGCAATAGATGTTACTGGTGTGATGGTCAGTAACAGCTATAAAAGGATTGTGTGATTCCATTTGTTACTGTTTGTTTCTAATGAAGATATATCTGTTAATTTGACAGTGCCTACGTACTCGAACCATGGTTACTTGTACCATTTGGCCAGGTAATCAGAGAAACTCCTGAAGCATATTATAATAGATTATTAACTTCTGCAGGTAATACTATTGATAGAACAAATGGAATACTAAAGACGCGGTTTCGATCAATATTGCACCATAGAGTTCTCCATTACCGTCTGTCCAAAGAGGCTTACATAATATATACTGCATGTAGGGTAGGGTGGGGCAGATTGGTACGGTTTTTTTCAATTACATATTAAATAAAGATAAAGGTCTACAGAAATAATCCAACCATAAAACTGTTTACTTGCATATGTTGGGAACTCATTTTCCTGTACAGGAGTGCAGATTTATTACCTAAAGTAATATAATCATTGAAAACTCAGAAAAGAATTTTAGTCCCAGTGTGCCCCACCATGGGGCACACTGGGACGGCACTGGGGCAGATTGGGACAGTAAAACATAAGTGAGGTTTTATGCTTTATTTTGTTGAGTAAATGAATATTATGACAGTGAACATAAATGAAAAACCAAAAAAATCATAAAATACAAAATAAAGTAAGTGGTAATAACATTTACAATACATTATAATTCATAAATGAAACGTCAAAATTTACATAAGAAGCCACCCTTTTTGTTCCCCGAACTTCCTTAGGCTTTGGTAGCTTGGCTACAATGTCTTTTCGTAATATGGGACTAATGTCGTCCTGAAAAGGATAAAAGAACCCACACATCGGACTTTTGCGCAAAAACTGAACTATAGGCTCATCAGTATCCTTTATATCCGTAATACATCCTACATAATAAACTACTTTCTTTTTTGTTGAAAATTTAACTAAAATAAAATCCCCATTGTCGAGTTTTTCATCGTCTAGCAAATGCTCTAATGTACAATCTTCAGATCGGTCTTCAGTCATATCAATGTCGGAATCGGATGAATGATCATTCATTTCGAAAGAAACTTCAGAATCACTTGAGGTCATTTCTTTTTTTGCACGTTTTTGTTTAATCAATGAGGTTGTTTTCTTTTTTTCTTTACGGTCGACTTTAGATTTATTTGATACGCCTGGGCCTTCCGCAGTCTTCGCGTTCCATACTTTGGCTTTTAAAAAAAATTTCCGTTTTGTTCTTGTTCTGCATTTAGTTTTCGTGTAGCTCCCTTAAGTTTTTTTGACATTCGCCTCTCTGTTGCAAGTTCAATTTCATTTTTTTCGGGAGTGCTAGTGTAAATTCGAGATCGTCCTTGTTGACGAGATTTCTTATTTCGTTTGGAACTAAGTTTTGGGTAAGGTCGTATATCCATTGGGCTGCAAAAGGTTTTGTTTTTTAAAGTTGAAGCACATCTGACCTTATCGAAAACAGCATCTATGAAGCTACACAATATTTCATCTATGAATTTCTTGACATTATTGTCCTTGTCTAGAGCAGGAACCACAACCACGTTACTAAGGATGTTGATGTTGCTAGAACGAGCAGAACCATTCAAGTCGAACGATGTAGATGGTATGTCCATTCCTTCTGGTAGTTTAGATGAAGTAAGTTCCTCAGGATTGTCTTCATATTGCAGAACACCAATGAAATCTGAATCATTAAATGCATGAGAGTTTATTGGCCATATGCCCGATTTTTTAAAAGCATTCAATATATTAAGTGGTGTAAAGGATAGCAAATATGGCTGTGCTGTCAATTGGGCAATAGTGTAGATGCTTATTGCTTTCCCAGGATTGCTTAAGATGAAGTTATTAAAGGAGGATTTGCAGCGACTTTTAAAAGGTCCATAGACGCCAATGTCCAAAGGTTGCATCCTGTGACTGCAATGTGGCGGGAACGACAACATTACAATGCCATTTTCTCTACAATACTCTATTGCTTTCAGAGAAATATGGGTCTCATGGTTATCCAGGAATAATAAAACTTTATTCTGAGAAGAACTATACATATGTTTTTTTATATGCTCCAACACTTTTATAAAAATCTCGGACGTCATCCATCCATTTTTAGATGCAAAGCCTACAGCTCCGGGTACTGATCCAAACAAAAAACATCTTTCATACGAACCCTTGGATATATGTAAACTGGGGGTAGAGCTGTGCCCACAGCCGTAATAATACCACAGAGTGTGACCAGAGTACCTCGTTCGGCAGATACACACTGACCAACTTGTTTTTGTCCACTTTGACATATCACTTTTGGCGGCTGCAATACTGTAGTAATCCCTGTTTCGTCAAGATTGATAATTCGGTCAGGAGAAAATTTCTCCTGTTCCTGAACTCTTGCGTAGTTTTCAAAAAACAAATTAACATTTCGTGAATTGAAGGCTGAAGTTCTCGCAATGCTAATATTTTCCGGTTTTCTGTAGGATAGCTTGTGATGGCGTTTCATATAACTCCTCATCCACTCCTTGCCGGCTTGCTTTTCTTCGACCCACTTTAGAGGTAATGGTTTGTTCAGTGCCAACGCATATTGAAACGCCAGGCTCCTGGCATTAGCGTACGTCAACCCAAAATGCATAGCAGAAGATTTGGAGAAATATTCTTCAAGCTGGGTTTCCTCCAACGTTGAAAAAATCTGTCTTGATGCATATTTTGAGAGTGTTCTAGGAATTTCCTCTTCGTCATCGCTGTCGTTTCCAGAATCCGTGTTTGGTTCGATTCTTTTTGAGCGCATTTTCTTGGCATGCCTATGCAAGGTTGTTTTAGATATGTTGTACATTGAAGCGGCATCCCGTATACTTATTTTGTTCTTCACCACCTCATGGATAGCTTTCTTAAAGTCGTCAGCATTTATTTCGACACGATCAGTTTTGCGCTTATAGTTTCTGACCATCTGTAAGGAAATTTAACTTAAATAAGTAACCTACATACTTCTGAATTCCTATTAGGTAAAGCAACACCAGATAACGCAAGACGCCAGGGGCAGTTTGGGACAGTGTACCAAGCTGCCCCAACAACTTTGTACCAATGTGCCCCAAGCAACGTCCGCTGAAAAATTGACAAACAAAATTCCAACTGACCAGCCAAACTGTCATATTGTGAGGTTATGCTATAGCGGGAACACACTAGATTCAAGTGGCAAATGCTCGAATATGAGTTTCATTATTTGCTAATATTATGTTCTTACTATGACATATAGCAATACTTACTTTGAGTTGATATTTTGACGAACTTTGCATAAAATTTACAAACACTGTCAACCACATCAACCACCACCTGACACTTGTTGCATACGGTTTGAAGAACAGAATACGGAAGTTGTAGTAATTTTGACATTCATTTAAGCGGTAAATTTGAATTGTCCCGAGCTGCCCCATGTACCAAGCTGCCCCACCCTACCCTATATTACACAACATTGCTTTGAGTGAAAATCTTCATATACCAGAAAATGAAATTATTCATGACGATAGAAATGATGACATTGGCATTGAAGGTACAGCTAACTACTGTGAATGAATGTTATGTTAACTACTAAATATTCATTTTTTTAGAACATATTGACTATAATAACATAGCAGGACGACAGGCAAGGCATCCAACAAATTATGTAGTATATATATTTATTAAAATAAATATCTAAAAACAAACAAACAATACTTTCTAATAAAATATTTTAAGTCCTATAAGGTGTTTAACGCTACATGTGTGGCATCTTATAAGATACTTTTTCCCGCGATATCGTCAACATTAAGCAGTCACACAAAACATATTTAACAAAATTGAACATAAAATTTGCCCTGCCTAGAATTTAATAATTATCTATTAAACTGCAGGTCAATCATGGCAAATTTTATGTTGAATATAGTTAAATGTCTGTTTGACGTGACTTTTTAATTTTGACGTTATCTCCTGAAGAAGCATACTGTAAGATACAAATCACGTAGCGCCAATCAAATATAATACAGAAGTATTCAACTCGATATTTTTCCTATGGTCTAAGTTTAAAGCCAGGATTTTCAAATTCATACTTTTGAGTATCAAATTTAAACTTTTGTTCCTCCAGGGTATCAGTAATAAATTGCTTGTTATCAAAAGCTTCACCTTTAAAACCATACAGAAAACCATTTTTATTGACTTACCTTCTTCCAGTCAGAAACAGAAAGTGATGGCCCACCGACTGCATTTAATTTTTCGACCAATTGTTCCCACATCTTACTCAAATATTTTGGGTCAATATTCGGATTTATTGCATATCAGTATCCATCAGTGATAAATACTCTTCGTATTGATTGACAGAGGTTTTCGCGATTTGCTTTCTCTTGGAGTCCATTACAAAACGATATACAAAACGTACATATAAGTTTCGTTAGGTTATGCTGACCGTTCGACAACAACAATGACGTTAGCCGCCGTTGCGGATGCGTTCGACTAACTCTGTTAGCATCGCGCACCATTGACAGAAATTACAGAGGTTGATAGAGAATCGCTTTCGCGCGTTGCTCTGCTAAATTCTTTGTTAGATTTCGCTGTTATTTAAAATTCTATTATTTAACATTCTGTTATGCGGTTCTTAGAGAATAAGGCCATTAATAAATAACATATATGCACGTGTACGATACATGGACCAAGGACACTCTAATATTTATCAATCAGGTTTTACAAAACATGATGCATTACAATTTGCAGTGAAGATGGCAACAAGAATTTATCCACCGTGTAAACGGTATAGGGTCTCTGTTGCCAATCCCTACTAGAGCTCTTATAGTCCAGTTGTGCAGAACGAAGATTCGTTCTCCTTCCGAAGCAGCTACCCAATCGAAACCAAAGAAATGACGTCACCGACAGCTGCAGGAATAGCTTTGTTTTAGAGATGAATCCTAACAATATTTCATATGACATTAATTTTGAAGTTCATAATAATACAGCACCATTGCATTGCAACCTTTGAAGTGAATCTTTGGTCCATGAACGAACGAGTTAATTTTCAAAAGGGGAATTGATAACCGCATCAAATTATAGTGCATCGTACGACCGCCAGCAGAAGTAGCCATCGCACATTCCATGTACTGAAGCACACGTTTAGAGTAAAAAGATAGAAGCTGCGAAACCTCTACCATTTAAGTCACCATATAAATATGGGAGGTCATGATCACAAGCTCTCCAAAGAAAAATGCAACAAACTACTGCGGCGAAATTTCCTTATCAACAGTGTAGTCTACTATTGGAAATCAATTAAAAAATTGCCTTGACCAGCAAATAAAAAGTTGGACCGCATCCGTTTTTGTGCACTATTCTGTATAGACTAAGAAACTTAAGACTGTGATAACACATAACAAAAAACCACTGGGATGTCAATATTGACCTGTGATAGCTCGGCAATTTCATCCGATGCATCGACCTACTGCTGATAATGATAATAATAAGCCGAAGCATAGTCTGCCATCGAAAGTGATAGTTTTGAAGGGATGGTTGTGTATGTTAATAATAATAATAATAATAATAATAATAATCGTTTATTTGCCCAACAGGAACCAATTATAGGACAAAATACAAAAAATAACCAGAAGATGATAAATATATACACAATAATACTTAATATACAAATCAATTACAATAACACGAAATAGCCATGAAACAAGATAATACAAAATAACACATTGATAAATGGTATGTTCTCAAAAAATATCACAAATAATGTGAAGCTTGTTGATTTGTACCTTATTAATTATAGTATTTAATAAACATTATTTCCTTAAAGTAATCTATCTCTTCTGAATATAAATTTTACATTTTTCTTCGTAGTTAGCTCCGAAGAAGCGAGCAAACGTTAACATTTACGAATTTTCACGCGACAACCCGGAAGTAATTATATTTGATTCATTTTCTAACTAGTTTCTTATTTCAATAACGTGAAATGTTCCAGCAGGTCATTTGGCTTATTCATAATTTGTAAAAACTTTTAATGATATATGTATACGAGATTACCTTTTATGATAAAACGCCATACAAGACAACATGTAAGAATTTCAAAATAAAAGACAAAACGGTTACTAAAGAGTGTAGTTGAGAAAAGCATGGACATTTAACAGTACATAAAGTGTGCAGAAACATTGGATATTGTTCGTTTTCAACGTAAGTATACGCCTTTGTGTCCTTTTGAATATACTTTTGTTGCTGTTATAAGAACTATTAATAATACTACAGACATATTCATCTATAAGAGGCAATTAAATGCCACGATAAGCCTACCCAACTGAAACTCTTATGCATTTTTTGGGTACTTGATCTGCAAATAAATAAGTTATATGTATAACAATATAAAAAGTTTTGATTTTAATATCCTCTCAATTGTGGGGTATTACTGCTCTACTACAAAATTATCAACATTTGCATACCTTTGATGTTCAAATTTCGGATAAACGTATAGCAATCCTAGAATTATGATTTGTTTAAAAAAAAATTGGGTGATAACATTGTTGAAATACGTACTAAAACGTCTCAGTAATCTTTGCACCCTCGAATTGTACATACTAAAGTTGGGCTTCCCAATTTTTTATACGTTCAACTAGTTCATATGTTTGTACTCCGTATGCGTCTTTTGAAGGGATTTTCTTTTGAAACCCAGCGGGATAATTTTGTACGAAGGACTGCGTTGGTTCTACAAATTAGAGCATGCATTTTTTATCCACCAGCGCTTCAGCAAACTTTCTTGTGGCTATTGTCAAATGGTTTAACATCTACCAATAAAATCATTTTAATTAATTGTATAATGTGAAATGTATAATTTTTTTTAAATACGTACATAGGCCCAGCGTTTGCCCAACATCGTCACAAGGTTTTGCATTTTCAACGTGCTTACGCAAGAAAACACGACAATGCCAAACAATGCTTGAAAACCGTCTAAACCAAACCATTTTATGCAACCAGACTGTAGATTGCTTTTGAAATGCATTTAAATAAATCACAAGAGAACAAAATTTAACTTTTTGGGGGCATTTGAGGAAAAGTAAGTATGGAATGGATGGAATGCGAGTTTTAAGCACATTATCTATAATTACATCATCCTATGAACAAACACAAACCAGGAATAAACCAAACTTTTAATTTATTCATGTTAGACATTCCAGCGATGGGGGCAATAATATTTTACGTTTTCGTGTTGGTACGGCGTCAGATACGAAACAATTTTAGGCATAAGTACGTAGGCGTTCACGGCCAGAATCATTTAGAAAATAAACTGCTTCAGGGTTATGCCGTGTGTCAAGATTTGTTAATGCTGACGTTTCGCGAACTATGTTGCTCGGTATTCAATTAGTATTCAATTAGCTTTGAAGAAGCGAGCAACATGGTTCGCGAAACGTCAGCATTAACAAATCTTGACGCACGGCATAACCCGGAAGCAGTTTATTTTCTAAATTTTAGGCATATTTGAGGGAAAGGGGCAACGTTTTGCGCTCACCATAAGAATTCTTACAGCATGCTTTGGACTGCTTTGGTGTTTGTACATGTCGTGTCGATAGCCCCGTGTTATTGGGTCCATACCGTTCGTCAGAAGTTGACACCTGGGTATGGCTGTCGTGCAGCCTCCTGGTTGGACTTCTGGATTGCAGAATGTGTTTGATCCCTCGGTTGGTGGTGGTTTCCTTCTACATCGCTACTGGCACCAATTGCCAATTTTTGAAAATGGGCTACTGCTTAACCCTGACACCAATTTATTGTACGGGGATGTTCTCGCTCTTAATTTGGGATTCTTCAGTAACGTATGGATTGAAGATAGAAACTCACAAGAATCTTTGAACACGTTTTATGCCGATGGCCTGGATCTGCCCATGATGCACATATTTTCCGCAATTCCCGTGTGAAAGCAGAATTTGAGAATGAAGATTTTGAAAACTATTTTCTGATCATATCTCTGACTCCTCTTGGACACCCAGCCAGTCGAGTGGTAGCGCGCTTGGCTATCAGTCTGGGGGACGTTGGTTCGAATCCAACGCCCTGCTTTCAGAGATAAGGTTTTTCTGTGGTTTTCCTTTACTCCACGGCGAATGCTGAAAGCCAAACAACTTAAGACGTGCCACAGACGCGGGCCATAATAATGATAATTCGGGCCTGCCGATGCCCCCGTAGTGGCGAAAGCTGTTGGGGGATGTTAAGGCGTGGATTATTATTATTATTATTACCCGCAAACACCAGCGGAACGTTTATATAATGAATCCTTAATTCCAACAAGAAATGTGGTAGAAAGGTGTTTTGGTGTCTGGAAAAGGCGATTTCCCGTTCTAGCCTTAGGCATTCGATTGGATGTCAAAAAAGTGGAAAGAATTGTGGTTGCTGCAGCTGTTCTACACAACATCGCCTGCGATGTACGTGATGAGCAACCAGCAGTGGATCAAGAGGTCGAAGAAGCAATTAACTTTGGCAATATTGACATAAATGATGATTTGCATGACAACCACCAAAATGACGATGCAGTAAGAACTATGTTAATTGAAGAATATTTTCAAGGTCTTATTAATAATTAATTATAAATAGATTTGATTAAATAAATTATTTACTATAGACCAGGCTAGAAAATTTTATTTACTTCATTAATAAACCCTCTTCATTTTCCAATGAAAATTTAATTAATGATTTGTTATGGTGATAATTAATAAAATGATAAAGTGATAAAAATGGTAGGGTAAGTATTTATATTATTGTTTATATTTTCTTCAAATTAATCATACCAACAATAATCAAATTCCAAATAATAAAGACGAAGAAAAACAAAGATTATAGTCAATGGTGAAATTAAAAACCTCTGATCCTTTGAATAATTTTATTTCCTTAGGTAGCGGTTTTGATCGATCATCATCAGCCTAAATGGTCAGATATGAAGGTAACAATTATAATCTTCGTAGAAAAAAGTACGTGCTATTTCCGTTGCAACTCTGCAAAGCCATGCTCATCTTTTTATTCTACGAATATTATAATTGTTATACTTTATATCTGACCATTTAGGCTGGTGATGATCTAACAATGGAAACCACTACCTAAGGAAATACAATTTTTCAAAGGATAAAGAGGGTTTTAATTGCACCATTGACTATACATACAACCATTAAAAATTATGGACTCGGCTAATATAAACAAAGATTACTTTTGAAGGTTTATTTTGAAATACATATATAACTTATAATAATACATAACGTCAAATAAATAACTGTTATAAAAATATCTAAAACTATAACATTTATAAAAATATCTACTAATAAATATCTCCTATATTACATTTAATAACTTAATATCTATATTAGCATAATAAATAATATTTACGTCTGCCTTCATACAGTGCACAGATAAATAAAACCATCATTTCAGAAAGCAAACAACAGAAGCAATATATAACAAATTTAGTTGGTATCAGTATACCTCCGGCTACGACATAAGTGAAGGAGTATAGGAAAAAAATAATTTTGAATTTTCTGATTTTTAAAATCATAGAATTTACTCATATAGGGTTCTCTCACTTCGTGTGTGCTAAATGCAAACAGGTAGCTCTGTCCCACGGAAGTGAAAGACCCTGTATCTGTACACATTTTTAAAAAGGCAGTCACAACCCTTAGGAATGTCCTAACTTTCCGACCACATATAAGCAAAACACACCTGGCGGTTGTAGGACAATAACAACCTTCCTGACCGCTCTGGCAAAACGCCTCAAGCAGTTGACAAGTACAAAAGTCAATGCTGGAGTATTTTGATCAATGATCAGAAAGTGGTTGTTATTCTCCTATACCTGTCAAGGTATGTTATTGCTTATATGTAGTCCACCGCTTATATATAAACAGAGAATGAGAGCAAGCCAACTGAGAAGAGAATTGGGAACAAAAGATTTTATTTATTTTTCAATCGTAGAATACTCATCTTCACCTCGTGTTCTTCCTCCATCATTTGAATTTCTCTTTCTCGTTTCTTCAATTCTTTCTCATGTAGTTCCTGCATGAGTCGTAATTTAAATTTGTGTTCGTCAATTAGACACTGTACCTGTGTCTTCACAAGTTCTTGTTTCTCAGCGCACCACTTTGACAATTTGTTCGTAAGTTCACTACGTTGCCGATCTTTAGGTTCTAGAATGAATTCAGTGTTTATGTTGTACAGGGTAGGGGAGACCCATGTCAATTGTAACACTTTTTCGTTTTTATTTAATACGCCATAACGCGGAGGCATTAGAATGCTTTTTTATTTTGTTCTGACTGTGGTGAATGACAGTTTTATTTTTATATTGGAAAAATTGCGTACAGTCGTCGTAGAAAAAAGAAATATTCAAGCATGACATATGTAACAACTGAAACCGGGCAGGTGTCAATTGTTACAGTACACGGTGTCAATTGTAACAACAATCAAATACAAACAAAAAGAAAGTTTTATTTCTGATAAATATAACATATGTAAATATTCATGGGAAAGTACAAAAATAAATATATATTCCTTAAAAACAAAACATTAAAGTATTCTGGTCTTAGAATATGTAATAAGAAATAACAATATACCTATATTATTCTGCCTAGTCTGATTCACAATCGTTGCAAACGAAGAAAGGGTCATTATTCGCACAAGTGGAGTGTGCCCAGTTCTTGCATAGGCGACACTGTAGCCAGTCCTCCTTGCTGTTCCTGTAGGATCCGCAACATTTGAGACATATTGTTTCATCTTCATCCGATGAAGAATCGTTTGCAGTTTCGCGTGTCTTCCTTCGCTTCGTAGTATGCTTGCTCCTTTGAACCCTTTCTTTAGTAGCTATTTGTTTCTTTGCCAGTAAGATCTGCTTTTTGTTATATTTTTCAGCGATCTCGTCTTTCTCAGGTGTGTCGGTAAGGATGGTAGTTTTTCCTTTATTTCGATTCGTCTTTGGCTTAGAAAAATCTGCTCGAGGAAAGGGCCTGATGTCTGCCGGAGATGTAGTTGCACTCATCTGCTACGGTAAAGGTGGAGGATGGTTAATTTGAACAGAAACGGGTGGTGTGAGATTTTAATCTATCTTCTGCAGGATCATTTTTCGAAGTATTTTCTTCTTCTGCGACATTTGGATCTGCATTAGCTACCGCTTCAATGGTCAGAGGCCGGTCTGTGACCTGAGCTGGTAAGAATTCGTCGTCCGAAAATATATTTTTGTTAAATGGCCACACTCCAGTGCATGAGAATCCTGCCATAATATTTTTCGGAGTTATAGCTAAAGAAAGTGCATCTCTAACAATTTGCGTTATATTATAAATAACCATGCGCTTTCCTGGGTTGTTTTTTATCCATTGGTCACAAGCGGCATTGTAATAACGCTTAAATGGCCCGAAAACCCCCCTATCAAGGGGTTGCAATTTGTGTGAAGTATGTGGTGGGAAGGACAACAACGTTATGTGATTATCTTTGCAATATTGAATCGTTGGTAGGTATAAATGAGAGCTATGGTTATCTAGGATAAGTAACACATTGTTCTCTTCGCTTGGTTTAGCATACTTCACGAAATGTTTCATGAACAAATAAAAGTCCTCCTCTTGCATCCAGCCACTTTTATTCCCACTGCCAATACAGCTCTCGGGACCATCTCGTACAAAATGTTCCTTGTACCTTTTCAGGGGAAATATAAACATTGGAGGAAGGGCATTCCCTATAGCATTCACAGCTATGCACAGGGTCACCAAAGTTCCTCTTTCCTGGGAAGTAATAGCCCCGATTTGCTTTACACCTTTTTCGGCAATTATCTTGTTCGGTTTCTGAACCGTTGTGCATCCAGTCTCGTCAACATTGTATATGTTTGACGGTTCAAATTTAAATCGATCCAAAATGTCCGCCAAATTGCGGAAAAAATTTTCGTGTGTTTATTAAAATTCATTGCTTTTGCTAAGCTCGTCGATTCGGGTGTACGAATAGATAGTTCGGGGTTACGTTTGACAAACCAATTTTCAGTGCCGAATTCGTTATATTCCACTGTTCGGGATATTTGCATTGATTAGCTTTAGCAAACTGAAAAGACACTTTTCGCAGCTCTTTAGTAGAGAGTCCATAATAAAGTTTTGCCGAACATTTGCAATATTCTACCAGCTCCAGTTCTAGTTCTTTGGAGAAGACTCTGTTGTGAGGATGATAGCCGACTTTCGGAGATTTGTTATTATTCAAAGCTTTTATTAATCGGCCTAGCGAAACATGACATAAACCATGAGCTTTTGCGGTCCCTCTAACGGTAAAGTTATGTTTATTTACTTTTTCAGCAGCCTCTTCGTAGACTTCTTGAGGAATTAGCCCTCTTGTTGTTTTCCGAATTCTTGGTTTGACCATTTCTGCAAGGATTTAAACTAAATTGTCACAAATTTTTTTATTAAAATGCTTAAAATAATTTAAAAAGGTGGTGGGTTTCAATTGTAACATGTTACAATTGAGACCCACATTGAGTGTTACAAACGTGACCACCCGCAGAAATTTGTTCTACACCGCAAATGAAACAACATAACCCTACTTTTTGAGACCGGTTTATATCACATTTGGAAGCTTAAAAGATGCTCTTGCAAACATTACCAGTAAAGCAGAAAAACGTGCAGCATCAATTGAGTTATTACCTCTTTAATATAACTGTTAAAACTTACCTGAGATAGTAGAATATACACTTTAAATAATAACTTTGTAAATAAGCAACCGACCGCGCCGAACTTCTGTCATATCTTAGAATGGAACAAGTGGAACCTACCCTGACAATCCCTTCGAATTCGGCCCATAGATGGCGCGCAAAAGTGTTATGTTACATTTAATGCCCTGTTACAATTGACATGGGTCTCCCCTACTAATAGAAAATGTTAACTCACCGGTTCGTAATTTTCTAGTCCTTAATGGGGTAGATGTTGGCTTTTTTAGCATAGCCGGGGTATACTGCGACTAATCTTCTATTGGCTCTACATTTCTCTCTGTAATCCATATAATAAAAACAATGAGTAACAATATTGCCATGATAAAGTGACGAAACAAACCTGTTGTTTGCTCAACAACCACTACGTCTTCTACTTCCACGTAATTATGCTCCAGTTGGATAATATTTGGAACATCAGGTTGTATTGCAAAAAAGCACTTTGTTGTAAATTGTGCATACTTTTTTAGTTTGCTATTTACCAGTATCGTCATCGTAATGTGATGTATTGCCCGTAAGTTGAACTCCAATCATATCCTTGATTTGCAATCGATTGGTGCAATATTTACATCTTCAACTGGGCCCCCTCCTGTCAGGTACACTGATACCTTTTCTTTTGAAAACTTTTCCTTTGTTCGTCTCTTGAGGTTTTCGTACTTATTTTTTAAAATCTTTCTGTTACGGTACGTGCCGCCACACGTAGCATTAAAATCTTCCGCTAGCTTCTCCCATGTTACCGTCTTACCATTATTTGTGATAGTGTCAGACTTCTTGCATTCAAGGATGTGTTTATACCGTCCCACCAACGACACCAATAATTTATCTTCGCGACCACTAAAATTGGGCGTACGTGCTTTTGCCGACGTGCTACAATTTATAATGTTAGTTTGCAGAATATAGTATAGAGATGATTTAATATCTTACCTAGATGAAGCCATGGCTGAAATTCGTCTTAGGAATTTGAATGCTCTACGTACACTGATACCTTTTCTTTTGAAAACTTTTCTTTTGTTCGTCTCTTGAGGTTTTCGTACTTATTTTTTAAAATCTTGCTGTTACGGTACGTGCCGCCACACGTAGCATTAAAATCTTCCGCTAGCTTCTCCCATGTTACCGTCTTACTATTATTTGTGATAGTATCAGACTTCTTGCATTCAAGGATGTGTTTATACCGTCCCACCAACGACACCAATAATTTATCTTCGCGACCACTAAAATTGGGCGTACGTGCTTTTGCCGACGTGCTACAATTTATAATGTTAGTTTGCAGAATATAGTATAGAGATGATTTAATATCTTACCTAGATGAAGTCATGGCTGAAATTCGTCTTAGGAATTTGAATGCTCTACGTACACTGATACCTTTTCTTTTGAAAACTTTTCTTTTGTTCGTCTCTTGAGGTTTTCGTACTTATTTTTTAAAATCTTGTTGTTACGGTACGTGCCGCCACACGTAGCATTAAAATCTTGCGCTAGCTTCTCCCATGTTACCGTCTTACTATTATTTGTGATAGTGTCAGACTTCTTGCATTCAAGGATGTGTTTATACCGTCCCACCAACGACACCAATAATTTATCTTCGCGACCACTAAAATTGGGCGTACGTGCTTTTGCCGACGTGCTACAATTTATAATGTTAGTTTGCAGAATATAGTATAGAGATGATTTAATATCTTACCTAGATGAAGCCATGGCTGAAATTCGTCTTAGGAATTTGAATGCTCTACGTACACTGATACCTTTTCTTTTGAAAACTTTTCTTTTGTTCGTCTCTTGAGGTTTTCGTACTTATTTTTTAAAATCTTGCTGTTACGGTACGTGCCGCCACACGTAGCATTAAAATCTTCCGCTAGCTTCTCCCATGTTACCGTCTTACTATTATTTGTGATAGTGTCAGACTTCTTGCATTCAAGGATGTGTTTATACCGTCCCACCAACGACACCAATAATTTTTGTCTTCGCGACCACTAAAATTGGGCGTACGTGCTTTTGCCGACGTGCTACAATTTATAATGTTAGTTTGCAGAATATAGTATAGAGATGATTTAATATCTTACCTAGATGAAGCCATGGCTGAAATTCGTCTTAGGAATTTGAATGCTCTACGTACACTGATACCTTTTCTTTTGAAAACTTTTCTTTTGTTCGTCTCTTGAGGTTTTCGTACTTATTTTTTAAAATCTTGCTGTTACGGTACGTGCCGCCACACGTAGCATTAAAATCTTCCGCTAGCTTCTCCCATGTTACCGTCTTACTATTATTTGTGATAGTGTCAGACTTCTTGCATTCAAGGATGTGTTTATACCGTCCCACCAACGACACCAATAATTTATCTTCGCGACCACTAAAATTGGGCGTACGTGCTTTTGCCGACCGACGTGCTACAATTTATAATGTTAGTTTGCAGAATATATTATAGAGATGATTTAATATCTTACCTAGATGAAGCCATGGCTGAAATTCGTCTTAGGAATTTGAATGCTCTACGTACACTGATACCTTTTCTTTTGAAAACTTTTCTTTTGTTCGTCTCTTGAGGTTTTCGTACTTATTTTTTAAAATCTTGCTGTTACGGTACGTGCCGCCACACGTAGCATTAAAATCTTCCGCTAGCTTCTCCCATGTTACCGTCTTACTATTATTTGTGATAGTGTCAGACTTCTTGCATTCAAGGATGTGTTTATACCGTCCCACCAACGACACCAATAATTTATCTTCGCGACCACTAAAATTGGGCGTACGTGCTTTTGCCGACCGACGTGCTACAATTTATAATGTTAGTTTGCAGAATATATTATAGAGATGATTTAATATCTTACCTAGATGAAGCCATGGCTGAAATTCGTCTTAGGAATTTGAATGCTCTACGTGACAAAGATGTTTACCGGGTTTGTTGTGCTCTCGACACGCTTGTGCAGTTTATTGGTTATGTACCGCACTTAACACAAATATTCTATTAAATGTACTGCTCTGGTACGGCGTTTGGTAGACGAGTACACAACCAGCATTGCCACCCGCGCCAAATCATCCGATCGGTTAACCGGCAGCCGACGAGCCCTGGTACAACATATTGCTTCTTGATCATTGGTCAACTTTGATTAACCGGTCTGCAGATCAGACGGTTTGCGAGTGTTGGTACAACCGGGCGTCAGTCGTTTAGATGTTACAATTTTAATGGGTAAACTAATACTAACCATGTATTACAATTAAGGTAACTAGCAAACACGGCGTGGGTGGGAGATTCGCCTGAGGCTCTCTTAGCCATTCGCGTGTGACATGTCCTGGACCTAGGGTGATATATGCACACTCAAAAGAAGTGTGCAAAATATGGAATAGTTTAATCTTCCATGTTGTGTCACTAGGCATGTCGTACTTACAAAGAAATGTGTATTATTTTATACCAGTGTTTTAGGATGTCAACAATAAACCGCGTCGCGTCGCGTTATTCGTATATTGACACGATTTGAAGGTCAACACAAACAATCATACAGGTTTGTCAATATCCTACCGACTGCGCCCCTTACCACTTTAATAAAACATTATAAATTTTTAATAAGTGTTTTTATTTTTTTGTTAGCTCAACGTACAATAATATGTTTACGGAGATATATATTATTATAATGAACTGAATTAATGAATTATAATGAATCTAATCTACTGGAAAACAAAGCAAGCATTAAATAATATGTTTCATTCTTCTGTTCTTGGCAACTTCTTAGATTGCGTCGTTCGTCGGTGGTAACTATAGCACTGATGTTGACAAAGCTACTCCCATTTCACGTTTTGACCAATCCGCTTGTACCATAAATTCACGATTGAAATCTGGAGCTGAACATCGGACAAGAATTTGCATTCGTGGATGATGTGAATGTAAGAATTATAGAGACAGACGATGAAGAGGGATCCGCGGAAATTGATTCCTGAATTTTTTCATTTGTTTAATGGATTAATTTATAATATGAATCTATATTTACTATTGTGCCAGATAGGAATATCTAATACTAACGCAATTGAAGAATGTGGATTTTGTTCTAGAAAAATTAGTAATCGTGGTATTCGGACCTCATTACCCCTGAGATGTCGTTCACTTGGTTGTAAATTAATGTTGGTTGATCCATCAGCGCTTGTTGTACAGGACCCGAATCCGAAATTGTCATGCCGGGTCTACACTCGCGTTGCGAATCGCGGCGTGAATTCACGCCGCGATTCGCGCTCGGATTCAACGACGAACGTGCTCCTCCACACTAGCAAAATTTGCAGTATAGTTCGAGCTTTCAACTATGGATGATGAAGTAGCAGCTGGTGCTGCCGCGGCGTTTTGCGCAATAGCATACTACAATTACGTGTACATTGAAAATACAAAGGAAATACAGAAAAAGTTGAAAAAAAGAAGATTCATCCTTGTGTGAGTTGTGAATATTTTAATGTAATCAATATAAATTATTTGTTGCAGTCTAATTATGGACAGGCAGTTGTCTGAATTAGTTTATGAACCTTCTGGAGAATTTAGAAAATTCGTCCGAATGTCATTGGAGGATTTTGAATATTTCCTCAATAAGGTTTCACCCATGATTGCTAAACGAGATACTCAATAACGGAAAGCCATTCCTGCTCGAGAGCTTCGAGAGTCATCACTATTTATTCAAAATTTCACCTCAACTAATTTCTACGATTGTACCGGAAGTATGCCATGCATTGAATGTAGTCTTGAAGGAAGAGATTAAGGGAATGAAACAAAGTGTAATACTGAGAGTTATATTATAATAAAAAATAGAAAATACATCCCACTTAACTATCGCCTAGTGCGCTATTGAATGCCTCATTAATAATATTATATTCTAGAGTGGCACTAGGTTGCTGAGTTTGGGAACGATTGGGCGTATTGTAGTGTAGAGTGTCACTAGGTGGCTGAGTTTGGGAACGATGGGGATAGTGGTTGTAAAAATAGGTGGATTGGGGCGACGGATATAGAGAAGGAATACTAGTCAGAGGTAAAGAAGATGAGGAGTTCGTACTACACAGCTTTGCCGGCGTAAAAACATACCATCTATTGCATACATGTATTGCCAGTTTTCATCTTCTGGAAGTTGTCTCAACTTTCTGGCCAACATTTTCCCATATAAGTCACAATCATCGTCTGGTTGAGGATTGTTTTTATTGATGGCTGTTTTCAGTGTATCACGGGCATCTTTAACAACATGGCTAGCCTCTTGTAACTCGGGTGGATGCTTGCGTTTACGGACTGTTTCTGATACCTTCCTTGGGGCATGTACATTCTCATTTTGATCCCACGTTACTTCTTCAACCTCTTCATCGCTAATCACTGGTTGTTCTTCCTGAAATTAGAAGCAAGAATGTAATGAGTATTATTTTCCTTACAGATTCCATCGTGTGCTGCAGAATGGCTATCAATCGAAAAAGGATTCGCGAGTAAATTTCCACGAGGTATTGGTGCAATTCATGGGAAACACATAGTAATGCAATGCCCAATGAATTCAGGACCTGAATATTTCAAATACAAGAAAACATCCAGAATAGTTCTGTTAGCTGTAGTAGACAGCAATTACAAGTTTATTTTTGCTGATATAGGATGTCAAGGTCGAATAAGTGACGGAGGCGTATTTACTAATAGTTTATTCTGGAAAAAATATGCTCGAACCAATTAAATATACCTACATCGCGCCCTCTCCCTGGATCAAATGTGGATGTCCCGTTTGTCTTTCTGGGCGACGAACAATGGGCCAGGATTTTAAAAACCTGGCCAAAATTATTTAAAATTATTTATGTTTATTGAAATGAAGAAAAGATATTTATTACTACTTAACATTATATTAATAGAAGAATACTTATTAATATATAAAAAATATGACAATTTAGTTATTAATTTCATTATTTGGTAATTAATTTACTTTTAATCACTTTCATCTGAACTTTCTTTATTTGTTGACAACCGATGGTCAATATTCTCTTCGATATTCTCCTGGCCAGATGGTACATTTTCATCTGGGGCGCAAAGTAACTGCATCACCTGTCTATTAAGTGACCCACTCAGCTTTTGAGGTAATTTCCGCAAACTAGTGATGGAAGGATCGGACGATACAAGAAGGCAATTCAGCAAATCTTCCATGGTGTTTTCGCGTGACCTCTGCTAAATATTTTTAGATCTTTGTTTCTGCATTCTTGAGCTTCTTCGGAGAGTTGTCCGATTGGCAGAAGTGCATAATCAATAATGTTAGAACCATGGATTAAAATTTTGTTAACACTCACAGGCATATAAAACCAAGGATACTCTTGGACAAATAATTGTGCTGTTTCTGTTGCATACAGATCAAATTTATTTTTATCGATCTTGTATCCTGATGATATTGTCTGCAATATTGTGCCAAATCGTGAAATTATGTTAATATTAATGCCGGTTATGCGAGCTGTCACTTCTATATATTTAAAAAACTTTCTGGCTGTATTGCCGGGGGAGGGGAGGGGGAGAGCGGTTGAGGGAGAGGGGGTGATGGGGGGGGGGGGGGGGGGGGGTAAGGGGTCGAGGGAGAGGGGGAAGGAGGGAGAGGGGGAAAGAGGGAGAGGGTATGCGATAGAGGTGTTGTAAAGTAGAGAGAGGGCATTAAGGGAGTATGACTTTGCAGATGATGGGCAGTCATACGGTATAGGGGTTTCGGGGCTGGGGTAGCGCGAGGTACGATATGGCTTGTGACTAAAGAATAAATCAATTTTTAGTCTACATTATGACTAATGAATCATCAATCGGGAAATGCAAGATTAATGACTAATTAAGTACACATTTGTCATTACAAGCGTATGCGCAAGATTAGTCATTAGACTTCGATCAGTTATTCGACGAAAAATGTCCATCACTGATTGGTAGTACTATTGTTCGTGTGACCATGAAACCAATTACATTTGAATTATATTTTTACAGGGTCTTCCAATACACAATTGGCTTTTGCGAGAAATGATATTTTCTTCATGATTAAAGAAGACATGAAAGATGATTATCACGTCATTATTAATGCCAGATGATGAGCAAGATTTTTGTTACTAAAGTGCTAATAAAATAATATTTGTAACTTACGCTTTTATTAATCTTGACCAGATTATCTCCGCAATACCACTAATGTAACGCATTTTATTGGTTGCACTCCACGAAAAATATTCTGCCACATTGCAACTGCCAGTTTACTTTTTGTAATTTTCTCTTCGAATTCGTAATCAGCGACCTCAAAAACCCCCGATTACTGAGTTTAAACTCAAATGGAAGCATTTATAGAAAAATGTTCCGCCATATTGGATCCGTTATTTTGTTCTTTTTTTCTAATTTGACTTCGGATTCATAATTAGCGACCTCAAAAACTCCCGAACAGTGAGTTTCCTCTACAATGGACGTATTTATGGAAAAATGTTCCGCCATATTGGATCTGCCATTTTGTTTATTGTCATTTTAACTTCGAATTCGTAATCACCGACCTCCAAAACTCCCTAAAAGTGAGTTTCAGCTAAAATGAAAGTATTTATAGAAAAAATTTCCGCCATATTGGATCCGCCATTTTGTTTTTTGCACTTTTGACTTCGGATTCGTAATCGGCGACCTCAAAAACTGCCGAATAGTGAGTTTCAGCTAAAGTGGAAGTATTTATAGAAAATTGTTCCGCCATTTTGTTTTTTTGCACTTTTGTTTTGGCATAGTAATCAGCAAACTAAAAACTTCTCGCTTTGTGAGTTTCAGCTAAATTCCAGAACGCTTTCGTATTTTGACCAGCATTTTAGGTATCTGCCCCACTGTGCCAGGTGCGGATAATTTTTTGGAAAAAACACATCCGCCTGGATTTGAACCAGGAACCCTCCAATTGCCGGTTGACAGCTCCCCAATTGAGCTACAGAGGCGATAGAAATTTATAAGTTTTATTTGTCACTTCAGGACTTGCAATACGAGTTTTCGAATTAAACAAACCCGTCGTGACACCTATTGGGGCTAGATGGAAGTTTGGTAACTAGGAATCGCCAATGTTTATTGCTAAACAGCTCATATAGATGAATAAATTCAAGGGAAAATGGTTATTACTCAACTGAGAGAGCTGTCAACCGGCAATTGGAGGGTTCCTGGTTCAAATCCAGGCGGAGGTGTTTTTTCCAAAAAGTTATCCTCACCTGGGTTAATTATCATTCGCTTCTTTAGTTGATTCTATATTACTGACGAGTTTACGTAATAACCATTTTCCCTTGAATTTATTCATCTGTACGAGCTGTTTAGCAATAAACATTTAGCGATTCCTAGTTACCAAACTTCCATCTAGCCCCAATAGGTGTCACGACGGGTTTGTTTAATTCGAAAACTCGGATTGCAAGTCCTGAAGTGGCAAATAAACCTATTAATTTCCATCGCCTCTGTAGCTCAACTGGGAGAGCTTTCAACCGGCAATTGGAGGGTTCCTGGTTCAAATCCAGGCGGAGGTGTTTTTTCCAAAAAATTATCCTCACCTGGGTTAATTATCATTCGCTTCTTTAGTTGATTCTATATTACTGACGAGTTTACGTAATAACCATTTTCCCTTGAATTTAATCATAGTTAACAGCATCGTATATTTGATAAACAAAGATTTGTTGTTGGTACGAAATTTATAAGGCGTCAGACTATTGATTTGCTGTTCGACCCGTTGAATTTATTCTTGGGCTAACTCTGCGTTTTCCTTATTGAACTGAATTTTGATTGGTCTGCAGTATCTCACAGAAGATGGGCGAGGATTTTGCCACAGAATAGATGTTGAGCCATCCGAATGTTTATAATTTAATTGTAAAGGTACAACAGACGTAATGAATATGTCTGTGTCAGTATAACCTTCAGATACTTGTTTGTATTGACTGTGGCCTGTACTTCCATCACAGCCCCACTTTAATATAAGATTTAATTCATTTGGCATATTAAGATCTAATGAAAGTTGTTTAATCACATCTTCCTGGCCCAACAATATTCTAGAAATAGTATGATCGAGAAGACCTTGTAATTTAACTTCTGCTGCAATCCCAATCGGAGAAATTATAATTGAGTTTTGATCCGGATAACACCTTTTTTTTAGCACGTCTAACTGCGTTGGAAGATGGATACATATCTGCGTTTCTCATTTTACTTTGTAAACGAATTTGGGTATATTGATGTTTTGTGAGCCTCAAATCTATGAACATTGATACAGCTTCATCACTTACAAATTTGATTGGTTAATTTTGCGATTGTTGCCATGCATGACGAATTTTAGTGACCCGGTTCGGACTTGTTTCCAAAGCTTCGCCAACAATCTTCATTGCGTCATGTCTCACCTCCGAACGTAAATTCATTTTTAATGCATATATTAGTTCGGGGTTCGTAGTCGCCGAACGAAAATCTTCAGTTTTTCGTTTTTTGGACCTCTCACTACTGTGTTCAAATGTTGATGATGGTCGTCCGGCTTGAGAAGTAGAAGGTAAACTTATGTTAGGCCCCTGCTGTAGCAAAATTATATCACTTTTTAGCCATGCTTCATTTTTCTTAAGAAAATTTGTTGCATTTCGAGAAGAAGTTTGCCATCTTTTTGCAATTTTACTACAAAATCGCCCAACGTTTTGCAGTATGTTTGATCGATACTTCTGCAAAAGTTCTTCTCTAAAAGAATTTATTATTCTGTCTTGTATGTTTTTATTTTTCTCGGCTATATTTCTTCCGGAGATGACCCAGACATCGAACAGTTTACGGCGCGAGTATGTAAGTTTATCCTCTGAAAAATACATCAAAATCTAAATTCTTACAAAAGAAAAGTTATTGCAAAAAAAGTGGGAGAGCTCTTATTGAGAACTTTTAAAGATAGATGACGTGTTGTAGTAATGCCACTGTTGGGTGATTTGGGGTTTTGGAATAAAAGGACGAAGTGCGATATTATCCTTTATTTCCACACCTCCCTTGGTGCACTTTAGGTTACAGGAACGCCGAATATCGAGCTGCCGGTCACTTATGTGCTAGTTATGGATTATGTAGAATAATGAAGAGTATGGATTTGGAACTGTGACTGTGTTGTATAATTATAACTGGCGTATCTAAGTAGAATGTCTGCTGTTCAAACATCTGCGACAAGAGTTTTGTCAGTTCCTGATGTCACGTGATACGAAAATGAAGACCCAATAGAAACTGACCTGGTGACATCAGAAATGACCAATCAGCGAGGTGCACGCTGCACGTCACGTTACACAGAAAAGTATGTCTCCGAACTAGCATTAATTGAATCAGCGTTTTTATTGTGTTGCAAGTGTTTGCGCATAATATTACACAAAGGCTTTTGAAATTGAAACATGACCTTGATGTCTAGTAAAACATCCAACAAAGAAACTATCTATATAATAACCAAAGGTTGGTTGTAAAGGGGTGCTTTACAACATCCCTCCCCGCTAAGCTTGAAAATTGTATCTAGGATTGGTGCAATTTTCGCCAACACTTACCACCGTCGCATCAACATTTTCTAAATCTAAATCATTTACATTTGGAGCATGTACATTTTGAATCGTTTGTTTTGATGAGGTAGAATTCTGTCTAGTATATTTGAAAATTTTATTACGGAAAATTAAACACACCATCGTCAATAGTGAGCAAGTCAGACAAATGGATACATCAATATCATGGAATTCGTGGTTGTTATGAGTATTTAATGATAGTGATTCTTCGCTGTGTTTTAAATTTTCGATATTATTTGTTAATTCTTTTAATTTGTTTAAATGATTAGGTGAAATTAATTCATTATTTTCTAGAATTGGAATGTTAATTGCTTTTAAAATTTGAGAAGATGATTGCTAATTTTAAATCTAATGGTGGAATATAATCAACAGTAATGCTACTGCTGTATGTATGATGTGAATTTAAAATCATTGTAGCAGTATGAACTGAGCAATTTTGGTGAATTTGCCAAATTCCTGTTCCACTCAATGATAATGACAATCTCCTATTAAGAGGATTGCAATGGTATCTATATTCTCATGAAATGGAATTACATATAACCAAGAATTTGAAGCGGCTAGCTGAATAAATATAGGTTTCTGCAATTGAACTACACGCTTTTCACAACAATTTGGTTGACGTTGGTAAAGATAAACTTGACTCGCAACCACCATGAAGATGGTTAAAATATATGGCTTTGGTTTGCTGACATAAATATAAGCTTGTGAATAATTGACATTGAGGGAATTCTAAATCATCCATGAGAAAATAGTGTTGTTTATTAGAATCTATTACAAGATAATTACTGTTAGGTGCTATAAGAACAATCTTACTTTCTAAAATATGAATTGGTAAACTTGAAATTTTCATTATATCATATGTTTTGGAGCTCGATATCGGAATAATTATTACAAAGGTCAACTTATTATTAATATAAAATACATTGGTCTTAATTATATTATAAAATAGATGAATATTATCTAAAGAAGGTTGGATTGGCAAATTAAATTCATCTAAGTGTTGATTAATATCTCTTAATTCATTACTTAACCGTAAAGGAGATATCACTAATGGGTGTAAAATACCTTTATTAGCGAAAACAACTATATCTAATAACTTATCGGTACTTAAACTAAACATGGTTACATACATATTAAACTCAGTGGGTAACTGTTCTATAAGAATCTTTATGTCGTTCTTGAGTTCGTTTTCTGTTAAGTTTTTTGTGTTATCATTTAAAAAGGATACTATACTGTCAATACGTTTATTAAAATGTTGAAAATTACCATTGTTATCCGAGGAATTTAGTACTTGTGCTGTTGTTTCAATAATAAAAGTTTGTTTCTTAATTAATTTAAGCAAATGCTGCTGATTGGCTTTTAGATTTGTGATTTCCATTTCAAAGTATTTTGCGTCTTCATGTTCCAAAAAGTGTTTTAGAAACCGACCCAACTACGTTAAGTAAGCCTCTTTTCGCGTTATAAAATGGGCCGAAGCGGCCGGATACCGGAGCAAAACCGGGGCTCCGGTGAAACCCTACTTCAAACCCTCTTTCAGTTATTCATATTTGCTGGAGTGGCCGCTGCGTAAACCAAATCGTTTGGAATAATTTTCAGCTCATCTGTTTTTCGCAGCAGTAGAAAACTTTTTCAAACAATTTTGACAGTGTTAGTGGTAGGCTGATTGGACAATTACGATGGTCATTTTTGCTATTTCTAGGTTTTGAAAACAAAATCACCGTTTTTTTTTCTAAGCGATTGGGAAATAGCCAATTTTGATGCAGGCGTTGTAAATGGTGAAATATTGTAAATTGGTTGTCGTGACAGGGACGTGTTTTAGAACTATATTCGGTATGAAGTAATGACCTGGAGCCACGTCTGGAGTATTAAGATTATTTGGTCAGAAGATGTGAGATCGGGGCGTTCATCATTTAATAGTGTGTTTGGTTGAATAACTTGATTCTGGCAGGCAGAGGCGTTGGTTTGGTTATGAGTTTTGCTTCCACTACCAGCTTTCGAATCTACTCGTCCAACTTTCGACACTTCAGGAGGGTGGTTGCGACCGATTCTTCGGGATATATGTTTCCTGGTACGTATATCATAGCTGGAACTATGGTTGTGTTCAAGATGTTCCTTTTTTTGCCTGGTGGTCAGGTCTGATAATAGCAGTTGTTCTGCTTTTTCAAGGGGTTTCTCCGTGATATTGTCGAAGTTCTGGACTGTTTTGTCTACTCCAAGCCAAGGGCTCGTTCAGGTTTTTGGAACACACAGCTCGTTTTGTTTTTCACGTCTATTATGGTATGCCGATTTTTGGCGTTGAGGTTCATGACTATTTCTTGTGCTGTCACCATCAGTTCTGCCTCCATCATCTTCGCTGTTTTCCCATTTCGTGCATGGCATTTGATGTCGTCCATATCTGCAATGATGGAATGCGCCCCCTTTGATATTCTGTTGATGACGGGATGGGTCTTGATGTGGTGTAGAATGGACACAGACACTAACATAAAAATGAGAGCGCTCGTGCAGTCACCCTGGTAGACACCTCTGTATATTTCTATTTTCTCACTGATCTTTTGTCCTTACGATATTTGGATGTTCCATACTCTAGTGATAGGTGTCAGTAGGCTCTTGATATTTTGATTTATTGGTAGCGCCTTTACCGTTTTTTTTTGTATAGCCTTGTGAGTTAGGCTATCATATGCCTTTTGAAAGTCGAACCAGATGGTATAGTGTTTCTTTCTTCTCATACTTGCCATCTGAGTTACGGCTTTATCATTATCTTATGGCTATATTTGAGTTAGATATTATTTTGAGATGGTGGTTGTCATTATCTTTTAGTCAGTATTTAACAGAGCTAAAGGTATATAATTTTTCGGGTCTGTTTTGTCGCCACTTTTGTGTAGGAGAACTACCCTTCCTCTGACACCGTCCTCGTTGAGTTTGTATTTGCTATTTATCGCGTCTTGGACGTGCTCTATCATATAGGTGTACAGGTATCCAGGAATCTGGCCTTCTCCTGGTGCTTTCCATGCTTTTGCGGTTTTTATGGCAATTCCTACCAGCTTGGTGATAGTATCACTTGTCAATTCCGGGTTTGAGGCTTAATGGGAAGAAACCTCTTGTAGCCATTTATCGAGGATAGGGGTTTATTTGTTACTCAGTTATTTTTTGTATAAGTTTTTATAGTATGTTGTACAGTCGGTCAAGTTTAGTTCATCTTCATCTTGTGCTCTAGGTGCGTTTCTTCTCAAGTTTTTTTTCTTTTCTTTTGTCGTAGTAATTCTGTTTTTAAGCGGACTATCCTATCTTCCGTAAACCGAATGAACTGCGACGGTCTCATGCGCAACTTTTCAAAGTATTTAGCCAGGTGTTTTTTCTTTGACTTATTAAGTCTGACTTCAGGTTCTGGATTTCCTTTGCTGTGGCAATTCTCGTCTTCAGTCTTTCTATGGTCCTCTCTGTCTGCTTGAATCTTGGTTCTAGTCTGGTGTTCCCTACTCTTCCTGTTATTCTTCCGTAAGAGTAAATCAGCAGCAAGAATTGCATCTTTGATCCGTCGGTATTTTTTCTTTGTGTCCTTAAATTATTTCAGTTGTTGGAATTGTATGTTGGAGTAAAATATTTATTGTCGCTATGTGTTTTTTTTGTAGTTTGTGTAGAAATTCAGTAATTTCTTTGGTTTGGTTTTGGAATGGACCATGTTCCACATTTTATGAAATTCTCTCTTCAGTTCTTTGATTTCAGGTATTGTAGTTGGTCTTTCGGTTATTTGTTGACGTAACGTTGTGGTGATTTCATTATCATGGTTGTTTTCTTCCATCTCTATAACCGCCTCTTTGCTTGGTGTTTCTTCGAAGGACTCCTGGACTCCTACTGTATTTTCTGTACTTTCTACGACAATGTTAGGTTTATCTGGTTCTTCGTTTTGTGGTGTTTCTTCCGGTTGTTCGGTCTCCGCCGGTAATTCGTGATTTTCATTTTCATTTCCAGGTTGGTCGGTTCTTCGGAATCATCTTGATCATCCCCAAGTAGCACAATAATTTCGGGCCAATGTGGGCTGAAAAATATTTTAAATATTGGTTCAATATTAGCTTGTCAACATTTTGAATTAGTGGCCAAATATAAAAAATATTATTTACCCAATATTATAGTCATAATTGACAGCATATTGGCACAATATTCTAGAATATCATAGCACAACATTTTAGCATACTGATTTAATATTGGCATAACATTTTGGTACTTTAATTTAATATTGGCAGCATATTGGCGCGACGTTCAAGTATAATAAAGCACTACATTTTGGCACTACATTGAAATAGTTTCTTTTAATATTGGTAGCATATTGGCACAACATTGGAGTATTTTTATTTTATATTGGTAGCATATTGGCACTACATTGAAGTAGTTTCTTTTAATATTGGTAGCATATTGGCCATAGAAATACTTTCTTTTAATATTGGTAGCGTGTTGGTACAACATTGTATTAATTTATTTTAATATTTGTAGCATATTGGCACAACCTTGAGGTATGTTAGATTAATATCGGCATAATATTTTTTAAATATTATAATTTATTATGATATTCCGTTACTACAATGCAATATTAATTTTTACCACTATCCACATATTAACAGAAGATACATATAGTAACAAGAAAGTATAACAATATTTGAATAGTAGTAAATATCAATATTACACTGCAGTACTGGTACAATAACAAATAATAACATTTAAAAAATATCATTAATAATATATTTTGCTGGTTTTAAACCAATACACTACAAGGTTCAATAGACTACCAATATGGTCGATAAAGTTCTCCATTTTTCGCCAGAAATATGATGAATAAATAAACGTCCAGAATGCTACTGATCCTTTATTGACGAAAACATGTGTTATTCTCTTTCACGATCGATTTTGACCCTTTCACCCCTTTCGACCCGATTTCGACCCACCTACGGGCGAAGCTGAAAAATGATATGCAAATATAAGCTCTCATGATCGCACAAACATTCGAAAAAACAAAATGTCGTCCATATTTATTGTACAAGAGAGAAAATTTTTTTTCGCCACGCCGTTGTGGGTGTGCTCCAGCAATGTTCGCACAGGCATCTCAATGAGATGAAGTAAGAAAAATAAACAAAACAGAAAACTAAACAAAGACAATACACTCACTGTCAGTGGTAATAGGCTTGAGGCAAACAATTCTTGTGTATATTAAATTTGTACATCGTTATTTGGGGACAGCCGCATGTCTTGTGTTGTTAGGAAACAAGGAATGCGGGTCGCGAGAGGGTGTTGGTACCGGCTAAGGATTTTGCCTTTCGAGCGTGCATGTAGTGACATCTAGTGGTACAACAATGAAATTCCAGGCTATGCTTAAGTTAAAACTGTGTAGATGGCAGCATGGGTACATTATTGTTATTAATACCATACTATATTAATTTAAGCAAGTGTGATTCAGGGGATACAGTTGTATCATTAAGGAGTTGTTGGCCACTTTTTATGTGTTCACCTATCTGAAATCTTTCAAGTAGACTGAGTTTAAAAGATTTATTGGCTCTATGAAGTATTGTTGGGGTATCTTGACTAGTTTTATGACCCTCCATAAATAAATGTCTTCCTAGAGCCGAGGTGGTTTTGTTTTTAAGGTGTTCATTGAATCTAATTTGTACATCACGTCCGGTTTCGCCAATATACATTGCTCCACATTCACAAACGATCTTATAGACTCCATTCTTACTGGCATAGTTTGAAGGTTATTTATTGTTGATTAGTAATCTAGAAATTTAATTTTTATTAGAGGATGATACGGTGATGTTATATTTGCTGAGGGATCGATTTAAACGTTTATCGCTATGAGTGCTGTGAAAGGCAATGGAAACGCAAGAATTGCCCATCTTGAAATGAGGGTATATTTTTCTTAAGTTAATTTATTTAATTATTTTTCTGTGTTGATTGTTTATGTCGTCAAGTATATATCCATTATTGACCCCAATCTGGGTGATCGTTCTGCCTCAAGCCTATTAACACTGACGGTGAGTGTATTGTCTTTGTTTACTTTTCTGTTTTGTTTATTTTTTTACTTCATCTCATTAAGATGCCTGTGCGAACATTGCTGGAGTACCCCCACAATGGCGTGGCGAAATATTTTTTCTCTCCTATACAATGAATATGGACGACATTTTGTTTTTTCGAATGTATGTGCGAACATGAGAGCTCATATTTGCATATCCTTTTTCAGCTTCGCCCGTAGATGACCCTAACTAGGGTCGAAATCGATCGTGAAAGAGAATAACACATGTTTTCGTCAATAAAGGATCAGTAGCATTCTGGACTTTTATTTATTCATCAGACTACCAATATTAAAACAAAGTACTACAATGTTGTGCAAATATTCTGCTTATTATTGGCAGCATAATTATAAATACAATACTATAAAAATATATAATAATTAAAAATAGATACATTAATATAAAAATTACTTAATAGTTATACTTACTGGTGTCAATTTGGCTCATGGACCTTATACTTACTGGTTTCAATTTAGCTCATGGTCCTGGTTTATATTTACTTATAAGTTGTTACACCGCCGTTTTCATTAATCTCTTCTGGGCAGATTATTGTCGGTTCAGGTTGGAATTTCAAACGCGTCCGCCTGCGGTGGTGCCCTCTGTGTACGGGTGGATCCTGGATGCGCGTTTCTGTGCGTTGAATCCGTTAGAGGGCGATACCTGTACCGTTCGGGAGAGATTTTTCTTAATTAGGTTCTGGTCGTTGGGTAATGGTTGGCGCGGTTTAATTGCGATCACCGCACTTGGGAAAAATCAGGCTTTCTTTTGGTACCCCAATCGTAGAGATCCTAGCTGTTTTATGGAAGTTGGAAGAATTTACGTTGTCCATTGTTTTTGCTCTACCACGCGTTTGGGGGTTATGGTGATTTTCGCGGTAATTAATGACTTTCTTGCTCCGCCCGGTTCCCATTAAATTCGCCATCGTTTTTCACATCTGCTGGTCCGGGTTTCCGCCCTAATTGAGCCCTAAGACTGCTTATGAGTTATTTGTGGTGGGGGTATTGCCTTTATATAGGAGTCCGAAAGGGCGCCTAGCTCAGTCGTAAACTTGTTGCTGTCCAAACTGCGTGTGTGTGTGGGTATTTTTCCCGGGCTTTTCTCCACATGTTTTACGTCTGGTGACGAACAGGATACGCATTTGCGGACACAGCCCGTGATTAATTTCCTTTGATGAAAGCCACTGGTTGGGGGCTGCCATATTCGTATCACGGATTCTGGGCTCACACAAACACACCAAGTTCTTAGAACCCTACCAAACATCTTTTGGGTGAGCATTGATTGGCATTTTTAATTGGCGAGCTCGTTTGCTCATGGCAATGGGATTCTTTTAGGTTCTTTCGCCGGCACAGAAGTGTTTTCTGTGGTCCTGCGCGCTATTTTTGTGACTAGATGCACCCTTACGATCGCCCCCCTGGTTTCGGTTGAGCGGAGTGCTAATTCCACCCTGCGCTGGGAGTTCTACGTACCCTTTCTTGGATTCGACAAGTTGATTGGGCAATTGACGGTCCGCTGGTACCCGAGGAGCTACAGCTTGGCCGATAATTATTCCGGACCGAAGCCGTTGGTGGAAGATACGCAGTCAGCTGCAATACGGCGGCTTGTCAGTCAGCGTGGGACGTCGCGACGCTGCCATTGAGGTTCGCACTTAACGACAGGACGCATCGGACAAGGTTTGACGTGCCTTCTTGTTTATTTTGAATTTTCTTTCTTCGCGACAACTGCGTTTGATCCTGTGAGCTACGGGAACACCCGCAGGTGTTTTAGTCTCTCCGTTACTTACATTCGTTTAGTGAATTGTTTGCGGGCGACAGTATTGTGGTCCAGCGGGTGACTCGATCTCCGTTTTTGTAATTTTTCGTGTACTCATGCGTGACCTCACGTAACTTCACTTTGTAGTTAGTTGTTGAATTTTAGAGTTTGTTTACGATTGGCCTCTGGGAGTCGTTTCTGTCGTTTTGATGTCGTAATTAGTAATGGCCAGCTGGTTTAGCTTGCCTGAGTTGATTTATTTTGATCCCTTCGGGATTTGAGACCATTGACTTAATTTTGTTTGGTCGTCAAGTTGATTTAAGTAGAGTTGATAATCGCTTGTTAGTTGTTGATGGTTAATTAGTAGTAATTAGTAGTTAATTAGTAACTGGTTTGCTGAGTGAGGTCAAGTGAAGTTTGTTTTGTAGGTGTTGTCTTTTTAAACGAGACTTGTTAGTTAATTATGACACGGCTGCCTAATATTCAGTTAGATATTGAATGATTTATTAACTTCGTTAATGGTAATTGTGCGCACCTGTGGCTTTTTGTAATAGCCGTTATTGTTAATCAGTAATTAAACGCTTTTGTTCGGGTTTCGGTTTTTAATATCTTTATTTGGGAAATTATCCCAAGCTGCTGCGGTGTTATCGCTTTTGGCCAAAACCGGTTCGTCGATTTTGCGGGTGTATTTTATCTTCGTTTACAGGATATTTTTATTATTATTATCATTGGCAATACCCTTGCCCAGCGTTTAGAACTGATAGTGCGCCGCCTTTAAAATTTCGGTTGCTTTATTTAGTCTTTCAGTAATTTATTTAGGCTGCAATTTTGTGGTGTCTGTCTACGATTTCCCCGACTTGGGATTTGTTTGTTGTATATCATCTACCGTCTGAGGATAATAAATTTGGTTATCCTAATAGCGGTCTATTTCTTTCCTTGCGTTGCTTCGTTACTTTACAGCCAGCTCTCGCATTCGAGCGAAGGTTCTACGAAGGGTTCAAGATTGCGTGGCGCCCTTTCCGGAACACCTTGTACCTTGGATCGTTTGTAATCCCCACGCCCCTCTCCCAAGAGTTGGTCGGTGCGAACCCAGAACCGTACAAGCACGCAGGTAGGACCGATATTGTCAGCGGTTGGGATTATTTCCGTTGTTTATTTTGCTTTGTTTTTCTACTTTGTAAAGTGAAAACCAATGTGTTTCAAAGTATGTACACCTACAACACTAGACTTAGACTTGAATAACTTGAATGTGAGTCTGGCCGCTCAACCAGCCATCCACTGCGGCCGCAGGGGTCTATTGTGGCTCACCTACTACTACTAGTAGCCAATTGTTATACTTTACCGTCCAGGTCCAGTTCTTTAATGAGCCTGATTATCCTATCGGGTGGTGTGTTCTCCAGGCCTTGTAGTTTGATTTTGGCCGTGCCGAAACGCCTGACCCTGATGCCATCCGCGGCTGGACAGAAGCAGATAATATGCTCTATTGTTTCATCATCTTCCAGGCATAGGCGACACTCAGTGGTATCGGTTAGTCCCATCTTGTTAAGACGATCCCGAAGTCGGCAGTGTCCCGTGAACGCAGCAGTCATGGTTTTGATGTCCACTCTGCTTAAGTTCAGCCAGGATTCAGTTCTGATTTTGGATGGTGATGTAGTCACCGCCCTACAATACTATGTTTGCTTCTTTTGTTAAGTCGAGTGAAAAAACATCTATTCTTGGAACTTTGGATAAGGTATAATAAAAAGAATACTTTGTAAATAAAATATAATTTTTAACAAGACTCCTAGACTTCCGCCGTCCATCACGATCGCCCGTTTTGGCCAGCACCAAACCGATCGCCTTTAGTATTTCCTGTTCCGTAGCATGTTGGTATCTGCGACGTACAGCATCTTAAAAGAAATAGAAATTTTAACATAGATAACCAGAGACATAATAAACATAGTTCGCCAAAGACAACATTGTTTTCTTTTCTACTTACATTCTACAAGGCCTACTAACGGATGCATTTATTGAAAGCATTTATTGAAATTTTAACATGGCTTTATCATAAAATAAACTTGCTTCATTTACGATAAACAGATAAAGATTGCGTTCTAAGATATAGATAACTAGTACAATAAAGTTTTACTGAAACTGTTATTATCTTCAACATCGTTTAATTTTGGCTGAATCGGTTAAAGCCTCATATAGAGAAAATCAGGTTGTTGTTAATAATAAGTAAAACAAATATTTTGTGAAAATGTAGGACAAAATATTGACAAAAAAATACTGGCTCTAACATTAATAACAATGGTACACCATTACGTTCGAATATTGTACACCGTTTACACTTTTTAGACTCTATAAACCGTTAGTGTTACTTGGTGTAATTGGTTCAATAATATGGTAAACACTTAACAATAACAGCTGTGCACAATTTCAATGCCGAAAAATTCTTTTTCCCTTTTCTGCCTTTGCAGGAGTAAAGTAGAGCAACTTCTTTACTTAACATTTTTTTATAATCAGTATCACTGATTTTTTGATGGTCTCACCTCCTACGAATGACAGGTCATAACCCTGCAAATTTTATAAACATATTTATTCATCACAACTAACAGGTCAAACCAATAAGAAATCCTCACCAAGTCTTTTACTCAATGGTTTCCAGTACTCCTTCAATGGTATCTACATCCTACATACTCCTTAGTGGTAGTTTAAATATGGATGTACTTGCACTGCTGAGTTTTGGGTCTGTCGAAACCAGCCTTTCGAGCATATTTTTTAAACAGCTCACTTCAGCCTGTAGATTTTTTTGATTAATTTTTATCTCAGTTAGTGACTCAAATATTTTCTTTGCAGAAAAATCTAAAATGTTGACCGTAAAGTATTACTTACATAAACTTTCAAATAAACAGACAATATATAGAATCATATCAATATTGTTTACAATATTAATTATTTTGAAAATATATATTCAATCATCAAGTCTGTAATATGAATACCAAAAGTTTTGTTTATTATTATATTTCTATATAAACCTATTATAAATTATAACGGTACACTTATACCGGTATGTTTACTTTGTGTCACAAATTCGTACGTTTCTGCCATGGAGGAAGGGTTTCTGCTCATAACGTCCTGTACGAGACGGATGCTGATACGGACACCTTCGTAACTAGACAACCAAATTTGTTGACAACCACACCAATGTTCTTATTATCAAAAAGGCTTCAAAATCACAATATTAGCTACCATGATAATAATAATCAACGCCTGAACATCCCTCAACAGCTTTCGCCACTACGGGAGCATCGGCAGATCCGGTTAATCACTATTATGGCCCTCGTCTGTGAACAGAAGAAGAAAAAAACGGAAATACGGTCACTCTGGAAGCAGGTTGTGACACTCAAACTCACCGCCCCCCAGACTGATAGCCGCGTGATCTGCCGTATGGGGTTGGCTTGGAGTCGGTGGCCGGGGCCGGGCTTCTTGGTATTGTTGTTGACGCCGGTTTGTCATGGACGAGATCGAAAACATGTCCAAGAGACTGAATAGAGCAATTTTTGCGCTTAGACGTCTGAGGCCTTTTTGCAGTCTCAAAACACTGCTAACTGTGTATTACGCCTACTTTGACTATGTTGTCCGATATGGAGTTTTAATATGGGGATCGAGTATTACAATGCGTACAGTGCTTTTGATGCAGAAGCGGGCGGTGAGAGTGATGTTGGGTCTGGGCATGCGGGACTCTTGTAGGTCATCGTTTCAGGCTCTGAGTATACGAACTATTGTAAATACCTACATTTACCAGGCCGCTGTTTTCATACATGGTTCGCGCGACATCGGTCACGCTGGTTCAGATGTGCACACATACAATACACGCAACAGAGGTTTAATTCGATCGGACATCCCCACGGGTCAGCAGTATGCTAAGTGTTTTATTTTTGTTGGAGCGCGTGTATTCAATGCTCTACCGGAGGATGTTAGAAGTTTGCGACCGCCGCGTGCATTTGCTCGTCGTTTGAAGGCGATTCTCAAAACGGAAACCTATACTACTCGCTAGACGAATTTTATAGAAGCCGGCCCAAATAGGCATCTTGCGTCGACATTTTATTTGATTTGATTTGTTTTTATTTTCAGTGATTTATGCTTTAAAAATGTATGTACCTTATTTATACGTTGTATTTCTACACCATGACGGTATATGAATAAAGTTATCTATATATCTATCTATCTATGGTCACAGTCTGGCTACCATGGCAACGAACGTTAGTTCTCGCAATGACGTCATAGTCGGTGCACATAAGCATACCGGTATACGTGACCGTGCATATCGCTCCTCTAACCTAAAGATATCATACCTGTCATACTATCTCTGCATGATGTAGGTGTTCCACATATTATTATGTCGTCTGCTGCATTTCCGTCATTTACTGAAACTTCTGTTTCCAGGACAACACTCTCGTCACTACTGTCGGAAATATTGGACTCGTACCGATATTTGTTACACAAGACATCGGCCTTGTGAATGTCATTTACGCTTTGTTTAAAAACAGCCGGATTTCCGTCCATTTTCCGTCCAAAGATGGTGCTACACACTGTTAATCATGTTGTTGATTTTTTGTCGATCTGATGTGTGCAGGCCACAAATAAACCGTTTTATGTTTATTAGCCCACGAGGAGGGAACAAAATCAACGGAGTTATCCCAAAATATTATGTCCCAAGAACTCTTTTTTGCATTCCTTGCAATTGTGATAATTGTGATTGCCTCAAATATAAGATCATATTAGTCATCAAGTAACAATAACGTAGTGGTAAATTCTTGCCAACCTTATTGGATTAAATAGAATATCCATGCAATATTCCAAGTGCAACGAAATGGGTTTTCCATGGCAAAACCATGCATTTTGTGTCAATATTCTCTAGATCGGTGTTAAATATATACGACCCTAAATTCGCCACTTCGAAACATTTAATTTTTTTATTGAATAGTGACACATGAAAGGGTTTATTTGTTTGAAAATTTTTGCCAAAGATCATATATTTATAAATGTCTAATATAAGTCCAACTTTAACGATTACAGTACTAACATCTTTGTTTTCTCGACTGGATGGATGTACCTTTGTATTTGAACAATTTGAAACATTTTTATCTAGAAATAATATAAAACATTTAACTAGTCCTCCTTATCATCCTTCTTTTAACGGTGCAGCTGAAAATGTAGTAAAAATTGTAAAGAATGCACTAAAGAAGTCGCTACTAAGCAACGATGTACTAGAACTAGAACTGCGAACTAGACTTTCTTCTCTTTTGCCAACAGATGTTGATAATTCTAATGAGTTAAAGTTAAATTTTGAAGCTGTTGAGAAAGGGGTGGAAAAAGTTAAAGAAAATTAGCTAGTAAGAGTAGAGCGTTGATTTGAATATAGGTGAAACCGTACTCGTTAAGAATTTCAAGATTGTAAAGAAACCAACTTTTATACAGGGTAAAATCGTAAAGATATAATATTATAACCAAATTAAAAACATTCCTTTTCAGTCTCACATACCTGTCTGCTCATCTGACATTTGTTCTAATTCTTCCGATATTTCACAAGATATTAAAAATGATCAGTGTAATAACGATTTGGTAAACGATAGTGAAGATTGTGCAGTTGAATGTCCACCGTTGCTTACTGAGCAAGACGAATATTTAAATAAGACACCGAGGCGAAACGTTCAGCCAATCGATAGGCTAAAATATTAGTTATTTGGCGATAAGTGTGAATTGGGTAGTAATAGAATGATTAATTTTTTAAGAGGGGAGTAATTGTAATAAATTGTTGAATAAAGTAGAACGCATAAAGAATATGTATTAGATTTGTATTTTGAGTTGTTTGGTGCGCATCTATCAAATGGGCTCTTGAGTACTGCGCTTATGCTTATGGTATTTTGTATCTGGTAACCAATAGAACCATTTAAGTTGATACCACAAGAGTTTTAATTACCCTTGCATCCAAGTATTTAAACTTAAGGGGTAACGCGACTCTAGATTCTTTGTAAAATCGAAAAAGAAATTTGCTTAAGTGATGGCTTGAGATCTTAGAAATAAGGTACAAACGTTTCATATGGGAATTTTTTTTTAAATGCTTATTCGATGAACATACGACCAAGTGTACCTAGCCGAGCGCACATGCAAAAAGTTTAGCGTGAGAATTTACAGTCTATTATTGGCAGGGTGCGCGATGCTGACGCCTCTACAGCTGTAGGCAGTAGTAGGTCCACGAGGCGTAAATGGTGCAGATTGCTAATAAAAATTACAGTTATCTCTGTACTGTATAAGTGGTCCGACCAAATTTATATTATTTATTACAATATTGCATTTGTTAAGATTTCTTCCTGTATTATTACAGTTGATAACACTTATTGTGTCCCATTATGATTATTTATACAAACGATATAGTATTAGTTCTGACGGATTGGATCACAACATAATGCGCCGTGAACTACTGCAGATATGTAGGCATTTTAGTTAGGTATTTCTCCGCTACGGGCGCTTAGATCGATTTTCAAGTCCCTTCCACGGGGTATGCACATTGCACACTCCCAATAGACCCATGATACTAGGACTAATAGAGGTAAGCTCACTAGGAGCACGCATTTCGGTTCGCTACGCGCATGACGTCATCCCGTGACAAACAGGCCAATATCGATCTTAGTGGCCCTTACTTTATACATAAATACTGTATACTTTCCTAATGATTTAGAACTTTTTAACGGCTGCCGTATTTGTTATTGGTTATTGTAGTTAGTTGTTGTATTGTAGTATGTTTTTTTACCTACCTGCTTATACAATTCACTGAGCACTTTAGCGTTATGTTGGAAGTTAGGTTAGGTAAAATAATCTCAATGCTAATTTTCCTGTCGAAATATATTTAGATACAAAAACAACTTTAGTACAATATAATATATTATATAACCGTTATAGTAATAATAGTAAACATTTATATTAATAATAATAATAGTACTATATTCGAATGCAAAGCAATCTCTTAGGTAGTAATTTTTGTAAATTTTCTTTTTCTTATATTAGAAGTTTCTTTAATTCTTTGATTTAAAATCCTCAATCTGAAATACATTTTGCATCTAAAAAAATAGTTTTTTGCTGTCTATGCTTAAGTCTATATTATTCGATTTTTTAAGAAGATTACTTAAAAATCCTTTTTCTATTTTTAAAGAACATCCATTTACTTCCTGGAATATATGTTCTAGTTCTTTACACTTGTTTAAAAAGTTGTCTGATGGCTTCATTAGTCCACCTTCAGAGACGTGATTGATCCAGGAATAACAAGGATCATTAAAATCAGCTATATATCCAAGATTCTCCTTGTGCCTTAATTTAAATGCGATATATCCTGCAAGATTTTCTAAACCATCCAACGTTAAATCTTAAATCTATTACAATATCATTGTCAGGTTGCAGATTCAGAAATTATTCGTCGTTCCTCCCCATCAAATAATTTTTTAGTCTGTATTTGAATTGTAAGGCAGTGGGATGGTCATAAAGACCCCCAATTGATCGGATGATTGAAAAAATCCTTCCAAGGGATCTTGGTTTAAATGGTACGTCAACAAAAACTTAATGCCAAAATCATCCACGATGTCCTTAAATAGATGTGTTAACGAATGAATGCTAATAATATTACCTTTTTGAAAAGGTAGTACGTATTTGCTATTTATCAAAGTACTAATTAATTTTAGCATATCATCAAGAATTTTGTTCTGTTCAGTTAAAGCCAAACCATAACCTTTCCATCTATTTCGTCCATCACATTGTGCAACTTTAGAATTAAACACATCAAACCAATCGTTTACAGTCTTAAGCAATTCTGCGCATTCTAACCAATTAACGTCGTTCTTGTACAAACCTAAAGTCCCCATCCTGGGCACAGCTTTTGATACAGTATGTGAGAATAATTTCGTTGCATATTCCACTTTCTGCCTTTGGGCTGCTTTTACACTTAAAACGCTTTCATTTATTTTGTGAGCTATATTTTAATCTGAATTTGATGTATTTTTTAAAAAATCTACTATTGGGACTGAGGTAACTATTTTCTTGTTGATTAAAAAACCTGCATCCAGAAAATGATTTCTTATTAGTTTGATCATGTGTGGTGTATCTGCGAAAATGTGAACTTTTTTTATTGCTTTCGGGATTGACAAACCATGTTTGTGTGTCTGAAATATTTAGTTCTGCCTAAAGACGTCTATTTCCTCCCCCTAAATCACAATTTATGGCGTAAACCGGGTAACCTATGTGTTCTAATCGTTTTATAATGCCAAACAATAAAGACTTGTTCATTTTTCGATCATAATCATAAAAGATTGGCTGCTTCCAATTACTGCAAATACCTCGAGCCATAATAACCTGCACATACTGCGAGGGCCCTAACGTTGTATCAGTTGCTTTGTCATAATCGTACACTTGTGGAATTTTCATTTCATCAAAGAGAATGACACAGGCTCTTTCCATTGTGGTTAGTTCAACATTTTCCATAAGTTTTAGAACGACAGTTAACACACCTAAAATACTACCTAAATGCACACCTACGTCTACGTTTACTTGTTACGCTGGATTTTGTTTGTTTTATTTTTGTTGGTAAATTCCATTAATTTCAGTTGTTTGTTAGCTGCTGGCGCCATCTGTTGAGTTGCGTTCGAACTCATCGGTGTTAGGCATCTATGTTGCTGACCTTGCCTGTACCTAATTGAGTTATTTTCTCAGATTTAGCCAGGGTTTTGCGTTTTGATTTTGTGATAACTTTGTGAGGGGTAATGCTCTGTACATTTTGATGGCTCATTTGTGGGAGTTGGTTTGGTTTTAGCGCTAATTGTTATTACCGCGTAATGGCGATTTTCTGTTCATTTATGTTGAGCCAGACGTCGGTAGGTTGGCCTATTGGGTAATCCAACGTGCTTCATCGGTTGGTTATATAAGTTTTTACTTTTGTGGCCTCCCGGAGTAGCTCGAGAGATGTGGGCCCTTTTAATTTTTTTATGTCGCACCTCGTGTTGTGTGCAGACTCCCCTGGTTAGATTTAATGTGAGATTTTACGTTTAATGGCGATCCAGCACTAGTTCAAGTGTTCCTGGTTAATTTCATTCAATTTCATAGTATAATTAATTAGTGGCGTAATTTTGGTTTAGTTCCTACCTGACCAATAGAGCGCCAAGTGGCGCTGGGACCGCTTTCTAGAGTCGTAAACCATACTACTTCTCTCTCGATTGAGTACATTTTTGACCGCTTCGACGACCTGTTGCACGCTGTGCGATTTCTACGTCATTCTGGTCTTTCCCTTTGTATAGTTTGAGATTGTGGTGAACATTCGCTTGATTTAGAAGCGAAACGATCTTCAAACATCGCGGCTTTTGCGTTTCTTTGAAGGAAGGGTCCATTTAGAGGTTATATTTGGTTTTTGGAATAAACCTCTCGCAATTATTGCGGATTTTGTGAATGACGGAAACGTTTGCGGTCAGAGAATTGCAATCAAGAGCCCTGACCACCTTGGGTACGTACTATATGGATTTATCGGATATCTGCTCATGGAATTGGTTATTTTAGGCTGTTAGGTTACGGTAGAGGACACCTAGTTGAGGTACCGGTCTGTGTACGATCTCTAATTGGCTTCTGAACTGGAATTGGCAGTCGTAGGACCTTCGGCACGGAGTATCGGGCTGTGTTGCCAGCGACTTGAAATCACCGTCCAGCGAGGACAACCGAGAAGAACAACGGGTCTTTAGGAGCTTTAATTGTGGAACCAGGTTAGCGTATCAGTCTCTGACTCCGTTTGAACCTTTTTTTTTTGGAGCGATACACTTTATTTTGTATCGTGACGTGAGCTTTTGGCGTTGACGATGAACGTCACGGAGTTTTGTTTGTCGGAGAAGCTACGTAGACCTGGGCCTAACCTAACTTTTATTAAACTGAAGGTTTTTCTAATCGCACTTTCCGGTTTGACGATACCGTTGAACGTTTGTTGATGTTTTGTTCGTCGGAGAGTTAGGTAAACTGGGGCTTAGCCTCAAATTTGGTAATCCTGTAGAGAAGGTACCTTGCATAAGCGCAGGCGTGAAATCGGCCTGATTCGCCGCTGCATAAGACCAGTGGTTCATAATCAGTTTTACGGGGGTACATTAAATTAAACTCGTTTAAATGCCCTACAGATGATTTATTATGCTGAAAGTTCAATTTACTTGTAAAGAGGATATTAATAATAAATAATAATACCATTTATTGCTCAACAGATGATTTGAACATAAAAATTAAACTCGTTGCCGCGTTGACAATTCTTGAAGGAAACTTTGGCAAGATCATTCTCGCCTCGTTTGCATTAGTGTTAGTGGCAATGGCAATAGTAATGGTAGAAGTTTGACATATGGGAGCGCTGTATAACCGTTCGGATTGAGTGTTAAGGGTGACTCACTCAATCCGAATGGTTATACAGCGCTCCCATATGTCAAACTTCTACCATTCCCATTGCCGTTGCCACTAACACTAATGCGAATGCATACGCGCAACATTAATGAGTTTTATTTAAAATTTGAAATCTAATTATCTTGTAAAATATAGCATCAGATTTAACACCACCATTGTTTAATAAAAGCAATCAGTGTTACAGTTCATCATAGCTACATTAAAAATAACAGAATAAAATTTCCTTGAAGTGGGACGGAAGGAGATTTATGGGCAGCATTTTTCTTGTTTTTGTTTTTTTTGTTTTTTCTTTGTTTTTTTTTGTCTTTTGTATTTTTTAAACAAACATAATACATAATTATGTTTTATAATAATACACAATAATAATAATAATAATCCACGCCTTAACATTCCCCAACAGCTTTCGCCACTACGGGGGCATCGGCAGGCCCGAACTATCATTATTATGGCCCGCGTCTGTGGCACGTCTTAAGATGTTTGGCTTTCAGTATTCGCCGTGGAGTAAAGGAAAACCACAGAAAAACCTTTACTCTGAAAGCAGGGCGCAGGATTCGAACCGGCGCCCCCCAGACTGATAGCCAAGCGCGCTACCACTCGGCCACAGTCTGGCTTATATATAACCAAATACAATATAACCAAATGCATACAATAGTAATAAAAAAACACATTCTGCGCTACTAACCCCAGCTACACATGTAACGATAAATCGCAGCGATTTTATGGTGCAGACCAAAGTGCGAAAATTTATCTAACATATGTATGTATGACAAATCGTAACGATTTATCTATACGATGTATCATACACACGTTTGATAAATCTGAGCAGTTCGGTCTGCACAGTTAACTCGCTACAATTTATCGTTGTGTGTAGCTGGATTAAATCAACTCCAACGAGTAAACTACACTGGGTTTTGCTGCCCAATACATATCAGAAATTCATTGAAAAAATTGCCATTGGCAAATTTGCTCCTCCAAATAAATTCCGTTATGTAGCTCGGAAATAGGGCCGACGAAATTCCAAATTGCTGCCGCAATTTCCTTTTCACCCTCATCCACAAATTTTCTACATTTTGAGTGTGGATGTTTGCATCTACGGGGTCAACAAAATTTTCTTGGTGGACTATAACATGATGATTGTAAATGCCACCTTGTATATGGGGAATGTTGGCGTAGCTTCGTCACGCATCGGAAATTATCGTCGTCCCTGGTAGTATATATCTAAATATAATTAAACTATTATATATAAACAATTATAACAAAAAAAAAACAATCGGAATTCTGTAAAATATATTTGTTTTGCTATTACTACGCAGTTGCTAAAATTATCTTAAGACGTGCAGACGCAAGCGGAGGCGGGTGTGTTAATAATATTGATGGACGCCAAACAGAGGCATTGGCTTCAGTATTTCTGGATTCGGTCTGTTTGGGCAGGCTGATGCATCGATTATTATTTCTCAGGATGTCATAGAAGTTTAAGATTATTGTTATAAATAAGGACAGTTATTAACAAACGTGTATACATGCACACTACCTGGGCATCTACAATCATCTATATACATTTTTATACCTTTCAATGATGGGTTCTAAGGTTTCCCTACGCCTATCGGGAACCTCTACCATAAAACATCTTCCACTGCCCCTTTCGATGCCACCGAAAACCCAATGTCCATCTCTCCACTGGCCCCGATGGTATTTTCTGATAAAAAAACTTCATCGATTTCTACAACAATCGATTCTCCGTTTTCGTCGAAACCGCCTAGCTGCAGTGGGTTTTCGTCAATGTAGGTTTGGCAGATATCGCGGCAAAAATTACACCAATCAATGGTGGTGTGCGTTGCAGCGTCACCGACACGGGTCTCGTACGCAATTCGTTTCTATGTGCCCACATATAAACAATAATTAAAATTTTGCGTAGCAGCAAACGGCTCTCATGGCATCAACATCCATTACTTTGTGCTGCGGGACAATCGACGTTTGGAGTGCCATGTTGATGTAACACGTCTGACTCGTAGGAGCTTTGAAACAGAACTGCCGTTGAAAGACCAAACAGCAGTGTTGCCACCACGGTAAACCTAGGTTTACCGTGGTTGCCACCAACATATCTTAGCCGGCCGCTACCTTTCACAAGAAATTCCGCTGCCGGCCGCTACCGAGGTGCAAGTCGGGGTACGCGAACTCTTATCATAATTTGAGATAACATACGATTTTGGGATGGCAATTTATTGGGTTTATATGGACAGCGAAGTTGATCACAGGGGAAACTGATATAGATGTATGTAATAAAGTCCACTGTTATAGATAGATTATTAACATTTTTATGTTAGGGGTTGGGTTGGCGTTTTGTAGGGTTTATATGGGCGGCAAAGTTTGCGGCAGAACGATATACAACTAATCTTCAAAATCTGCTAGTCAAAATCGATTATTTAAAATAATAAATAAGCCTACAAGTACGCTACCGGTAGCGGAATTCCGCTACCTGCCAAATAGAGATGTTTCAAGCTAGAAGATTGCCGCGGTGACCTATTCTTAGTATGAAATAAATCGGTGAGATGCATGTCTAAGCACGTCTATTTATTTAATATAGTATTTTTGGTATATTTTCGGAGACTTTCTTATCGTTCTATTAAATTTAAGTTCATGTAGAATGGTCTAACATCTCACAGTTATGAACCACTGGTCTTATGCCACGGCACATATCCATATGACCGAGTTTACGCCTGCGCTTATGCGAGTCACCTTCTCTACAGGATTACCTCAAATTTTATTGAACGGATGCAATCCTAACCTCACATTCCGATTGGCTGTTGTTTATTTACCGGTGCTTGGAGGTTCGGATAGTGTTGAGGCTACGTAACTCAATTTAGATTTCAATGTTGTCAATTTGTTTAACTGTTCTTCGCCTTCAGCGATTATTTTTATGGAACGTTATTATTTTATTTAACTTCGGCAACCGTATTAATTTATTTATGTAATCATTTATCAACGCCTGGGTTTTACTGAATTTATAGGGTTAGTTGGGATATTTTCCCCACATGTATATGCTATCTCGAACAATTTGGCCAATTTGTTTACAGGTACGCGGGTTTAGTTTTATATTTAAGTACTTTTATTTCCGGCATATTTAGGAAATATTGCAGCGGCGTTGAGACATGACCCGATAGACATATTAGATGTCAGAGGATGGTTGTGATTAGTTGTGATAGTAAATTTCTGTGATTTTAGGACTTGTTTATGTACTCGTTTGGTTAACTTGTGGATAGATCACCTATGTATGTACACCGTTGGGACAAATAAACTGAGTGTACATTCCATCGTTGTTTCTCTGCCTGTGTTGATTTTATTTCAGCTCGCTTTTGCAGCCAAGCGTATTCGTTCGCCGGAGTTTTGACTGCATGGCGCCAGTTGTGACACCTTGTGGTTATATTCCTTTGACCCACGCCATCTACTTGGTTTAGCTAACGCACCCCGGAACATACGATAAGCAGCAGGTAGGAGTTCCTCGATGGTTTTCCCCGTTGGGAATTTTTGAGTGAAATCTAGGTGTTACATACTTTTCCAGCCCACATTCGCAATGTTGAAGCCCCGGGCAGAGGGTAACCTCGTTTTCTCATCAATCTGTATGAACGTGGACCTGCAGCATACAACGAAATGGAAGATGCAATATCTTGTATGTTCCACTTTATTAGCGTTCCAGATTTTAGTTTACGAAGTTGCCCTTTTGTTGATATTTTTGAAATGGATTGCAGCTCTCTTTTCTGTTTATTTATTATGGTCTTCATATGGTCACGTTCTGCTCGAAGTGCTTGTAGTTTTGCTAAGACATCGTCACGGAAACTAAAATAAATATATTGTAAGCTTCATAGTTAAATAAAAACACCACACCACTCCATATTACTTATTTAATTGCAAACTTAAGAAAAATACATGAGAGCGGCTTGCACATCCGAGCATGAAGGGCACTGCAACTCGACTGACTGCGACACGGCCAATACGGGCGAGAGTCGTCCAAAGCGGGCACACGTCCCCACTTCTCCCCGTCGAGTAATGGCGCCTTCTGACCGGCAGCGGCTCTCCAAAACGCAAATATAATTCTAACACGACCCATCTGACGTTAGAGACGCTCTCGGCACTCTAGACCGCATTGTGGACAACTCAGTCGCCACCTGGCTCGATCACTAACTGGACAGAGACCAGATAACCTAATATTCAAAAACAAAAACATGTGGAAACCTCGGTTACCACCAGGCTCAACCGCTAACGGGACAGAGACCAGATAACTTAACATTCAAAAACAAAAGCATGTGGAAACCTCGGTTGCACCTGGCTCAACCGCTGACGGGACAGAGACCAGACAAATTGACGTACACAAACAAAAACATGTGGAAACCTCGGTTACCACCTGGCTCAACCGCTAACGGGACAGAGACCAGATAACTTAACATTTAAAAACAAAAACATGTGGAAACCTCGGTTGCCACCTGGCTCAACCGCTGACGGGACAGAGATCAGACAAATTAACGTACACAAACAAAAACATGTGGAAACCTCGGTTACCACCTGGCTCAGCCGCTAACGGGACAGAGACCAGATAACTTAACATTCAAAAACAAAAGCATGTGGAAACCTCGGTTGCCACCTGGCTCAACCGCTGACGGGATAGAGACCAGACAAATTAACGTACACAAACAAAAACATGTGGAAACCTCGGGTACCACCTGGCTCAACCGCTAACGGGACAGAGACCAGATAACTTAACATTCAACAACAAAAGCATGTGGAAACCTCGGTTGTCACCTGGCTAGACCGCTGACGGGACAGAGACCAGACAAATTAACGTACACAAACAAAAACATGTTGAAACCTCGGTTACCACCTGGCTCAACCGCTGACGGGACAGAGACCAGACAAATTAACGTGCACAAACAAAAACATGTGGAAACCTCGGTTACCACCTGGCTCAACCGCTAACGGGACAGAGACCAGATAACTTAAATCATTTCTAAATTCTTTTTTATGCAATAGTGGGTCCGCAGCCACCACTTTGGCTCAACCACTCACGGGGCAGAGACCAAGCACATAAATCAAATCCGATAGAATAAATAATAATAATAAATAATTATCTGTGTAGGTTTACGGCAGTGCTCTGCAACCTTCTCCTAGCAGTTCTCCCCAAACTTCTCTTGGCAGGTCTCCGCAAACTGCTCCTAGCAGTTCTCCGCAAACTGCGCCTAGCAGTTCTCCGCAAACTTCTCTCGGCAGTTCTCCGCAAACTGCTCCTAGCAGTTCTCCGCAAACTTCTCTTGGCAGGTCTCCGCAAACTGCTCCTAGCAGTTCTCCGCAAACTGCTCCTAGCAGTTCTCCGCAAACTTCTCTCGGCAGTTCTCCGCAAACTGCTCCTAGCAGTTCTCCGCAACCTGCTCCTAGCAAATCGTCCCCCTCTTACGGCAGTCTTTTAGCACCGTTCTGCAACTACTGTGCCACGGTAGTGTTTGCACACCACTGGTTTATGGCAACCCTTGGAAAATAACATTAAATAAATTGTGTAATTATGGCAATTGCAATAGCATCGTGTTTTACGTTTTGCTCAATTTAATTCTTGATTGGATAGCATCAATTTAGTGCTCATTTCAATTTGACGGCCACATACGATAGGTCTCATAACAAAGCTAGTACCAAAGGGCCAATTCACAATTAAATAAATGCAAAGCGTAAAAATATTCCACTCCTTTTCATTGGGACACACAAACTATAAGAACTTTTGTACTTCATGACAACGTTAAATTTTCTTGACATGCTACACGAAACGCATTATCCTTCTTATCTTTCTTAAAAATTTAAAACTTGAAAAGGCTGCTATTATGATACTTCAGAAGCATAAACTTACTGTTCTCGAATTACGTTACGAAGTACATGGAATACGGTATTGCAAACCTCAATTTATAATACACAAATTTTAACTCATTTCAAAAATTATGGTAGCCAAAACATAAGGAATTTTCGTTCTTAGGATTCTTAATTTTTGAAACACAAAACATTGATCACTTTCAATACTCAAATCATGATAGACAAAACAATTCTCAAATTATAATACCTGAAGATCATAAACACACAATTCATAAATTATGAAACACAAAACATTGATAACTTTCAATACTCAGATTATGAGAGACAAAACATAAAGAGTTTCCATTCTCAAATTATGATGCCTGAAGAATATGAACAGACAATTCATAAATTATGAAACACATAACATTGATAACTTTCAATACTCAGATTATGATCGACAAAACACAAAGAGTTTCCATTCTCAAATTATGATGCCTGAAGAATATGAAGAGACAATTCATAAATTATGAAACACATAACAATGATAACTTTCAATACTCAGATTATGATCGACAAAACACAAAGAGTTTCCATTCTCAAATTATGATGCCTGAAGAATATGAACAGACAATTCATAAATTATGAAACACATAACAATGATAACTTTCAATACTCAGATTATGATAGACAAAACATAAAGAGTTTCCATTCTCAAATTATGATGCCTGAAGAATATGAACAGACAATTCATAAATTATGAAACACATAACATTGATAACTTTCAATACTCAAATTATAATAGACAAAACATAAAGAGTTTCCATTTTAAAATTGTAATACCTGAAGACCATAGACTCACGATTCATAAATTATGAAACAGCAAACATATTAACTTTCAGTTCACACATAGTACACATACTTTTCGATTCTTAAATTGTGAACCACAAAATATAATAACTCTCAATTCTCTAACTATAACACACGAAGTACAGTAACTTATAAGTGTCTGATTATTATACACAAACACACAAACTTTAAATTCTCAGATTCACATACACAAAGTTAATAAATTTCAATTCTCTAGTTATGATTTATGATGAATATTAACTTACAATATTCAAATCATATTTTACAAAACCGTAAACTTTAAACTCTCAAATTCAGTTAGACAAAGCTAATAATTTCAATTCTCTAATATTATGATTTACGATTAACATTAACTCTCAATTTTCAAATCCTATTACAAAAGATTGTAAACTTTAAATTCTCAAAATTCAGTTACACAAAGTTAATAAATTTCAATTCTCTAATTAGTATTCAAGACAAACATTAACTTTCAAGTTTCAAATAATATTACACAAAATTGTAATCTTACAAAAGGCTAATAAATTTCAATTCTCTAATTATTATTCATGACACACATTAACTTTCAATTTTCAATTCATATTATACAAAATCTTAAACTTTAAATTCTAAACTTCAAATACACAAAAGCTGATCAATTTCAATTCCTAATTATCATACACACATTATCACATTACACATTATCAAACACTTTCATATTTTAAATTGCGAAGCGGATTATTAAATTCGTTTACCTACACAACTTACAACAATGTTCCATATTTGCACCATGAAATTATAAAACAGAAGATTTTAATTTTTTCAGTTTATAATACGCCAGACAAAAGTACCATCATATTTCCAAATATGAAATACAAGCGTAAGCTCCTCAAATTCACGAATTACAATACACGTAGTAAAAGTACTTTCATTTCTTAAACAATAAATGATTGGGACATTCCTATTTTCAGTCATGAAATAAATAAGAAATTATAAATTATAATACACGATATTTTGCATTTTCATCATTAAAACACCAAGTGCAATCACCTTTAAAATTTTCAGTGATTACCTAAACTCATTACGTAAACCAATCAATTATTAAATTATAATACACAAACCATTCAGACATTTCGATATTGCATCTATGATTTATCAATTATCAATCAAAAACCTTAAAAAGAATATTTGTTTTTATCTTACTCCTTCTCCATTCACTAACCTTCGATGCATAACATCGTTGCATACATTTTCAATATTAAAGAACATTCCATCTCTTCATCACGCCTCTGAGCGGTGTAGAACCGAATACCAGCAGAAGTCATAAGCAGCGCGACCATCCTGGCAAAATTAAGGTAGTGCGGCACATTAAAAACTCATCTGACATCCATTGACTTCAGTTAGTGTGCAATTCTCTCGGCATAAACAAATAAAAACAACAACACATTAAGTCATATCGAAAATTGACATTAGGTTTGCAAATTGCAGTTATGCACACCTGTACTTACATGATTTTCCATTCAATGCAGTGCAAATAATTCTCTCAACAAGTTATGACTCACCAAAATTATACGATCTGTTTTAAGCATCACTAATATTTCGAAAACAGACAATTTTTATCCGTAATATCATAATTTCCATAATATGATCCCAAATACTTTTGTCAGGTAGCGAGGGTTGATATTTCCAGTTGTTTCTTTGTTCTTGTATTTTGCCCGCGAATACGATCCCTCTTCTGATGTAAGCTTCATAGTTAAATAAAAACACCACACCACTCCATATTACTTATTTAATTGCAAACTTAAGAAAAATACATGAGAGCGGCTTGCACATCCGAGCATGAAGGGCACTGCAACTCGACTGACTGCGACACGGCCAATACGGGCGAGAGTCGTCCAAAGCGGGCACACGTCCCCACTTCTCCCCGTCGAGTAATGGCGCCTTCTGACCGGCAGCGGCTCTCCAAAACGCAAATATAATTCTAACAATATTTATTTAAAAATGGCACTGTATGATAATAATTTTACCATTATTATCCTTACTCAGTCTGAGTTGCAACACAGTTACTTGTAGTGCTGTTACCGTCTAAGGAAAGATCTTCATTTCTTTCCGAAGGTATCTCCTGAGGTACCTCGGCATTTACTGATGATTGGCTGTATTATATAAATATACAATTAGCTTACACAATGTGCGAACATTATTACTTACACATAGTCATTGATGCTTTTCTTCAAACGTCTTGTTTTTGCCCTTTCATCACGTTTGTTCATTTCGCTGTTAGGTTTTATTAAATTAACTGACGCCACAACGTCTGACCTTAATTTCCACTTCTGCTTTGGCAATCCCAATAGCTTCTCTTTTAAGTAATAATCTTCGTCCACAAAATGTTCGGACCATATGCTCGCAGTGATTACGTTAAATTTGTGCTGTTGATAACACTTGTGGACCCATTTATCACGGATGGATTTATCTTTCGGAAATTGAAAACACCGACACTCGTCATTATATTTTTTGCTATTTTTATTGTTGTTATTACAACATCCAACTACCGCACAATGCACCATTTTAATAAAACTTTTAACCTCAAACCAAACTTCCAAAACTTTCGTGTGTCGTATACACACCGGTTTTGTCACGGACTGACGTCACTACGAGAGTCGGCCAAGCGGTGAACATGCGCGTGAGCTTATCTTTTCTAGTCGTAGTATCATGTTATAGATCTATACGCTCTTATCTTATTTGGAGGAATTACATCCGTGGTGTGAAATATAACATAAAATAATATAAAACACAAAGATTTTGTGGAAATATCCTGGGTAAGTTCGTTGAACTGACGCCAGCCGCACAATGTTATAGCTATCTGATATAACGTGTGTTGTTCTTGATTAGTTGGTAAAAAATAGCAGAAATAATTAGTGATATTCCCGGAGTATATCGTGATCGAAAGGAAGCTGGAGATTTTCAAATAGAACTAATATGGCAAGAATTGAATCGTTTGGAACTAGAGTCGCCTCTACCTCCACACCTGCAAAAAAGTAATGTCGGTTGAAGATTATTACAACGTTGATGTGGATGACGTGTAAAACGTGCAAATCAAATGCGAAATTGGCCGAAAGTGGCAACCGTGACTTAGGATTTCAAATCGTGGTTTCCTGTGAGAATTTTGAACAAACTTTCATTCCGAGTTGCCCATTTGTTCAAAAAGGATATGAAATGAATAGCAGAAGTATCATTGCCATGCGCATAAGAATAGGTGTAGATGGAATTGAAAAGTTTGCGCATTCAGGGACCTTTCTCGTCAGATTTTTCACTCATTTTACGATAAACGTGTGCGCACCATTTTCACCGCAACAGAAGTAGTTTGCCAACAAAGTATGCAGAAAGCAGCAGAAGACGAAAAGGCTACAAGTCAATTGAAAATAGTAAAAAAGGGAATGGTGTAAGTCTCTCGGACGATGGATCATGGAGAAAACATAGCTATTCTTCTCTGTATGATTGGTGGCGCTTATCAGCTGGAGAAATGTTGTTGAAATTCTCATAAAATCTAAATACTGCAACGCTTACAAATTTTGAATAAAAAATAAATAAGAAAATGATAGATCACGTGCAAAAACTAATGGCACTCAGTACTGTATAAGGCGGGTCCTAGCTCACCCGCCAGAAAGTTAAAAAGTCAAACCCAACCCTACCCAACCACTCCAACCCAAAATTGAAACCCAACCGGCCGAAACCCAACACAAAACCCAAAATACAAACCAACCCAACCCAGAATATGAAACCCAAAGCTATTTCTCCAATCACGAAAGCTGTTTCTTCAAACAGGTAAGCTGTTTCTCCAAACATCAAAGGTGTTTCTCTAAACACGAAAGGTGTCTCTGCAAACACGAAAGCTGTTTCTCCAAACATGAAAGTCGTTTCTCCAAACACGAAAGCTGTTTCTCCAAACATGAAAGTCGCTTCTCCAAGCACGAAAGTTGTTTCTCCAAACACGAAAGATGTTTATCCAAACATGAGAGCTGTCTCCTCAAACCCGAAAGGCGTTTCTCCAAACACGAAGCTGTTTTCTCAAACTGGTAAACTGTATTCTCAAGCAACCCGGATGAAAAACATCTACATATTTTTCCGAGACTCCACGTCAATCAAAGTATAAATTTTTAAAGTACAAACCATCGATAAGCTTATGTCGGCTCGTACAAAATATGATAGAGTTTTGTTCTGTTTATCACAGAGTATATCATCAAAAATTATTATAGACCTACTTTCGCGTAGTGAGTCTTAACAAATATTTTATTGCTAGATAGAGAAAATAGTAAACAGAGTGGAATACAGCCATATTTTCACGGTTCTCTATTATAGGTATCATTACCTAGATTATAATAGTTTTAAGGAATTTTCGTGTGATTAAGATTCAACTCTAAATACCTTTAGCACATTATAGATTATTCGAGTTAACTAATCAGGTGTTTAGGTATGCTAAGTAATATTGATAAATGAGTAAATAAATTACTTAGATCATGATAGTTTTAAGGAATTTGAGTGTGATTAAGATTCGGCGTTGAATACCTATAACACATTATAGAATATTCGAGTTAGTTAATTAGGTATGTTAAGTAACATTGATACAGAGGGAGATAGTAAACAGAGTAAAATACAATCCTATTTTGCAGCTCCCCATTATAAGCATTATCACTTAGATCATAATGATTTTAAGGAATTTGAGTGTGATTAAGATTCAGAGCTAAATACGTTTAACACATTATAACTTATTCGAGTTAGCTAATTAGGTATTTAGGTATACTGCGTAATTCTTATACAGGAGTAATTAATAAACTAATGCCCCAACGTATATTCCACATGGATTCGATGAATCCGATTAACAATAGTGGTTATTAAGTGACTACATTAGAAAGAGGTCTTACTATATAACTGTTGGCGCAACTCGGTGTATATAACTCTACGAAAATGTTCCTCTGTAAAGATTGTGATAAGTGTTTCACACTTAAAGCTTCTCTAACGCGTCATATCTCAAGTGTTCACACTAGAGATGGATCGTGTGAATGTCAGCTGTGTAACGTTAAGTTTACCCGACGTGATGGGCTAACCAAGCATATGAAGCGAACCCATGGTGTATCTCAGCGTGCTATCTCAACATCATCTGTATCTGCCGAGGTTACTCCACAAAGAAAGTTAGATGTACCGTCAACATCCGGTCGAGGTGTTAACGAGCGAAAAACAGCGGCAACACCTAGAAACGTTCAAGCACCCAAGCACAATCTTCACCACCTACCACTACTAGGATCGTGCTACCCACTAATAAACCAAGCCGTCAATCGCAGACACCGTCAACATCTGGTCTAGGTCGAAACGAAGAGAGACCGAAACCACCATCGCCTCATAGAAGTGATCACCCATTGCAGGCTCCATCAACATCTGGTCGAGGTCTTAAGAGACCGAAATCACCATCACCCCATAGAAGTGATGAGGGTTCCTACCTTTTCGAGTTTTGTGGTAGCGATTTTAAATCTTTTAAATCTCTTAAACATCATTTGTGGTCCCACGACAACCGTCTGATCAATGATGACGCACACCATGGAAGCGACGTGGATTCATACCTTTGTGCATATTGTGGTAGTGATTTTATATCCATTAAAGCTCTTGAACTTCATTTGCGGACCCATCATAGCAGCTAGCAACCCGTGAAGGAGAATATCAGGTGTTGAGGAAACACTCCCTTGCGAATATTGTGGCACCGCTTTCAACTGTACCAACTCACTCGCACGTCATCTTCGGACTCGCCATACCTATACGATCAGTGAAGAGGTTGAACAGTTAGCAACCTGCTATAAAAACCGAATGGCGAGTTATAAAATTAACTGTTCGAGGTCAGATGAGGATATACCGGCGTATCTGAATAGGATGCAGACTCAATTTAGGGAGCTTATACAACAACATCAAGCTGATGACAAGTGCCTTAAAGTTCAAATCGAATTCTTTGCCGTATTTATTAAAACATGTGTGGGTGAAAATGGTGTAGAAAAGATAATTTCATCTCTTAAAAGTTTTAATACACGTTATCAGGTTGTGGAACCCGGGATTGATTTGACTGTGACTTATAGTGAAATGGCTCAAAATATTGTCGTAAAGAGTGGAGAGTTTCAAGAACGTGACTCAGGATGGGGTTTCTTAGCCATCTCCCACCTGGAAGTGAACATCAATAAAGAAATCAGAAAAAAAGATGGCGGATAGTGAATAGTGTGTGCATAAATCGTTGCTACGTTAAAGACATTTTCTGCATATAATAGTGCCCTTTAATTATTATAAACACAGTGCGGGAGTATTGCGTAACTGTTTGGGATTGTGCGGGCATAGTTTTCCGTTCTGACCGGCAGTTTTAAGTGGGTGTGTGGTAATATGCGATTAAGTAGGCAGGATTTTGAAAATAACAAGTTATGTCAGTTAAAATAGTCAGCAACAGTCAGCAAGACAGAAACGAAATACACAAGACACATTTAAGAAGCCGAGAGACTACACATAGGACACATAGGACAGATTTAAGAAGCCCGAGAGTACAGACATACGCATTATTGAAATTGTTACATTATCAACATATATTGTGAAAAGTTAAATGAAGTTTATTACATTGACACAAGTCAAACGCATTTATGTCATCATACTACATTTGGCGACGAGGAACTAAGTGCTGGAACTAATTTGTTTGGACAGAATTGGAGAGATGACTGAGAGGAAGGAACAGGAAGAGAATACGAATGATAGGAACGATTTCTACAAACATTTCCGTTTCGATAGATTTGAACCTGAAGTTGAACAATGGGAATACTACTTACAACGTGTTGAATTGGAGTTAGAAATGAATAGCTTGATGACTGAGGACACAGCAGATGTGCGAAGAAATTTGCTGTTATCAAAAGTAGGCCAACATATTTTCAAAATTTTAGTGGATCATTTCAAGCCGTCAAAAATAGCAACAAAGACATATAACGAATTGGTACACGTACTAAATCGGTTTTATGGTAAGACTGTATATATTTTTGCAGAACGAATCAACTTTACAGGATGTTTCCGGAAGGAAAATGAAACTATTACGGAATACGTAAACCAATTGCGTGCATCAGCAGGGGACTGTGATTTTGGAAATGGTCTTAATCAAAGAATGAGGGACCAACTCATATTCGGAATAAACAATCGCGAATGGCAAGAAAAAATTATTCAGAAGCATTCCACAAATAAAACAACACTTGATGAAGTTGAAGCTACAGCTGTTGTCCTGGAGCAAGCCTCAATACAAACGAAACAGTTGACGTGTTTACAACCGGACACTCACGTAAATCGCGTTAACAAGTCGAAGGAAAGAAACGAACCAAAGAATGATAGAAAGGTTTCATATAAGAAGACAAAACTGCGCGAGTTACATCCAGATTCTGACTGTCTGTATTGCGGTGATTCGAAACATCGACAAAGGGATTGCCCAGCATTTGGAAAAATTTGTGGGAGTTGCGGAGAAGAAAATCATTTTCCCGTGTTTGTGTGATTTCAGGAAATGCAACAATCAAGCAATCTTCAAAATACAGACAGACCCCAAAACATTCAGCGCGCTGTGTACAAGTTCATAGCGACACGGAGAGCGCCAATTCATCAGCCGATGAAAGTCAAAAATGTCAAGATATTACGGTTGATGACAGAGCTTTACTAAATATTCGCAAAGTTGGTAAATTTAATAAAGTAATGTTATTAACCGAAATAAACGGCCAGGACACTGAAATTCTCTACGACCCCGGTTCAGTGCACGCTGAAATTGGCAAAACAGTCTGGAAAAGCATTGGTAAGCCTGAATTAACTTACTCTGTAGACTTAATTGCTTATGGTGATAAACCAGTGAAGACATTGGGGAAATCATTAGTACAAGTTAAAGCATTTAGAAAGCAAATGACTTTGCCAATATATGTAACAGAAGATGACGACATATCACTTTTTGGGTTAGATTGGTGTTTAGCTTTTGATTTACCTCTGCCACCTGGTGCGAAAGTGTGTCAAATGAATATAAACCAGATCGACATTACTGGTCAAAATAAAAATGGGGGAGAAGATGGAACAAACAAAAAGTTAGTCGACGATGTATTGCGAAATTTTCCAGAACTTTTTTAAGACTCCTTAGGTACTATTAAGGGTCATTATGTAAAAATTCACATGTCAGATAACGTCGTACCAAAAAGATTCCGCCCAAGAAGCGTGCCTTTAGCATTACATGACCAAGTCGCTGCTGACTTGGATAGATTAGTCCGATAAGGTGTTTTAGAGCCTGTAAACGCAACGATTAATCCAATTGCATGGGCCTCGCCTATTGTCGTTGCTATGAAATCAAACGGAAAAATTAGAATTTGCGCCGATTTTAAAGTGACCATAAATAAATATGTCCAAATTGATGACTATCCTTTACCGAGGTTTGAAGACATTACGGCTCGACTGTCTCGGGGAAAATATTTTTCAAAAATAGATCTCAAAGATGCCTATCTGCAAATGAAAGTTCATTCGGATTCCCGAAAATATTTAGTCATTGCCACTCACAAAGGTTACTTTGCCTACACACGGTTACCATTTGGTATCAGTTTTGCACCATCATTGTTCCAGCGCACAATTGACCAGATACTGGCGGGCATAGACGGTGTACTTTTTTATCTGGATGACATATTGATTGCGGCCCCAAATCTACATATGCACTCCCAAAGATTGAAGGAAGTACTACGTCGTCTGCAGTTTTCTGGAATTAAAACCCAGGTAACAAAATGCGACTGGCTCAGGAATAGTGTCACTTACTTAGGCCACAGAATTGACGAAAAGGGTTTACATCCAACAGAAGACCACATTGAAGCCATACAGCAAATGCCAGTGCCCGAGAACACAACACAACTGCGATCTTTTCTCGGCACAATAACTTACTATGGAAGATTTATTGAAAGTCTTCACATGAAATGCGTTCCCCTACATCGTCACTTAAAGAAAAATACAACATGGGGATGGACCGAAGATGACACACGGCTATTTAATAAGTTGAAGGTCAGTTTGACATCAAACGATACTTTAGTCCACTACGATCCTGATAAGCCTCTAGTAGTATCTAGTGACGCCAGTAATGCGGGCGTTGGAGCGGTATTGTCTCACAAATTCCCCGATGGAACATTAAGACCAATTACTTTTGCATCACGTTCTTTCAACGACGTGGAGACGCGGTACTCTACGATTGATAAGGAAGCATTAGGTCTGGTTTACGCAATTACAAAATTCCACCAGTACCTATATGGTAGAAGGTTTACCCTTAACACCGACCACAAACCTTTAGAACGCATTTTCGGAGAGAACCGACAAACTCCTAAAATTGCAAGTAACAGGTTACTACGATATCATCCTGGAAAAGAAAACTGCCCTGCTGATTCTTTGTCTAGACTTCCTTTGAAAACCGTCACAAATCAGCCAGGAATACCACACCATGCACAACTGCTGCATCTGAGGGTAGGAAAACTTTCTGTGGGAAAGCATCAATTAAAAGAAGAAACGCAGAAAAGCAAGACTCTTTCTAAGATCATCCGATACGTAACAACATGCTGGCCAGATAAGAGATGCATTGAAAACGATATACTACCATTTTATGAAAAAAGAACGGAACTTTCTTATGAAGAAGATATATTGTTATGGAAAGGACGTATATGTGTTCCCACTACCCTGCAAAGTGAAGTTTTGGCGATGCTACACGACGGTCACCCCGGTACAACTGCTATGCAGTCGTTGGCGAAGCTGCATGTTTATTGGCCGAATATTAACGTAGACATAAATAATGCCATCGCCAAGTGTCAATTCTGTCAACAGGCCAGACAAAATAACCACAGTGCACCTTTGCACCCATGGGGCATATCATCAGAGCCTTGGTCTCGCATTAATTTAGATTTTGCCGGCCCTTTCGAGGGAAAAATGTGGTTGGTGCTTATTGATGCTTATACCCGGTGGCTTGAGATAGTACCATTGAGGAACATAACATCAAGCACAACTACAAATACCTTACGTGATATATTCGCCCGTTTCGGGTTACCAAGATTCATCGTAACGGATAATGGACCACAACTTACTTTGCATACCTTCAAACATTTCTGCAGTGAAAATGGCATTACCCATATTAAAGTAACTCCATATCATCCGAAATCAAACGGCCTTGCGGAGCGCGCAGTGAGAACTTTCAAGGAAAGAATGCGTTCAAGTGACCAAACTTTGGACCAAGCTCATAGACTGAACAATTTCCTCTTTTCTTATAGAAATACTATTAGGAGGTCAACCAACAGAACACCGAGTCAATTAATGTTTGGGCATCATCTTCGTTCAAGGTTTGATTTGCTAAAACCTGATATTACTAAAAACATGGAGCACGAACAAAATTCGCAGAAAAAAAAAACCACGGTCGTGCTGCCGTCCAGCATCATTTTGAGGAGGGGGAAACCGTATGGGTAAATAAACCGCTAGAAAAGGGTTCAGTTCCCGGTTACGTAGAAAAACAAACTGGACCACTTTCTTACGTTGTCAATATCCAAGGTGTTCCGCGCCGTAAGCACAGCGACCAGTTGAGAAAAAGAATAGACCTTTGTCCTGAACAGGAGAATAATGAAGATAATGCAAACGATGGCGGACAATCAGATAGAGATCATACAGCAGTTGACATTCAACCATCGCCAACCGTTTCCAGTTGTTTGGAAAAACAAAATGCCGATGCCTCCTTATATCAACCAAATAAAATATACGAAGAAACGACAAAGTCAACACCGGAAACAAGTAAGAAAATGTTAAGGCAAAATCCGCCGAGAGAACGTGCACGTCCGGATCGTTTAGGATTTTAAATTTAATTTCTATTGTTTATATTTTCTTCGTGGGGGAGGAATGTGGTAATATGCGATTAAGTAGGCAGGATTTTGAAAACAACAAGTTATGTCAGTTAAAATAGTCAGCAACAGTCAGCAAGACAGAAACGAAATACACAAGACACATTTAAGAAGCCGAGAGACTAGACATAGGACACATAGGACAGATTTAAGAAGCCCGAGAGTACAGACATACGCATTATTGAAATTGTTACATTATCAACATACATTGTGAAAAGTTAAATAAAGTTTATTACATTGACACAAGTCAAACGCATTTATGTCATCATACTACAGGTGAAATTCTATCTTTTTGGTGGAAAACGTGGAGGCATAAATTGTCCATCTGCCGCTGCAACTCGTTGACCTTGACCAAGAAATTCGTCTACTCGGTTGTGCATTGATAAATATTTGTAAACATAAACAAATATGTCGAAACCAGCTGTTGAGGATTTTGAGTCTCTGAAGGATTCATTTTCACTTGCAATGGGGCGTTTTGAAGCCAAATTAGAGTCGGCCTTGTGTCTTGACCATCAAGTTTACTCTCCCGTAACTCTTCAGTCTCTGGCTGAAGAGTTTAAGATTTTCAAGGAACTAATGATCGGTCGCCTGAAGGATGCCATTTCCCTGGTACGTCAGCTGGATGATCGTGTTGACGATCTGGAAAGTTACTCCCGCCGTAATTTTTTGTTGATACATGGAATTAATGAAGAGGGGCACGAAAATACAGATAGCTTGGTGGTTGATTTTGTCAGGGGCAGTATGAATATCCCTGGATTTTCTTTTGATACTGGCCTTATTGATAGATCGCATCGACTTTGACCAAGAAGGAAGGCTGGGGATGGCGCTCATCGTAAACCAAGGCCCATTATAGTGAAGTTCATCTCGTACACGACCCGCAGGCAATTATGGACACATAAGAGAATGCTAAAGGGTACAAAGTTGCTGATTACTGAATCCCTGACGCGGAAAAGGATGACACTTTTGTCTGCAGCTATTGGTGTTGTAGGTAGAGGTAATGTCTGGTCTTCTGACGGTAACATTTTCATGTCACTTCCAAACGGAAGGATGAAAAAGGTTGGCAGTTTGGCCGACCTTAAAGGTATCAATATCTCGACGCCTGACGTTGGAGCTACTGAGATTAATTGTGGCCGGGGAGAGGCGGTTGATGACCAGAGGGTGACAAGACAGCACAAGAGGAGGAAGTGATTAGCCCCCAACCCATCCCCACAGAACCTTGAAAACTTCCCCTAAATGAAAAAGTTAACATTCTTCAGAAAATTGAACCTTCTAATCATTTCATTCTCTATTTTCTCATAGAAATCATTACTATACATCTAGCGGAATGTTTATAAACATTTGTCAGTTAATTTCCATTTGTTTAAACGAAGTCTATCTTTGTATCTTTGTTGTACAGTCATGCAGATTTTTGCAATTATAGTTATTGTGCCGATCAGTGCGCTCTTGTGGTGACCGTTGCATCGATCGTGCGGAATAGTTCTTTTTTCTCTTTTTTGTCATTTTGTTTGATATATATTTGCTTTCTGCATTTTTTGTTCTTGCAGATTTTTATAAACTTACTTGCTTACTTGCTGTTTACCGCTCGCACTGCCAACACCTTTTGCCTTTTGCCCCATAGTTTACCGGGTTTCTTGTGTCTAGTCGGTTGGATACGTAATTGTTTGTTTTTTGCATTTTTTATGAGATTTGTATTTTTATATTTTGTATAACGATTTTTTTGCCTTGAGTCAGTCAGGTCTCACTATGACGTCGATTGGGATGAATTCATGAATATTGGACACCTTAATGTGATGTCACTGCCCGCTCACTTCGCTGAGGTTAAGGATTTAATCGTAGAAAGAAAATTTGATATTTTTGCATTGTCAGAAACGTGGATATACCCGGACACTGACCACTCTTTGTTCTAGATTGTTGGTTATAATTGTATTTTCACAGGTCGGCCGCGACCTTTTGGCGGTGGTGGTGTTGTTGGTGGAGGAGTTGGCTTCTATATAAAGAAGTACCTAAAATATAATATTTTATTACAAGAAATTAATCCTTATCTTGAACAATTATGGATTAAGATATCTAACGTTCCTGTTCCTTTAGTTGTGGGTGCACTATATAGACCCCCTGGTCATCTGACTGAATCACTTAATCGTTTTGAGGCTGCCCTATCGTCTCTTGTGCCTGGATCTGAGGAGCTTCTTTGTCTTGGGGACTTTAATATTAATGGGCTTGACATTGGTGGTACTTATGGTAACAAGTTTATACCCATACTTGATCAATTCAGTCTCCACCAAATCATTACGGCTCCAACTCGAGTAACACCTATATCCGCCACCCTCATTGATTTCATTATTACTAGCACTGATGCCCCGATTGAGAGTTCTGAGGTTACACCGATTCATAACGTGTCTGATCATTGTTTGGTTTCGGCAATTCTTCGCTATACGAGTGAACCGGTCCGCCCCAAAAAGATAACTTATAGAGATATGAAACATTTTTGTCTTGATGATTTTATTCGCGATTTCGGCGAGATTCCATGGTATGCTATGTTTGGAATGAATAATGTCAATGACAAGGTGGAATTTTTTAATTCACATATTATATCTCTATTTGACTGTCATGCGCCAATGCGATCTGTGACTTTGCGTAAGCACTTTCGGCCGTGGGTCACCGATAATATTAAGCTCCTTATGAGGTTACGAGATGACGCTTATTCCAGATTTAAATCGACCAGGGATCCTGCTCATTTCATTTATTACAAAAGTTTGCGTAATTTGACCAATGCTTCGGTGCAGCGTGAGAAGAAGGCTTATCTGTCTAGCTTATTTCATAGCCACGATACAAGATGTTTGTGGAACGCTTTTAGGACTCTTGGAACGTCTTGCGGTAGAGCAAAATGTATTCCGGATACGATTGGCGATGCGATGCACTTAACAATTATTTTTTGTCATCGCAAATTCAGAGTTCCGGTGATACTGAATTAATTGCATTTTATAGTGACAACACACACTCCCATGTTACGGAGAGATTATCCTTTGCTCTAGCCACGGAGAGGGAAGTCTCTAGCGTATTGTACAAACTGAAGTCAAATGCAGCTGGATATGATGGTATTACAAAAAAAATGATGCTTCTGTGTTGTCCAGCGATCATTCCATTGTTGTGCCATATAATCAACTACTGTCTTGAATTTTCAGTCTTTCCAGACCCGTGGAAGATGGCTTCGGTTACGCCCGCCCCTAAGACTAATGACCCACGCGATTTTAAAGATCTTAGACCTATTAGTATATTGCCCATTTTGTCTAAGATTTTCGAGGCAATTGTTGCCACTAGAATGTGGGAGCATTTTAATAAGTATGCGATAATTCCAATTAAACAATCGGGATTTCGCCAGGGTTATAGCTGCACCACCGCACTTTTGGATGTGGTTGATGATGTCTTGCGTGGTTTGGATGATAGGCATATCACGGTGCTGACATTGCTTGATTTTTCGAAGGCCTTCGATACGCTGCATCACAGAACACTGCTGTCAGTGCTCCATTACGTCGGCCTATCACAAGCAGCTTTGCAGCTTTTGCGCAGTACCTTGAAAACCGAAATCAATTTGTTGTTTTTAACTCGATCAGATCTGCCTCGGGGCGCGTTACTTATGGGGTCCCGCAGGGTTCTGTTTTGGGGCCTATTATGTACTTGGTGTATACGACTAGAATGTGTGCTAGTTTGAAGTTTTGTTCTAGTCATATGTACGCCGATGACACTCAACTTTATTATACCTTTGACAGTGGCAATTATCATGACGCGCAGGACAACATTAACAGTGACTTGGAACTGCTCGTCAATCAGGCTGCGAAGCACTGCCTTTCTATTAATGCTTCCAAGTCATCAGTGATTGTTTTTGGTAATGGTGGTGTTGCGGATCACGTGAGGCGTTCAATCGATATACGTGTTAATGGTGCTTCTTTGGATAGGTCTGCTGAATCGCGTAATTTGGGCATTGTCATTGACTCTGATCTCAGGTTTAGAACTCATGTTACTGGTCTTCTGCGTCGTGCGTATTCCAGTCTGAAGCTGCTTTATAGTAGTAGGCATATTTTAAACCAGAGTTTGAAAATCCATTTATGTGAGGCTTTGGTGCTGTCCATTTTTAACTACGGAGATGCTTTGTACGGTCCCTGCATTGATACGCTTACAGGGACTAGAATACAAAGCGCGTGCCTTCGTTTTATTTACGGAATAAAAAAGCGTGATAGGATTTCTCATACATTGGAGTGGGGTGGTTGGCTGAATATGTCGCGGCGTAGACTCCATCATGCGGCGTGCATGTATCATGCGGTTATAGTGAAAAAATTTCCACCTTATTTGTACAACAAGATAAGATTCCGTACTGATGTTCATAATATAAATGTTAGGCACAAACATACAGTAACTATACCTCTTCATCGCTTGGAGTCTTTTAAAAGATCTTTCACGTACTGTGTGCCTAATATTTACAATCAGTTTTCGGAATCGCTGGCAATGGAGAGTGGACGTGGTTTTAGGGTTAAACTAAGAAGACTACTTTTTACTGAGCAGATTGAGGCGGGTGGTTGATGTGTTTATGGTGGGTGAGTTCATGGTGAGACTGACTGGATGCCGGATTTCGGTGGGCAAGAGTGGGCATTTATTTATTTATTAATTTATTTCATTACTATATAATTTTTATATCACGGTGAGTGTTGTGCGTGAGCGGGGATTGCGGGTATATATGTGTATTCATCCATATATATATACAGGGTCCTGCAACTAAGCTCCCGTCTTCTGTAGCTCACTTACTCTTTAAGCTAAGAGTTTGATATTTTGCAGGCTTACCCTGTACTTCAAGGTACAATTCAAGAAATTATTTTTTATTATACAGGGTGTTCCAAAAATGCGCAACGCCATGGTAATTTATTTTTTTAAATTGCATGCTATACATTTTTCTACACATTTGGAAGCCTTTTATGGTTGCCTACATATCACCAAAATTTTATTGAAATCGGTTGAGTGACCGCAGGGGAAAAAAATAAAAACCAAAAAAAATTGATTTTGCATCGTAGGTTTTAAAAATCAATAAAAACCACAAAATGCACCTCGTTAATAAAATTTTGCGACGTTGTTATTAAGTTAGATGTAATAGTCTCGTTAACCAAGTGACATTGATCCAAATTATATAGGGTGACCAAAATCGAGTGTCAAACTTGTCAAACTTCAAAGCGCGCTATTGTTCTTATTTTAAATTGGAACCCATAATCTTTTTTGGTGAAACGATGCGGAATTAAAGAATAAATATTGTTTCTGAATACAACCCCATCACAATTTCCAATATTTTAAAAGTTATTCGCCAAAAACTCATTTTTCAACTTTCCAACGGCAATTTTAGGTAATAAATATCGTTGAAAAACAATTTATTACATAAAATATAATTCAGAGAGGTATTTTAGATTTTACTGTACTTAATTAAGTAGTTATTCAATTGCTAAATTTACTGCAAAATTTACCTATAGCCACATTTCCGTCCTTACCGCTATAGGTAAATTATGCAGTAAATTTAGCATTTGAATAACTACTTAATTAAGTACACCCAAATCTAAAATACGTCTATTATTTTTTTATGAAATAAATTGTTTTTCAACGCCACGTACGATATTTATTAACTAAAATTGCCGTTGGAAACGTTGAAAAATGAGTTTTTGGCGAATAACTTTTAAAATGTTGGGAATTATGATGGGGTTGTATTTAGAAACAATGTTTATTTTTTAATTCTGCATCATTTCACATAAAAAAATTTATGGGTTCTAATTTAAAATAAGAACAATAACACGCTTTGAAGTTTGACAAGTTTGACACTCGATTTTGGTCACCCTGTATAATTTGGATCAATGTCACTTGGTTAACGAGACTATTACATCTAACTTAATAAGCACGTCGCAAAATTTTATTAACGAGGTGCATTTTGTGGCTTTTATTGATTTTTAAAGCCTACGATGCAAAATCAATTTTTTTTGGTTTTTATTTTTTTCCGCTGCGGTCACTCAACCGATTTCAATAAAATTTTGGTGATATGTAGGAAACCATAAAAGGCTTCCAAATGTGTAGAAAAATGTATAGCATGCAATTTAAAAAAATATATTACCATGGCGTTGCACATTTTTGGAACACCCTGTATAATAAAAAGTAATTTCTTGAATTGCACCTTGAAGTACAGGGTAAGCCTGCAAAATGTCAAACTCTTAGCCTCATGAGTAAGTGAGCTACAGAAGACGGGAGCTTAGTTGCAGGACCCTGTATATATATATATATATATATATATATATATATATATATATATATATATATTTTTTTTTTTTCTTTCATGTTATGTTTGCTACTTTTGTTTATTTTACATTGAATTTGCTGTTTTTTTTTTTGTTTTGTCTTTTGGGGCTAATGAAAAACAATAGTGACCTTTGTTGGTCACATTGACTTGGCCCCTATTAACTCTAGAAGCCAATTATGTAGTTCTTTTCCATTTTATTTCATTGCTTTGTTTTGTAGTTTTTCTTGTGTTTCTTGGAGTTAATAAACATATATTATTATTATTATAATCATCAGCCACTCCGGGGATCATCGTATATCCCACTGCCTCCGGATATAGAAGGAAGGCGTGCATCAACGTTAACAACAACGACACAGCATGTTTGGCTTGGTGTTTGATGGCTGGTTTACACCCGGATAGGAAGAATGCTAACCGAACTACAACCTACAGAAACTACTCAGAGGTATTAAATTTTAATAATATTCTGTTTCCTGTTAAATTAAAAGATGTCCATTAAGTTGAAAAATTAAATAATATAAGTATTAATGTTTGCACGCTTTCTGGAAGCGGTAAAAATCATACTGTGGTAGGGCCAATTCATCATACCAAACAAGAAATGCCTACATATTTTAATTTATTATAAATTAAACAGGGGGATAGAGGGCATTATGTTCTAATCAAAAACTTATCAGCTCTTACGTCTAGTCAACTTTCTAACCATAAAGCTAAGATTTATTTTTGTAATGTTTAAATAGATTTAACACTAATAAAAATGTAATCGAGCATAAAACGGCATAAAAAAAGCATAAAAATAAAATCAAGACAACACTTCCTTCTAAAAAAGTGAGGAAAAATGTTTTAGGTGAGGATGTCCCAGGGAATATTCTACAATTTAGTAACTATAAAAATACCTTATTAGCACCCTTTGTTATTTATGCGGATTTCGAGTGCCTATTAAAACCAATAACTCACTGCGAACCTAATCCGAGCAACTCATTCATAGACATGATCCATATAGCTTCGCTTATCAAATCGTCTGTTCTGCTAACGAGCGATATAATAAATTTGAAACTTATACCGGAGAAGATTGTGCTAAAGTTTTTACTGCAAACCTAATCGAGGATGTTAAATCTCTTTATAATACCCATTATACATATATTAAACCTATGCCTGTTTTATCAACGCGGGAGCAGGCTAATTATGACGCTGCTGAACAATGCCATATTTGTCGTAAACCTTTCAACGATTCTGATATAAAAGTCCGTTATCATTGCCATATCTCAGGTAAATTTAGGGGGGCTGAGCACTCGGTCTGTAACGTAAACTTTAAAAACCCTAATTTTATCCCCGTATTTCTGCATAACTTTAGCGGGTACGATAGTCATCTACAGTCGAGACCGGATATAACGAACACTCAAGGGGCCATGTCTCTAGTTCGTTACAAGCGGTCGTTCGTTATAAGCAAACGTGCGATAATTCAATGTTTTTTTCGTAGATAATAAATCTCGTGTATATTTTATAAAAAAAATTATTAAAACTGATTAAAAATGAAATATAAATAATAAAAATGAAAGATAAATACTTGCTAGTAAACATAAATCAACAGAATACATAATACAAGAAAACAGAATAACAAAATGAAAATACACTGTGTGTTGTAAAGCAAAACAAACATACATATTTTTAAACAACTAATAAGATTAACAATCCTACATATTTTTAAATAACTAATAAGATTAACAATAAATAATGTAGAGATAAATAGTATAAGAGAAAAATACAGTTGGTATATTATTAAAATATAAAAGAATTTACATATAGTCTGTGACTTTTCTTTGTTTTATTGTCTTCTCTATGATATTTTGATTGATATTTTTTCCAAATCCTCTATAGCTTTAGTACATGTTGTATCACAATTGTTAAATTGAATATAGATGTTTAAAATTCTCAAGGCATCCAATGCTTGGCGAGTAGTGGGTACAGCTACTTCTATTTCCTCCTCGTCTACGTTTTCGTTGTCGTCCTGGTTTTCCTTGTCAGAATCAAATGCTGATGATAATATATCTTGATCAGTTGGAAATTCGGCAACGGTTAGATCATCATCTACCGCGACGAAATCATTCGAATTCATAAAAGAAAAGTCACGCAATCCCTGTTCTCTCGCCCATAAGTCTAAATTTAGTGTACCTTGTTCCTTCTCAAGATTGTTAACTTTCTTGATCCATTCGCTTAACGGCAATTCGTCGTCTTCGTCAAAGTCAGTAGTAGTGGATAAGCCTGAAGGACGGAAACAATTTCTTATTGTGTGTTGAGAAACATTTTTCCATGAGGTGGATAACATTAAAATAGCGTCCAATAAAGAAATTTTTAGTTCTTCGTTTTCATCTGCAGCTGCAACCATTTTCATTAGAAGTTGTTTTCGATAATGTGACTTTAGACATTTTATCACCCCTTGATCCATAGGTTGCAGTACAGCAGTAACGTTTGGTGGGAAAAATACCAGTTCAATACATACAAGATTTTGTATTTTTGGATGAGCTGGGCAATTATCCACTAAAAGCAAAATTTTTCGATTTTTGCGTCGTAATTCATCATCCCATTCTCTTAATAAATTTTTAAAAAGTTCTGATGTTATCATGCTTTTTTGTTTGAAAAGTATTCAACTGGAAGGGTGTTAGCCCCCTTGAAACATCTTGGCTTTGCCGACTTTCCTATCACTATAAGTTTCTTTTTCTCAGAGCCATCCATATTAGCACAAATAAAGACGGTGATGCGGTCTTTTGGAAGTTTACCTCCACTGCATTTTTCTCCTCGAAATTTCAGAGTATTGGCAGGAGTCATTTTGTAAAATAAACCTGTCTCATCGCCGTTGAAAATATCGCAGTCGTCGTATCTTCGCCTTAGGCTAGGCCAAACAGTAGAGATCCATTGATTCGTAACTTCTTGCGATACAGATGCAGATTCACCATGTAATTTACCGGAAGTAATGTTGTGTCTACGTTTGAACCTATCAATCCAACTTTTAGAACAGGAAAATTTGGCACTTGAAGAAGCAGGTTCTACGTCACGTTGCACACTGGTTTCCACAATTTTCCCAAATTCACTAGCTTTTGTTTGTAGAATTGAGCCAGAGATAGGAATGTTTTGGCTCCTTTTCAGAGAGAACCACTTTACTAAGGATTTATCCAGGTCTGGTCGCGTTGGTCTTCGCAACTTTTTTTGGTCTGCTGAAGTATCCGTACGTGCTTCCAAGTATTTTTTCTTGTTTGCCCATATCGTAGAATCAGTTGATTTTGACAATTTGTATTGTCTACTTATTTGTGCATTTGGTACCCCCTGTTCTAATTTTGTGTTTATTTCAATTTTATCAGCGAGAGTTATGGCTTTTCTTTTATTTTCCATTGTTAATTTGTGGACTGGACGCACAGGGTGGCATAAACAACCGAACCGCGTGAGGGAACCAAACTAAGATGCACACAAGATATGTAAAATAGCGGTGGGGAATAGAAGGGCGTAACCGCAGAATAGTGAAACAAACGGTAGGGGTTCTCCTATTGGCGGGTGTAGGTTGAGCGTTGCGGGCCGGAGACAGCCAACCAGATTTCGCTCAAGATGTTCGTTAAGTGGTCGTTATAACCGAACGTTTAGAACTAAAAGTGGATACAAATTCAGTCATAATATCCGGGCGGTCGTTATATAAGCGTTCGTTATAAGCAAGCTAAAAGTACATGTAACTATATGGGCGATCTGACGGGACTTTCTTTTTCGGTCGTTATAGGCGGGTGTTCGTTATATATGGAGTTCGTTATATCCGGTCTCGACTGTATATATTAAAGAATTAGCCGAAATTGATGTTGAGCATATGAATGATATCGATGTTTTACCTAATAATAAGGAGAGGTATATTAGTTTCGTTAAGCAAATTTTAGTTGACGAAATAACAGATTCTGAAAATGAAAAGAAACCAAAACTACGTAAATTCATGAAATTAAGATTTCTAGATTCCTTTCGCTTTATGGCTGCATCTTTAGATTCGCGGGCGGGTAATCTTACAGATTCTGACTTCCATCATGTAAAACGGTGTTCTAACAGTGTAGATAAATTTAATTTATTAAAGAAAAAGGGTGTTTTTCCTTATGAATATGTCTCATCGTTAGACAAGTTGGAGGATCGCTCACTCCCTCCGAACGAGGCATTTTTTTAGTAGATTATCAAACGAGGGTATTTGTGATGCCCAGTATACACACGCTAAAAATATATGGAAAACTTTTAAATGTGAAAATCTGAAAGATTAATCCGACCTCTATCTAAAGACTGATGTTCTATTATTGTCGGATGTTTTCGAAAAGTTTAGAAAAATTTGTTATACCAGGTATGGGTTAGATCCTGCTAATTATTTGACAGCATCGGGTTTAAGCTGGGATGCTATGGTAAAAATTACTGAAGTAAAATTAGAGCACTACGAAGTGCACGTTTGGCTGAGAAAAATGCTGGAGCAAAAAAAAGAGTAAATTTGCCTAGAGTAATCCCCATTCATAAAAAAAGGGGTTTCCTTCCACTTTTACCAGCAATTTTCGCAGGTCTCTCAGCTTTAGCAGGACTTAGTGGTGGTGCTGCGGGTGTCTACAGAGCTATAACAACTGGTCAAGAAGCTCGAGATAAATTAGTAGAGTCGGAACAGAGTCGGAACGGGTCATAATAAAACAATGGAAGCGATAGCTATAGGAAAAAAGGGTTCTGGATTATTCTTAAAAAATATAAGTTAGGGTTACGACTACACTTGAAGAAAATTTTTTGATTACGCTACCCAAGAGACCATTAACAAACATCGATTTAACACGATACGCTAAATTATTGAAAACCCCTAATTTCCGAGGAGTGTTTATGCGTGACACTACCAAAAACACCTGCCAAATCAAACGAATGTGCCATCGTTAATCTAGATGATAATAGTGGTGGGGTGGGACTCATTGGGTAGCATATCAGAAAGTTGGAGGGTCTGTTAACTATTTTGACAGTTTTGGAAACCTGAGACTACCAAAGGAACTAGTAAAATATTTAAAACATTGTGACATATTATGTAATCATGCAAATATACAAAAGAGAAATGCATACAATTGTGGACATTCGTGTTTACAATTTCTGATGGAGCATAAATAGTAGGACTTACGATGAAATTGATTAATTATGTCTCAAACGTTCACCATCATCGGTACTTCGAGTACGTTGTCTACTGATTTTTTTCCACCAATCGAGTTAGAAGCTAGATCGCAGTATACCCTAGCCCTACTCGCGTTACATACATACAACAGCATTCCTAATATCGAGGAAGGTCTGAATAATAAGTTTCATTACGGTGACCCAAACTTGGATAGTAGTGAAAATAATCACGAGAGTGTAATTGAGTTACGTACAGGGTCTTATGAACTCAGCGATATCGAATCATACTTATGGAGTGAATCACGAGAGCATGGTCATATAGAATCAGCAGATAATTCAACATATGGTAATGTCCTATCGATCAAAGGGAATAATAATACGTTAAGATGCGAAGTTAAGAGTCTATTACGAATTGACTTTACTCAGCAGAATACGATTGGAGAAGTATTAGGATTTTCATCTAAATTTCTAATACCAAAAATCGGATATCAATCAGATTTACCGGTAAATATAAACAGAGTTGTTACAATACGTGTTGAGCGTAATATTATTCACGGATCATATAATAACAGCAGACATTCACATACTTTGTACGAGTTTGCTCCATCAGTAGATCCTGGTTATTGTATTAGTATTGAGCGGAGAAATTTAGTATACCTACCTGTAGGTATTAAATCGGCAGACTATTTCAAATATTACAATAAATTTAATTGATCAAAACTGAGAATCAGTTAATTTTCGAGGTGAGAAGATAGATATCAGATTACAATTGAAGAAACTCAGCTAATTTGGGGTTAATTTGTCATGAGGGATCCAGTCATAATGGACGCTATATAAGCAAAGACATTTCAGATCAGCTTCAGTTAATATTCAACCATTCAAGAGAGGTGCATCATCAGCAATAAAACAACGATCCCCGTTATCCATAGAAAATATTCAGTTTTTAAAATCACTAGGTTATAATGTCAGAAAAACTATGAATATTTGGAAATCCCAATTTCGACCATTCAATAGTAGGGGAAGAGGTACACACATATCACCCTCCAACTAAATCGTTTCAGCATAACGATGAAATTGAAATTAGTATTAATCAGCAAGATGCACTGGTCTCTATGTATGAGAGTGCTCTGTATATTCAGGGTATCATCGAGTATTCAGCTGCAGGAAAGGGTGATGCAAAGATTACAAACAAATTGGGAGCGTTTCTTTTCCACTATATCAGTTATGAGCTCAATGGCATTGAGATTGATAGAATTAGAGATCCAGGAATTACAACGCTCGTGAAAGCGTATTTATGTTTAAATGAAAATCAGTGTAAAGCCCTTCAAATTGCGGGGTTTATATACCCTCCAGACGATAGCATTTATACACTACATAATAATGACTCGTTCTCTCTAGGAATTCCTCCGAGTTATCTGTTTGGTGTATTTCATGATTATAGACGAATATTAAGGAGGCGTCATAAGTTGCGTTTAGTTAGAGCCAGATCTGATAATAACTGCTATCAGGTAGTTCTCCCGGAGGCCGATAAGCTGGCCTCTGATTTGAAAACTGTGAAAATAAATCTCACCAATGTCGAATTAAGAGCCAAACACATTATACCAGCAGATACTGTGAAATTAGAGATGCTACAAAATTTAGAGAAAGAAAAATCTATACTAGTACATTTCCGTAAATGGGATTTACACGAGCTACCCAGCCTTAGACGTACCAACAACGAGATTTGGTCAGGTAAGACGAGTGTTAACTTAGAGCGCCCCCTACATGGGATCATTGCGTTTCAGACAAACAGGAAAGATAACGTTAAAAGTAATCCATCTTTATTTGATCATATAAACATCACGGATTTGAAGATGTATCTAAATTCTGATTGCTAGCCATATGAATCTATGCGATTGGACTTTGATAAAAAAAGATATGCTGAAGCTTTTCAGATGTATTTAGACTTCCAAACTAGTTTCTTGGGAAATCAGCACGCTCAACCTCTATTAGATTATGAGGATTTTAGTCGTAGGGCCTTATTTGCAGTGGATACATCTAAGCATGATGCAAACGTTGTATTATCATCAACATGCGATATTCGTGTTGAATTTAATAGTTCTAAAGAATTCCCCAATAATACTAAAGCGTATTGTCTTATAGTTCATGATAGTATTGTTGAATACACCCCTCTAAACGGAATAGTTCGACAAGTTAGATAGATTTAAATTGTTGAGAAGGAAAATATTAACCATTAATTATTATTAAATTATTTAGTTTAAAGCCCACTGCTGAATATGAACGTTCAAAAGATGACCTTGCGGAGAACTCGTCATAACAATACAATACTGATTAAACAACAACTTGTACGCAATAAATTAAACCAACACGTGTTGAATCTCGAGAGGATGAAAGAAATGATAATGGGGTACAGTTTCTCGAAGAAGTTTGAAGACATTAAGAATTACACCACCATGATAAATCAGTAGTGGGGAAAAAATAATATATATATATATATATATATATATATATATATATATATATATATATATATATATATATATATATATATATATATATATATATATATATATATATATATATATATATATATAAACATTTGAAATAGTTAATACAAGATGGCGGTAGTTTTAGTTTTTCTTGTATTAACTATTTCAAATGTTCATATTAATGTATGCAGATTTCTGCGAGAATTCACTTCCTTTATATATATATATATATATATATATATATATATACTATATAAGGGGATATGACGTAAATAGAATCCAAGAGAGAAGTAATTTTTAAAATTAATTAAAAGGATACGGTCTCAGCCCGGATTCGAATCGGGGCCTTCTTCCTTGCCGGGGAATTGCTCTACCGCTGAACTACTGAGCCCTGTACAGGATATAGATTTAATTCGTCATTTCAAACGATAGTAACAGTACGGGTTGCTGTCTAACTACTATATATATATATACGTAGTAAAAAGTTAGTTGGGTAGATCGATCATTTTGTTGTAATAAAACTCATTTACCTTTGCAATATTTCGACACTATATTATGTCTTCGACAGACAAAACTAAAACAAGAATTTTCCACAACACATGTTCAATACTATAATACATTAATAAAACTACTTAGAATCAAGTTCACTGAGGCTAACATAAAGAAGTTCAGCAGCACCATTCCGTCATATGTGCAATAAATACTTATAAAATCTAGTACACTACAATACACTACATGACGTTTTAAAAAATCGAGTCAATATGGTATCAACGTCGACACACAGTGACATACTCGAAGCGATAGAAGGAAGGAAACGACGATATTCAGTTAAAAAACAATTTTCTTATAAAATGTAAAACATGCGCCGTAAAGAGAGCTAAAAGTTAACAATTACAAAACAACACAAGTAACACCTTAATCCCTTACACGTCCCCTGCGCTTATCAACATCAATTATAAGTGAATAAATATTACTGAGGCCATCCAAATCATTTCTAAAATTGATAACGTTTTCGGTAGAATTTATGTGGTACATCTCTAAAAATAATCTGTTGTTATGATTGTTATCCGAATCCAAAATCTTAATATTATTGAAATCAAAATCATGCTCATTTTCTATCGAATGTAGCGCCAAAGCACATCTCGTTTTCTTTGTGCGGCAATCACTCTTATGCAACGACACACGGCTCTTTAACCATTGAGAAGTCACCCCCACATATTTTGCCTCACAATTTCCACAACCAACACAGTAAACGACATTAGATTTGTAACAATCATCCTGATCTTTTAATCTGCTAAAAAAATAATTTAATTTATTTGGATAGTGGTGTACTATTTTGATATTCGCAGGTAACATAGGTTGCAGCATGATTCTTAACTTAGGCGTTAAATTTGCTATCATAGCTACCTTTCTATATTTTATATTACAATCCGAAGTGGTAATATCTACATTTACTGGTGCATACAGATTAGAATTAGTGGAAAATAAAATTTTGTTCAGTAATTTGTTAGGAAAGCCGTTGTTAAGGAAAACTTTTTTTAATTTGTTAAATGCCAAATTGACTCGATTTTTTAAAATATCATGTAGTGTATTGAGTGTACTAGATTTTATAAGTATTTATTGCACATATGACGGAATGGTGCTGCTGAACTTCTTTATGTTAGCCTCAGTGAACTTGATTGTAAGTAGTTTTATTAATGTATTATAGTATTGAACATTTGTTGTGGAAATTTCTTGTTTTAGTTTTGCCTGTCGAAGACACAATAAAGTGTCGAAATATTGCAAAGATAAATGAGTTTTATTACAACAAAGTGATCGATCTACCCAACTAACTTTTTACTACATACTATTTTCGATCGAAGAATCTATATTGTTATATATATATATATATATTCGATCGATTGCAGGCGTCACTGTCGGACGCGAATTTAACCGGTCAGCGATGGCCGATTCTATTGTTTGCGGCGTGTGTAATAGTTCAATTAAACGTAACTCATCTGTTACGCAGTGTAGCCTGTGTGATTTGCAGTTTCATATCAAATGTGTAAAGTTAGATGAGAAAGTTTTTGACTTCGTGGAGAAAATAAAAATCTGGGGTGGTTTTGTGATATCTGTTCGACGAATAGAAAATGTGCGCAAAAGACAGTTCTGATGGAAATTTATAACGGTATCAACGAGCTGAAGGCTTCTCTCAGGAAACATAGCAATCATTTCGGACAACAGGAAAAGTCATTGGAAACTATTTCAAGTTCGTTGGAGGTCATGGGTTCTACGGTGAAGAGTGCCAACAGGGAGGTCTTGGACGAAGTTCAGAAGGTGTCTTTGCATCAGGAACCCAACACGTATGCTGGCATGGTTAAGTCTAGAAGTATGAAGAAGTGCGGTCCTGTCGTAATAATCAAACCTAAAGATTCAACTAAGAGCAGTGACGATACCACAAGGACGTTGAGGAATTTAGTTAATCCTGTAGATTCTGCATTGATTTCAACGAAAAAAGTTGCGAAGGGCGGTATTGTTGTTGAATGCAAGGACATGGAACGCACAAAAATGCTGAGCGAAGAAGTTGTGTCCAAATTAGGAAATGAATTTGAGGTAAAAATGTCTAGCGGAAGACTTCCGAAGATTAAGTTGATTGGTCTCCGTGATGAGCTAAGCAATGATGACATCAAAAAGTATCTGAAATCTCAAAATGGTTTAAGCGACGATTGCGTTGTGAATGTGCTGAAAGTGAATAAAATTCCGAGTAAGTCCGAATTTACTATTATAATTGAGGTTGACGGTGTCACGTTTCGCAAACTTATGTCTGATGGCTTTGTAAACGTTTTCTGGGACAGCTGCCGAGCGTTTGAGGTTATTGACGTACTGCGGTGCTTCAATTGCTGTGAGTACGGGCATGTATCGAATGATTGCAATAGGAAGGATCCTGTATGCCCTTTATGCGCCGGACCCCATAAGGTCGAGAAATGCGTGGCTAAGAAACGATGCTGTACAAACTGTAAGCTTGCCAAAGACAAGGGATTGGATATTACGACTACTGATCATGCTGCATGGGCATCTGATTGCCCTATTTACAGACGTAAGGCGGAAGTGCAACAACAGAAAATCAATTACGGGGCACATTTTTTACAAGTACGCCAGTCGGTGCAATAGGCGGGTCGGGTTCCGACATTGCTCAATGTGCTGACGACGCATCGGACACAGTTAATAGGACACTGTTTGTTCACCTCAATGTTAGGTCATTGCCATGTAAATTTAGTGATATTAAAAATTTTGCAATTGGCTTAAACTGCGATATCCTAGCAATTACTGAGACATGGTTAAACGAAAATATCCACGATGATGCCGTTTCTATTCCGGGATACAATATAGTGCGGAAGAACAGAAGAACCAGAGGTGGCGGTGTCGCTCTATACATAAAGCAAACAATAAAATACTGTCTTCTCGACGAAATCAATGTTGAACAATGTTGAATTCAATGTTGAACACCGTCGAGTAAAGTTGTATTGAAACCCGCTCCGTGTAAATATAATTTCCGAAGGTTCAAAATGAGGTTATCGGCTGAAGACTTAAATCAAATAGGCAACATTTTCGATAAGAAAGTGCTGGAGCTGGTGGGACGCGAAGATTTCTGCCAGAAAATAGCGAAATTAGTGAGTACGGAAGTTGTGTTGCTGAAGGAAAGCATGGCAGAGTTGCAGGAAGAAAACCAGCTGTTGCGAAAAAAAATTGACGACCTCGAGCAGTACACACGTAGGTCAAGTCTACGTGTTTTCGGCATATCTGAAGTTCAGAATGAAAATGTCGAGGATAAGGTGTTAAAGGTGATACATGATAAAATAGGTGTAACACTTGGGCCGGATGCCGTTGATCGCTGCCACCGCGTAGGGCGAAGGAGCACCGATGGTGACGGAAGGCCTCGAGCAATTATCGTCAAATTCACCAGCTATAAGCATAGACAGGCTGTATTTAACATGAAGAAGAAATTGAAGGGGTCTAAAGTTTCGGTAAGTGAAGACCTGACATTTAATAATTACAACATATTACGAAGTGCTAAACAGAAGTGCGGCAACAAAAATGCTTGGTCTTATGACGGCCGAGTTTATGTGTCGCATGACAAGTCCACTAGGTTAATTAAGTCGCTGTCCGATCTTGACTCCGTGTCACAACAAAATATTAACTCGGGATAAACCATGTAATTTGCGTTGCTTAGATTAGTATTCCGGCTTGCCGGGTCTCCGTTTGGTTCTTATGTACCGGTAACTCGTTGTAAACATTTTGCTCTTTAGTAGTTGAACCGTAATTGCGTAATGTTATTATGCGTGTGTGTGTATGTATATATGGATATGTATGGATCGGGGGGGGTTTCATGTTTGTGTGGCGGTGGCTCAAACTACTCGGATCCACAACTGAATTTTTGCCTGTTGTAAGCTGTCGATCAGCGCCCGTTGCGTCGTGCTGTTGCGGAGTTTCTTTTTCGTTTGATTATTTTTTTTTTCTCTTTGTTTTTACGGTTAGTAGTTTACATTTTCTGATTTCTATAGGGGAGCTACAGATGTATTTCGGTCTCGTTCGCGTCCGTCGCGGCATGCCGGCTGGCCACTAGAATGGCGCTAACTATGTGTCAGTGGAACGTGCGCTCACTAATGGCGAGACTCGCGGATCTCTCCGATTTTGTTCATAGTAATAATTATGATTTAGTCGCAGTCACCGAAACGTGGTTGTCTGTAGGGATTGCTGATGAATTGGTGGGTATTGACGGGTACGAGGTGGTTAGGCGCGATAGGGGCTCGAGGGGGGGAGGAGTGGCGTGCTATATCAAGAAGCATATTAGGTATAGAATTATTGACTCACCTAACACAATTGAACAGCTTTGGATCACTTTTAAATTAAATCGTATCATATTTGTGGTTGGTGTGATCTACAGGCCTCCTAGAGACAATTCTAATATTTTTATCACGGAACTTGAATCTCAAGTCTCAAAAATTTGTCTGATAGCCGATAAAATTGTTATTGTGGGGGATTTTAACTTTGACCAATTGGGCAGCCCGAGCACATCTGCGAGGTTACTCGTTGATGTCCTGGACACCTACAACTGCACGCAGATAATATCCGAGCCAACGAGGGTCGGCAGACACTCGGTATCATTAATCGATTTAATTTTTATATCAGACCCTGTTTGTGTCCAGGATGCTGGTGTCTTGCCGGCTCCGGGAATGTCGGATCACGAGCTAACATATTGTAGCTTAAATGTCGGCGCGGTCGCGCAGCAGTCTAAGTATGTTATTCGGAGAAGTCTCAGGAATTTTGACATTAATAATTTTTTGTATGATTTGTATTCCGTACCATTTTTTGAAATTTTTGACATACCCGATGTTGATGGTAAGGTGGCCTATTTGACTGAAAACATATTAAATGTTCTGAGTCTGCATGCACCTTTTGAGAGAATTAGGCTGCGGCGGCCGCCGCCGCCTTGGATAACGGATACTATTCGAGTGATGCAGGGGATGCGGGATCGAGCACTGCAAAAATTTAAATCTGCAAGAACAGACGCGAAGTGGCAATATTACAAAGATTTGAGGAATACTTTAAAAACTGCGATTGATGCCGAAAGAAAAGCTTACTTGGAACATCGAATAAAATTGGAAAAAAATGCATGGGTAGCATTAAAGCGCACGAATATATTACCGAACAAGACAACAGCTCTTCCTGTCGAATTTTCGGATCCTGCTCAGATTAACGCATTTTTTGCTAGTATAACGGCAAGTGCGAGTGCAACAAATGTAGATCTTTGTTCGTATTATCGAAGTAACAAATGTACTGATGCGAGTTTTAGTTTTGAGATGGTGTCTGACATGGACGTAGAAAAGACAATCTACTCAATTAAAAGTACGGCGGGCGGGCATGACGGGCTTAACATAAAGATCCTAAAGTGGTGCTGTCCACATATTGTTCCCCATATTAGAGACATTCTTAATGCCTGCATTTTGACCGGTAAATTCTCCACTGCATGGAAAATTGCTAAGGTGATTCCATTGCCAAAAAAATCTAAGGTCAATTCTTTGGGGGATTTGAGACCTATTAGTGTCCTGCCTGTGTTGTCCAAGGTGTGCGAGCGGTTGCTGTGGGGTCAGTTAACGGGATATATTGAAGCTAATAATCTATTGCCGGAGACTCAGTCCGGATTTAGAGCGGGATTTAGTTGTGTGACTGCCCTGACTAATATAGTTGACGATGTTCTGCGGGCAAATGATAATGGCAGACTCACGCTCCTGTGTCTCTTGGACTATTCAAAGGCGTTTGATAGAATAGATCATTCAGTTTTGGGTGCCATGCTTCACTACATGGGTATTCGGCCGATCGCTGCGGACCTGATCACTAGTTATCTGTCTGGTAGAGAGCAATTTGTGTCAATAGATGGTCGAAACTCTGACATTACAAGGAACACTATGGGTTGTCCGCAGGGTTCGGTGCTGTCTGCCATGCTTTTTACTATGTATACGTCTAATTTCAAAAATTGCGTCGAGCATTGCAGCGTTCACTGGTATGCTGATGATACTCAGTTATACATTTCTTTCAAAGAGGACGATGTGGACGAGGCGTGCGCCGCGATGAGTGACGACTTGCGTGGCTTGATACTGGCATCGGAGGAGCATGGTCTGTCCGTAAACCCGGACAAGACCGAGTTGATTCTTTTCGGCTCGGAAAGGTTGAGGGCGAGGGTTCGGGATAAAATAAGTGTAGTTATCGATAACAAAATAATACCCTTGTCAAAAAAGGTTAAGAATTTGGGAGTAATCATTGACGAAAATCTTAAATTTGAGCAGCACATTTCAAAACAAATTCAAAAGGCTTACTGCAATCTGAAGTTCATATATAGCAGCCGAAAATTTTTGAATTTTAAAACCAGGAGGCTACTCTGTGACAGTCTTGTGCTCTCCCATTTTACATATGCTGATTCCCTTTACTCACCCTTCCTGTCTGCTGCCCTAAAACAAAGAATTCAGAGAGTACAGAATTCCTGTATACGTTTGCTGTTTGGGTTGAGGGGGCGGGACCATGTTTCCTGTAGACTGACTGACGCGGATTGGCTAAACATGAAATCTCGTCGGTTATTGCATGCTACATTGTTCTTCACTAAAATCTTAACGTTGCATAAACCTGCCTACTTGTTTAATAAAATAGGCTATCGCTCGGATGTACACACCCTCAACCTTAGATTTAGGGGGACATTAACGCCCCCTGCACATAGAAATGAATTTTTTAAAAAAAGTTTTACCTATCAAGCTTATAAAATAGGGAATTTTATAATTCGACGGTTGGGGGGGTGTGTGTCCGTGGGTCGGCTGAAGAGGGCCCTCCGAGACATGGCCGTGGGGGGGAGACTCGGGGTTGAGCTGTGAGCAGCGTTTGTTAATAATAGCGGGCGAGGGCGTTTTTGGTGTCCGCCGGTGTGCTTGCGGCGCGGCGTTCGGGCGGGATCGACAGTCGTTTCATGATGGTTTGCGTTTGGGGTTCGGAATGATGATGTATATGTATGTATGTATTTTTACGTGACTGCTTTTAATTTTGCAGCAGTATTTTTCGTATTGTGTTGGTTTTGAATGACTTTTTTTTTTGTTTATTGTATAATTGATTTATTTATTGTATCGGCATTTGTGTGCTCAATTGTATTATTTTTCTTTTTTTGCTTATTATGGCGTGATGGAAGAACGGTTGTACCGAATCGCGTCATACGGTTGATCTGTTGTATATGTGTGTGTTATTATTACTTAAAATAAAATATGTAATGTAATGTATACAACTTGGATCAATAAATAATAATATAGTAAAAAAAAAATCAACGATATCGACCCAGATCTTGAACAACTATGGATACAAATTGTCATTAAAAAAGTTACATTCAGCGTTGCAGTGGTGTATCGCCCACCATCCGGAGGTTCATCCTCGCTGATTAGTTATGAGAGAGCAGTTAGTGAGGCTCGTCAATATTCGCAGCACGTCATTTCATTGGGAGATTTTAATATAAACATGTTAACTCCCTCAGCGCTTAAAAACTCTTTGATTTCTGTTATGAATGACTACTCGCTCGCTCGGATTGTGACGGATCCGACTCGAGTCACTCCTGATACTAAATCACTGATTGATCTCATTCTGATTGATGATAGTATTCATAATGTTGAGAGCAGAGTGATCGAGTGTGACTTCTCCGACCATGAGGCCGTTGCTTGTTGGGTTCCACAGGCCGTTCCAGCGGAGCGACGGGTGCCTCTCCGCGTGCGCGACTTCCGAGGATTCTCTCAGGATGCTTTTATCAGCGACACTGCCTTCATTCCCTGGGATTGCATGTATTCTCTAATAGACTTGGACGATAAAGTGGATTTCTTCAATCTCTGCCTGACGGATTTGTTCGACATTCATGCTCCCTTCAAGCTGGCCATACATCGGCGCAAACCTACTGAACCATGGTTTACAGATACGCTGAGAATGATAAAAAATATGAAGAGCTCCGCTTGGCGTAAATACAAGCGTACAAAATCGACTGTTCATAGAGAGTATTATTGCGATCTCCGCAATTATTATAATCATGCTCTTACCCACGAACGAAGAGTGTACTTTGCGTCCCGACTCAGTGGTTTGAACGACCATCGTCAATTGTGGCAGCACCTCAAATCATGGGGTGTTTCGCCAAGCGGTTCAGTCGATATCCCGTCGGAGCTCCGCGACGCGAGTGCTTTCTGCAATTTTTTCGTGAACAGTGTTCCTAATGTAGCATCGGACCCTGTGTACGTAGAGTCATTCGAGCTTGGATCCTGTCCGGGAGTTCGGAATTTTTCTTATCACCCGGTTGATGTTGTAACCGTACAGCGGCACATTTCGCGCCTCAAGTCATCCAGCTGCGGTGTGGACAATATTTCAGCAAAGATGTTACAGCTCTCGGTTGCTGTCTGTGCTCAGCCTTTAACCTACATTATAAACTATTCCCTAGAAGTGGGTGCTTTTCCGGTACTTTGGAGGAGAGCGTTAGTGAGGCCAATTCCCAAAAAGCCCTCTCCGTCTGAGTTTAGTGATTTGAGACCTATTAGTCTATTATGTGTGCCTTCAAAAATAGCGGAGTCCGTCATTCACGAGCAGTTGGTGCAGCATCTCGAGTCCAACAGAATTCTGCCTGCGATGCAGTCGGGATTTAGGCGATCTAAAGGCCGGTTTTCCTAGGAGCAGGTTTTTTACGCAGCGTACAACGCATTTCAGGTTGACAGCTTAATACGCCGTGCGTTTGTGTTTTTCAAACGTGACGCATTAGGTATTCAGGTGGTCTACTTATAGTTTGGCCAAGGGATCTTTGCGTGTTGTCAAAAGTGACAGTTGTCTGAGAAGACGTACGTTACGTTGTACGCTGCGTAAAAAACCTGCTCCTAGGAAAACCCGCCTTTATGGAACAAGGACTGCACTTCTGCATGTTCTGGACGATATTGTGACATCCCACACCAGCCACTCGACATCAGCGTTGGTCTTGCTGGACATGTCAAAGGCCTTTGATAGCGTTTTGTCTGCTTGTATTCTTGCCAAGCTCAAGTACTACGGAATCGAGGATGCTGTTTTGAGCTGGTTCGGGGATTTTCTCCGTGACAGATCGTTTCGCACTAGACTTAGTGACTCAAGCATCTCGGAGCCTGCGACGGTCAACAGTGGGGTGCCTCAAGGATCAGTTCTTGGTCCACTCTTATTCAATCTTGTTACGGCGGATCTGCCTAGCAAAGTTCAGCACTGTCGCCTCCACATGTACGCTGACGATATTCAGATCTACGCGCCTATCTCCACGAAGAACATAAATCAAGCTTTGACAGCCATCAACGATGACCTGCATCAGATTCATGTCTGGGCAGCCTCCAACTCTCTTTCCTTGAACCCCATCAAGTGCCAGGTGCTCTTCGTTGGGGGACGTGCCGAGGATATTGCTGCGGTGAGAAGCTCAGAAGTCAGGATTCACCTTAATGGTATCAGTCTTGCAGTCGTGGACGAGGCGAGAAATTTGGGGGTCATTTTCGACAGTGGCCTTACCTTTGAGTCCCATGTTGGCAGTGTTTGCCGACGCGCATACGCCAGACTCAAGATGCTTTATCAGTTTAAATCTGTTTTTCCTACTAAACTTAAACTCAAACTTGCAGATTCCCTCGTGTTGTCCGGTTTGGAGTATGCGGATGTCGTTTATGGACCGTTCCTAACCCAGGCCAGCAGTCGCCGACTGCAAAGCGTCCAATACAGCTGCATGTCATTTGCTGTGGGTTGTCCTCGACGTCAGCATATGTCTGGGATTTTGCGGGACCTTGGCTGGCTCCGGATGGGGGAACGTCGCTTCCTGCATTATGTTGGAATTGTGCGATTGGCACTGGCCCAGGGTCTTCCACCTTACTTGGCCGAAAGAATCCAACTTCGTAACGCCGCCCATGACAGAGATCTTCGACACGTGTCTACCATAGCATCTGTACCGGAGCATCGCCTGTCATCTTTTAGAAGATCATTCACGTACCTTGCCTCATATATTGTGAACTTTGTCTTGAATACGATGGGATTCACTAGTCATTCAATAATCATGAGGTCACTCAAACGTGACCTCCTCAATCAATCTTTACATCAAGAAGATATGTTTTAATATAATTTAAATTTCGTGAAGGGTTGTATTTCAAATCACTGTTTTAGTGTTATACTCACCTTTTGTACCTTAGTATACAATAAACTTTATTTATTTATTTATTTATATATATATATATATATATATATATATATATATATATATATATATATATTAATTTGTAATTATTAAATTATTAAATTAAAAAAAAATTTAAAAAAAAAAATTAAATTATTAAATTATTAAATATATATATATATATATATATTAATTTGTAATTTGTAAATTAATTTGATTTTATTTGGTTAAAAAACATAAATCATCAACTAATATATATATATATATATATATATATATATATATATATATATATATATATATATATTAGTTGATGATTTATGTTTTTTAACCAAATAAAATCAAATTAATTAGCCTTGTCAAATTATTAAAATTGCTTATTTGTTTGGGGTTAGAGGCTCTACAGGTTTTGCACGTAAATACACTTAAACTAAAACGTACACTAACAAAACATTTTAAAAAACTTGTTGACAAAATAGCATCTGACGTTTCGACGCACCTCGCGTCTTCGTCACAGATAAACTAAAAATTATAGTGAAAACGAAATCTAAAACACATGGTACAATTTCACACAGTCCAAGAAAACAACTTTGCCATATGCGAACATAACAGTTTTACATAATATTTACCTAGAAAAATTTTACATTACTTTTCCCACTCTATGTGTTTTTATCAAGAATTAATCCATAACATTTTGATAAGTTAATGTCTGATCTAATGTCTTTTTTATTTTTTAGAATTTCAATTGTCTCCACAACACACCTTGCTTTTAAGTTATTTTCTTTTCGTAACACACTCACTGCCTTGAAGTCAAATTGATGTCCTGTATCTTCTTGATGTTTCTTTAGCGCTGTTATGTTTTTGCGTATTTGTGACCTTTCAATCTTTCTTCAAGTAGTTGTTCAGTTTGACCTATGTATACTTTATCACAACTGCAACAAGGAATTTGATATACGCAGTGGGATTGTTTGAGAAGTGGCGTTGGAGCTTTCAATTTAGTGTGCATCAATTTGAGGAGAGTACTGTTCGATATTTGTCTACACATCATCATGGTCTCGACTATACCAAAGGTATCATCGATCTGGAGAAGTTATCTGACGTCTTAGAACTAAATCTACATGACGTTGATCGCATCTATGTGAAGGGGAGTGATAAATACAATGTACTCTTGGATCACCTAGCATATTGAAAGTTTCAACCACACATCATCAATTTCGAAAGGATTGATACATGGTGTCCCACCCCTCCCATCATGGAGAAGAATACACCTTGTAATTTTCATACCTGCAACTCAATGCATGCTGTATGCGCTATGAATAATTGTAAACTACTTTATAATTATATAATGTCAACATTACCGTCATGATAAATAAAGTTTTTACAATTTTTTTTGTGTTTCAATCAACGTGTATAATATGTTTATATAATACGTTTGTGATATACTTACTGCTATGTAACTATCACTTAATTACTCCGAATTATGGTTTTATTTCCAATTCGTAAATAAACATAAAAATAAAGTCATAGTAAATATAAAATTATATTTTTATTTAATCGAATTGATGACTACATTCATTCATAATTTATACATAAAATTACATTATTCTACGTCCACAAAGCTTACTAACTGAGCTTTCGAAGCAATTCCGACATTCTTCTCGCCCTTGTACACCATAGCCATAGAGGGTAGTAATTGTATCTCCTCATCTGTGATAGATTCCGCTATCCTCTTCGGTAGGAAGGATATGAAGCCTTCAAACTCGATTAGAACTGATGGCCAGGCACACTTTGTAACTCTTTTAGCTGACTTGATTGCGTATGGTACATTTTCTTCTAACTCGGACAACTTTTTCTTAGGTTTAAGAAATTTGCACAGTCCTAACTCGGATAATCTTGAAGACATTATAAGTGTTGATTATAGTAGCTGTCTATAGGTAGAACTAAAGTCTATACTAAATAATAATAATCTAATAAATAAATCTAATAAATAATCTATCCTATATTTATTTATAAATTTTTTAGGTGGGTGTATGAGTAGTAATTAAGTAGTTTGAAAGTGAAAGTAAAAGTCGGTTTTGAAAGTAACATCATTAGAATTATAGAAATGTATCATAATCTTTGAGTATTACATCATACAGTTGACTAATTAGAATTTAAAATAAACCACATTCTTAGATTAGAGATAGTATGTCATTTAGATCTAAATCTACTTAACACGTAATAATCCATTATGATGTAAAACAATAATTATTTTTGAAAGTTGACAGTAATTTTGCTCTAATTACCTACCTTTCACCAACTTTATAGAATGCGGGTTTCTTCCTGTAAATCGGAGATACCTAATCGTACAAATATTGTTATTCTCGGATTAAATAATACAAAATATTCTGGTTAATACGTTTATTGACATAATATAAAGTGGTATCTACATTTTCATTAGACTATTATTTTACAATATACACAATCCTTGCGCGAAGGAGGTGGTCGGTCCGTCGTAGTGCGTTTTTTGGTGTCTTGTGTTATAATGTTTGTAGCATGGTAACTTCGATTTCAAGTATTCATCCTCCAGATATTTCTTAGGACGTTTATTCCAGATATTTTGCAATTCGTTTGCAAAATTCGTTCAGCATTCTTTCATTTGTAAAATGTGAGGCGATGATGACGTATGCGTTCTGGGGATCTACTCTCCTTGGTGATTTAATTCTTAGTTTCATGCGAACGATTCGTATAAGCGAGTATAATAAAATTGATAACACACTCGCTAACGCATGATACATCTCGAAGAACTGGTGATGATGAACTAATAAAAATCGAGCGTTTCCGACTTTAAAGTGTATTAGAGAGATGAATATAATCCAGCAGTGTATAGTTAAATTCGTTTGGATTTTTATTACAAAACTGTTTAATGGTTGAATTATGATTTATCACGCCATGTCTTACAAAAGTTACCATCAACTTGTTAAAATAGTATGCAAATTTCAAATTCTTTAACTTTTCTAATCTGCATTGAATTATATCATCATATTGTAGAATATAATTTATATCTGTGGAACAGAGATGAATTGAGAAATTCCTAAGCGTGATCTCTATACGTAGACCTTATGATTGTCGATCAGAGTTAATTTCTTCAAGTATTAGCTCTCCATCACCAGTTACAATGCTTGTTGATCCGAGGATATCATCTTCATTTTTTCCAGTAGATAATTGCTTAAGCGCTCGAATCAATGGAATCCAATCGGAATGTAATACGGGAATATGCTTATTATTCACAACATTCGAAAGGATTCTTAGTGTAGGCTTAAAGCCTCTAGCAACACTCAATCCTGTGATAATTTTTTCATTTTCCATTTCATAATGCGTTTCGTTGATGAAGCGGGTCTCTTTCTTAATGGTGTCTTCATAATTTGCATACTGATCTTCAATATTCGCCCAGTAGTTGCACGGGATACTCATTTCTTATAGTTTGCGGATGTGTGTACACTTTCACGTTTTTTAACTCAACTGATTTAGATCTACTTGAAGCTTATGTTCATAACTCCACCCCCCTACCCTTTTTTACCTTCATTATGTTTGATTCAGGAATCCAGCTATTGTGACAACTATCAAAACCTAACCATTTTACAAACACTTTATTACCCCTCCTTTTTAAAATATTTTCAACGAGATACATATCAGTATATTTCGTTTTTGATAACTCCGACTCGTAGAATGCCCCCTTAATGGGTTGTCCATTCATATCTTCCAACATATACGCTATTGGATTTGTAATTCTAACAGTTGTGATTTTAAACAGTTCAGTTGTCCAGTTCGGTAAATAGCCTTTGCTAAAAACGTGTTTCAACTTGCTTATACGAATCACCTACTTTAAATTTGCCCCTACCAACGATTTTAATATGGTTGTAAACCGTTTGAAGAAGTTCACCTTCCACACGTTTTGAATTAACATCTTTCGGCTTTTTTCCTATGGTTCTATGTTTTGTATTATTATACTTCAAAGTAACACACTGCAGTAGATTGCAAAATTTATAACTTCCGTACAGACTAAATAATCTGAATAGCTGTTGCTTTATAGTCCTAATTACACGCTCAACTATAGCTGCCTTCACTACGCTGAATGTGGAATAATGATTTATTGAATACTTTTCCATTAATGATTTAAACTGTTTGTTGTAGAATTCCATCCCGTTATCAGTTTGTAGATTTTTTGGTATACGTTGTTGTGAATTATTCAGTATCAGTCCCATGGCACGCGACGTGCAGTCTTGTTTTTTATCGGTTCCATCCAAACAAATTTAGAAAAACAATCAATTACAATTAGTATGAACTTAAAACCACGATTATAACGAGAATATTTGATGGATAGATTAAGTCAGCCTGCCAAAGATCGTCTATACCATGTACAACGGTTCGTCTCCGTTGAAATTTACGACGTGCTGGTTTATGCAACTCATTCACTATGGTTTCCTTTACCTCACTAGCTTGTCTCATGTTTGCTGTATGAAATTAGATTGCGTACTGAAATAACTTTCAGCTTTCGAGATTCGTTAAACGAATATGAAGCCACTATAACTCGGATCGATCACGTGAGATATGGGGCCTATGTCGCGTGACGAGATTAGAAATGTTTGTTACACGCTTTATTACATCATCATATTTTTTCTTGAACTCTATATACACAAAATTCTTAATAAATGCGTCCATTCTGGATATCTCCCGATCTATTGGAGAGATCGCATCCCTAGTAACCTCCGTAAACGATTGTAAGTCTTTCTATATCACCAATACTAGACGTTAATGAGTTTAATTTGAAGTGTCTCATTTGAAGCAGATTCGTGATATCGTTTTTGAATGAAACTCTCCCTATGAAACTCTCTATTACCACCTCTCACTATACAAGATCTACTGAATTTATGTATACCCATTTTATATTAAAATATTACGTCCGCTTCGTTCACTTCTTCAATAATCGATGCTATTTCGTTGTTGTGGGAATTGTTCCCAGCAGCTTGTGATGCAGTTAATAGTCTTAGACGATCTACCAACTCATTTATATCATCCCAATATATATACTGCACCTTTTTTTCATTGAACTCCATTTAGAGACCACTCCCAATCCTCTCACCATGCGTAGCAGTATTATCCAAATTAGATGCTTTTTCTATTAGTGGTTTTATGATTTTAGTGTATTTAAACGCTGTAGACCCTCTATTTCGATCATCTGCATTTAATTGACGTTTATGTACACTCGTTAAATTGATTATTTAACCATACATCTCCAATTCTTTACTATTATAAGATGTTGGGTACTTTAGAAATAATAATTCATATAATCCATCACTCCCATTAAACTTGGTTTTATTATCTATAATTATTTTATCATTTGAAAATTCTACAATTTTGGAACCTAATGTCCAACTATCGCTTGCAGGATTGTATTGCACTCCATAACTCTTATCTAATTGTTTATTTAGATCGGTAGTGAAGTAGTATCTAATTACCGGAGGAATTGCTGATAGGTTTATTTCTTCAGTCTTCGCATTTTTTAAATCCATCACCTCTATTTCTAATTGAACACTTTCTATAGGTTTAATGCCCCCCTTTAATAAATTCAATGTGTTAGATGAGATATCCTTTAAAGTGTCAGTTATAGGTTTACCGACACGATCAATTGTATCCGCATGTTGTTCACGACCCAACTGTATTGCGAAATATTTTTTTCTCACCACATTTGATATTTCACTGATTTGCTTCTTTATATGTTTCTCAACTCTAGTTAAATGATGCTTATGTTTACTATTCCCACCGGATTGTTTAATTTTCTTCATCATTACAAATTACGAATTACTACTTTACTAGTAGTACTTTTACTTTACTTTTACTACTAAGAGTAACTAACAATTATTGTTACTATTATTATTGATGCTAATACAATTTTTATTACTAGTCTAATATACCGGGTGGTCGTTTTAACTTGAGACTCCTAAATATCTCGTGAAATATGCATTGTACGACAAAAGTGTCTTAAATAAACTTGTAGGAGTCTCGGGGGGAAATGAGATGACGCTGTATTGCTAGACTTCGCCCAATAAAGACCGTTTATTATTATTATTTATTGAAAATCTCTGATACATCTCATTAAATATTTGAAACCTAGATAATATAATTTAGATACAACATATAAATACTAAAATTACACTAATAATTTTGAAATGTAATAAAGAGGATCAGGGCAAATTGGAAGTACCGTGCTTCGCCGAAGCCTAGGGTACTCCCTTTGCGGGTATCACTGCAGCTCTACCCAATTTTGAAAAATACAAGGCCATTTATGCTTTGCAAAGAAAAATTTCATTTTTCTTTGCAAAGCAAAGGAAAACTGCAGAAAACCCTTGCAGCCTTGTGCAAAGGTCATTAAAAACACACACACACACACACACACATTTATTAATAGACAATATACATTAAAAGAAGGTAAAGATGAAATATTAAGCAGCAAATTTAGGGTTCTTTATGATAAAACTCTCCTCAAAATATTCGCGCTTCCCAAAACCGCAATTTCTTGAATTTCCCAGGGCGAAATTTTGCACGGCAACTCTTTAACATGTTTACTATAATTTAGACTAACTGCTCCCAATGCACCTACAATCACCGGAACCTTTACCACAATATCTGGCTTATTAGCATCAAGCATTCTATCAGTAACAACAGGCATGTTCCATAATATGGTAATATGATCATTACTCACAACAGGAGCTGGGATGTGGTCATACCACCGAGACATATCCATTGCTAAACCTAGTTGGGAACATAAATTATAATGTATATATGTTCCCACCCTATCATGCCTAGCAATGTAATGCGACTCAGCTAAGACTGGACAAGCCGCCAATAAGTGGTCGACATGTTCCGGAGCCTGATGACACAATCTACAGCTCCCATCATGAGCAACTTTCATAATCTTCTGTTCATGATATCTGGTACGAATTGCCTGATCTTGCGCCGCAACAATAGAGGATTCCGTTTCAGCCTTAATGTTCCCATGACAAAGCCAAGATAAAAACCCAGATTTTGAAATACCATCACCCTCCACAATTCTCAAAAATTGACCATGCATTGGCTTACTAACATAATCCTCCCTCATTTTCCGATTCATTCTTAACTTAATCTCCCGCTTTAAACTCGCCACCGAAGTTTTATTTCCGTAATTTTCTAGTTCTTCGACCTGAAATTTTTCTAAAATTAGTTTATGTTTACTAATTATTGACTTACCAGAAGTATCCCTAATTAATTGTTTAATAACTTTATCTTCCTTGTTGGCCTTTATAAAATTTCCTAAATTTAACATTTCCAAATCATAAATATTTTCCAATTGCTGCAAACCACGACCTCCATCTAAACGATGCAGGTATAGCCTGCAGACATCGGACCTAGGGTGAAACATAAAATTTAATGTTAACTGTTTTCTAGTTTTAATGTCCAAATCGCGTATTTCCTTCTTCGTCCAGTTTAAAACACCAACACTGTATCGAAATATAGGAATTGCGTATGCATTTATCGCTTGCATTTTATACTTTCCATTTAAACCAGACTTTAAAATTTTCCTCACACGCTTAATGTATTCGCCTATAACCTTCACCTTCATGCCTTCATCATCAATTCCAAAGGCTTCATCCATTCCCAGATACTTATATCTAGTATTATCTGTTAGGTCATTAATACTAGAATGATCATTCAGGCATATGTCAGCGGTTTTCTCAATTTTGCCTTTGACAATACTAATTTTAGCACATTGCATCCCAATAAGCCAAATTGCATCCCAATATCATCAGAGAATTGTTTAACAATACTGAGGCTCCTCTTCAACTGCACATCATTTTTGGCATAAAGTTTCAAGTCATCCATATAAAATGAATGACCAATTAACTTTTCGCCAGGTAATAACTGCACACCAACTTTATCCTCGTTCAATTCCCTAGACAATGCAAACAGGCCTATGCAAAACAGCAATGGAGATAAACTATCACCTTGAAATATGCCACAATTAATATCAATCGTCTCTGAGAAAACACACGAGTCTTCTCCCCTGAGTTTACCAAAAAAAAATAATTTTTCGGTTTACCCTATATATCTCCAAGGCTTTTGATCCATTCATGCGGGATACTATCGTACGCCTTCTTATAATCAATCCAGGCCATGGATAGGTTTCCTCGAGACTTCTTGATCTTTTCAACAATCTTCTTGTTGATTATTAACAGTTCCTTTGATCCATAACTGTCCTTTAAAATACCTTTCTGCTCAGAGGGCAATACATTATTTTCTTTCAGATGTTCATAAATCTTGGTACCTAAAATTTTAGTTAATAATTTATAACTACAATTTAAACAAGTAATAGGTCTGTATTGGGATACTTCCATTGTATTCTCCGTTTTGGGAATCAAAACAGTAACACCTTCAGTCAGCCACGACGGTATCAGTTCCGGATTATTAACCATATTGTTAAAACATTTTACCAAGTGTTCATTCAAAATGGTTATCCTTTTAAGCCAAAAATTAGGAATATTATCTGGTCCAGGAGCTTTCCAAAGTGCTAAACTTTTGCAAGCATTTGAGATGTCATCTTTGGAGAGAAGTACATCTTCCATTGCTGGATAATGGTTATTACGCCTCTCCTCGCGTTTAATACATTCCGCTTCAGAATTATACTTGCCAGATTGCCCCCAAATGCCTGTCCAAAAGTTGGTAACATCCTGCATGTTTGGAAAATTCTGGATACAGATATTGTCCTTGCCTAGACCCCTATAAAATTTTTTAGGATTTTCTTCAAAATTTTTGTTATCATTGTAAGTCCGAATTCTTTTCTCAATTCTTCTGATACGTTGGGCCTTAGCTTGAATTTTCTGTTTTAACTCTTCTTCAATAACTACTATATCCTTCTCTTCGCCTAAAACACTATATTTTAGTATTATGTTTTGCCGTTGTAACCTCTCAGTTAAATGAACTGATCTTCTAATTTCAGAAATCCTGGAAACGTCCTTTCTCCAATTAGCAATATTATTTTGGAGTCTACGCTTCCAACGGTTCTCCAGAATGCTATTATTGTGTATTGATGTAAATTTTGGATTCACCATCTTAGTAATAACATAGGCAGATGAATACAACAAATTATTTATGTCAATAATGGACAATTCTGGTTTATTTCTGAGAAATACTTCCAGATCAGAATTAGCTTGCGCAATCAACTCCCTAACCCTGTTAGTCTCCCTTATGAAAGGTAGCCTAACCCGGTCATGAAAATTACCTGCAGTAAGCAACTCTTCCTGTACCAATATTAAAAACTGACTTTGCTGCACATCATTGTCAATATCATTATCCAGATTTGACATCCCATTTACCTCAATATCCACAATAACAGACGCCTCAGCGTCAGCAATACGGCTGTTCGGTTCTAATTCTTCAACTCCAACCACTTCCTCATTTTCAAGATTTAGAAAAATCTCTACCTCCCTTCTTATACTATCTATCTCTATATTTGATAACTTATTCCTATTTAGAATGCACCGTCTCTGGGAAGCCAAAGTATTAGCAGTTAACTCCATTCTTTTACCTGGGTTTCTTTCTCGCCATAATCTAAAGCATTCCCGTTGATTGGCACATCCAAACCTTAACAATGAACAAAAGTGACACCAAATCACCTCCTTATATTCATTTATGGACCATTTGTTACGCAATATTCTTGAGTTATTTAAATCCATTTGTTAAAAAACTAAAGTGGACTCAATAACAATAAATATTATGAGTAACCTCTTTATTTACAACTGAAATTCAAAGGATAATTAGGTATCACAATAACACTTACTACAAAGAAACGTAGAAATATTACGTATTACTGACAACTTCCTGGATAACTAGAATTGTCAAAATTGACACTATCACCAATCTGAAACCTAAAATATATTAAAAGATATGTTACTACCTCCCAATATACTCCTTCTATTCCAAATGGTGGGCGTCCAGTTATAAAAGCAATTCAAATCAATAAATGATTTTAAACTGCTCCGTTTATTAGATAATTCTATTTCTTTCAGGAGGTCAGATTTGACACTGCGTGCCAAGGCACGGCTATTGCTATTATTATTATTATTATTATTATTATTATTATATCACTTTCATTGCAGATGGCGCTGCAATCGGTGAAAATGAGGCTAACTTCATTTTTTTAAATGGGTGTACCCAAATTTTTTATCAAATTATGATTTTACGCTAAATAAGAAGCATCTTTTGTCTGAAACTTTTTTCGTCCGTAAACAAACGCATAGGGTTTGTTTATGCAATTTATAGTACTCTACGCTTGAATGGAGAAGTTATCTTTATGATAAGTGGGGTGTTTCACAAATAGTTTTCACTAGTTAGGTTTTAGAAAATGATATATCATCCTCACGATTGGTTAAATGGATTAGAATGCTCAACAGATGTCAATAATCGTTAAACATGGCCAGGATATAATATGTTGTCCATCAGTTCATCAAATCATTCGTGAGGTAATTTTTTATTTCATGTTTCGAGAAACAGCTTGCGTGTTTGGTGAAACAACTCTCGTGTTTAGAGAAACAACTTTCACATTTGGAGAAACGACTTTCGTGTTTGGGGAAACAACACTCGTGTTTAGAGAAACAACTTTCACGTTTGGAGAAACTACTTTCGTGTTTGGAGAAACACCTTTCGTGTTTGGGGAAACAGCTTTCGTGTTTGGTGAAACAACTCACGTGTTTAGAGAAACAACTTTCACGTTTGGAGAAACGACTTTCGTGTTTGGAGAAACACCTTTCGTGTTTGGGGAAACAGCTTTCGTGTTTGGAGGAACAACTTTCATGTTTGGATAAACAACTTTCATGTTTGGAGAAACAACTTTCGTGTTTGGAGAAACGATTTTCATGTTTGGAGAAACAACTTTCGTGTTTGGAGAAACGACTTTTATGTTTGGAGAAACAGCTTTCGTGTTTGCAGAGACACCTTTCGTGTTTCGAGAAACACCTTTCATTTTTGGAGAAACAGCTTACGTGTTTGAAGAAACAGCTTTCGTGATTGGAGAAATAGCTTTGGGTTTCAGATTCTGGGTTGGGTTAGTTTGTATTTTGGGTTTCGGCCGGTAGGGTTTCAATTTTGGATTGGAGTGGTTGGGTAGGGTTGGGTTTGACTTTTTGGGGGCCACTGGCGGCTGGCGGGTGAGCTAGGACTCGCCTTACATCACTACTGCACTCGTCCCCGCCATTTTACAAAAAGTAGTTAGGGCAGTTAACCAAGAAGACTCGAAATGAGCTTGAATATATGATGGACTAGCCATTCGTTGTTGATTCAATGGATAAAATGAAGAAAATAGATATGGGCGACACTGCTCAAACATTCTGACCGATGAAATGGTCTGGTGGCTAATTTTTTTTAACTTTCAAGTAGCAATGTAATTGTGGATATTACACCAAGTACAGCCATATGTGTTGTCAATGATGCATTATCCAGCCTTATGAAGATTATGTAGGTATTATGTATGAGCATCGGGCCAAATTGCAATAATTTCTGTGTCAAGGCTGACGCACGGCGCATCATATTTTCAGAGCCATCGCTGACTGATGCTGCAAAACAGGCGTCTGTCGTCAAAATCAAACAGAAAGAATAAGAGGAGGAAAATATTAATTTGAAATGATAATTATAGGGTCCAGGCATCGCCTTCTATAGTAAAATATAACAATTCTATACATCAAAGTTACACAATACTTTAAACCGTGTTTTCTCAATACCGCATTTTTCAAACTGGCCGGAAAGATGACTTCAACTGATCACCCTCAATTCACCTGAATTTTTTTATGCAGTTTCAGACCAACATTATCTAGAGAAGTACATACCGATTTTACGATAAGTTTGAATTTTTTTTTGTTATAAACAGTTTTTAACCCAATTTTGTACCATAATTTTGTAACAGTGATAATTTGTGTTCATACGTGCGCCATTTTGTTTTAAAGCGGAATTTTCTTATTTCCGTATGTACCTCCTGAGATAATCTTATATAAAATCAATTTCTTTTTTGTTTTTATGGCTAAGTGAAAAGCTGCGTGTAAAATCTTTCCCGCTCTATAACACTGTCCGCCGGAAGAGGTTTCCTTTGATGTCCTCTAACGCTTCAATTTTTTATTTATTTTTGTTTTCCTTATTGTGAGTAGTCCTTAATATATTATCAATAAAGGGCTTTATAGAGACTTTGTAATTCATTTACTATATTCTAAAAAATATACCTCCAAAAGCGGCTATGTCTTCTCGCTCTAGAGTGGCATTACACCTTAATACACTACAATTTTTGTTTTGTGTTACACAGTAATAAACATTTATTTGACAAAGAAATTATTGATTCAAAACATTGTAGTAAATAGTACCTATAAAACAGAATTGTAAATATAGCAAATAGTATTTATGTCTAAAAAATCAAAGCAGCAAAAACACCAATTCCAATGTGCCACGTCAATACCATGTATACCATAACTGGGACTAAATTCACATTAATTTGAGCCTGTCTTTTTAACCTTAAATAAACGACAAATAAAATCAACAATAAAAAAAGGATATTAGAGAATAAGCACACATCTAAAAGTAATTCAATAAAACAAAACGTTTTGCTAAAAACAAAGCAAAAATACTTACCAGCAAATTAACTTTCAACATTAACACAACCCGTTTACCGGCCATGTGATCAATAGTAATACAAACATGTGTTTTCTGGACTTTGCGGCAATGCACGCATGAGCATGAGCTGTCGCCAATAGTTTTGAAAATAAGTCGGCATTCCATATTAGGAACCTATTCCATATTTCGTCACTCTACCTGTTTTTCGACTGCGTTAAACTACGTGGTAAATGTTATTCGAATACTCTCAGACTATTGTTGTGTACTTTTACACGTTTATTACCGATTAAAATAGTGCTATTTACGTCGCAATTTATTTTTCTTATTGTTGTTTTGAAGCATTACTTTATTACCAACATTTAATTTTACTGGATTTATTATGCTGTCATGATAAAGTTTTGATTTTTCTTTATTTTCTAGGAAATTTGTCTGGCTAATTCATGTGAATGTTGTAACCTTGCCTTTAATTCATTTTGGTAAAGGTCGTAGTTATAACATATTTCAGGGGGACGTTTTAAGGCTGTTGGCATATTTGCTTGTCTACCAAACATTAATTCAAATGGGCTGTAATTTGTAGAACTGTATATATATTCACTAATGTTTCTATGGGACCTCTCGAGGCTTCCGTTGGATTGTGGATGGAAGCCAGTTGTTTGAATTTTTGAGATTTTTAAAAGTTTGGAAGTGCCCCTGAATACGGTCCTTAAGAAATTTGCTCCTTGATCTGTGAGAACACAGTCTGGAGTCCCAAATTTACAAATTATTTTAGTTACAAACTGTTCTGCAATAGTTTGGCTATCTTGATTTGGTATCGGAATTGCTTCGGAAAACTTTGTTAAATCATCTGAAAATGTTAATATGTACTTATTTCCACTTTCGGTTTCTGGTAATGGACCTACTATATCAAGGAAAACCTTTTCGAAGGGTTTTGTTGCTGTTGTAGTAATGTCCATTGGCATTTTTGTTTGCCTGTGAGATTTATTCATTTGACAGCTTTCGCATGATTTTATAAAACTTTTTATTTCTTTCATCATGTTAGGCCATTTGTAAAGTTTTCTTATCTTCTTATATGTTTTACTAACACCTTGATGTCCGCCTAGTGGATTAGAGTGAAATTCCACATTATTATGAAAAATTGTTACATTTACCTTTGATTTTTTAAATATGTAACGAAACATAGGGCGAATCATGTCAATTTTGAAACGCGCATAAGGTGGGTATTTTGTGAAATTTGATATCCCTATGGTAGATATTTTATGTTCGATAAGGTAATCGCTAAGTAATTGAATTGAACTAAATATATCTGCATTGCTCATCGTTTCCTTTGTTGGTATACAGATATATTGTATGCCATTGACCGTGAAGTGTGACGGCTCGGTTATCGCTATGGTATCCGATTTCAACTTCTCTTGTACAGCTGATTCTATTATGGGCGTGTTAAGGAAATGTTTATTTGTTGTTATGAAATAGATCCTTGTTACATTTGGATCGGCATCTTATTGCTATATGAGAGTCGATTACGTTATTATTTGTGTGATGTATTTAGTTCCAATGTTTGAATGTAGCAGGGTAATTAAAACTCTTGTGGTAGAAACTTCAATACGTCTATTGCAAAGCAGATATCAAATACAACTGGGGTTAAACGCAGTACTATAGAGCGCATTTGATAGATGCGCACCAAACAACTCAAAATACAATTCTTATAAACATTCAATAAGTGTTCTACTTTATAACAATACATTACAATTACTTCCCTCTTAAAATTAAATCATTCTATTACCAACCACTAACACTTATTAAACAAATAACTAATATTTCAGCCTGTCGATAGGCTGAACGTTTCGCCTCGGTCTTTTATTTAAATATTCGTCTTGCTCAGCAAGCAACGGTGGACATTCAACTGTACAATCTTCACTATCACTTAATAAATCATTATTACACTGACCATTTTCAATATCTTGAGAAATGTCGGAAGAATTAGAAGAAATGTCAGGTGAGCAGACAGGTATGTGAGACTGAAAAGGAATCTTTTTAATTTGGTTATAATGCCTCTTCCATTTCCTCTGCAACTCCGGCACTTCAACCAAAAACGTTCGACGAATCATCTTTACAATTTTACCTTGTATAAAAGTTGGTTTATTTACAATTTTGACATTCTTAACGAGTACGGTTTCACCTATAATAAAATCAACGCTCTTTCTACCCTTACTAGCTAATTTTTGATTTTCTTTAACTTTTTCCACCCTTTTTTCAACAGTTTCCAAACTTAATTTTGACTGATTAGAATTATCAACATCTGTTGGCAAAACAGAAGAAAATCTAGTTCGCAACGAACGGCCAAACATAAGCATTGCTGGACTAACACCTGTTGAACAGTGTGGCGTGTTCCTATGATCGAATAAAAACCTACAAAGTGCTAAATTTGAATTTTGTACATCGTTGTTTAGTAGAGACTTCTTTAGTGCATTCTTTACAGTTTTTACTACATTTTCAGCTGCACCGTTAGAAGAAGGGTGATAAGGGGGGCTAGTTAAATGTTTTATATTATTTTTAGATAAAAATGTTTCAAATTGTTCAGATACAAAAGTACGTCCATTGTCTGATACAAGAACTAAAGGCAAACCGAATCGAGAAAGCAAAGATCTTAAGACTGTAATCGTTAAAGTTGAACTTATATTAGACATTTCAAATGTTTCCAACCATTTAGTGTATGCGTCCACTATAACGATATAAAATCTCTTTTTAAACTCTAAGAAATCAATATGTAGTCGTTGCCAAGGCCCCTTTGGTGAAGGCCACAGTGAAATTTCAACTTTTGGTGGATTATTCCCAAATGAATTACAAGCGTCGCAGTTTCGACTCGTTTCTTCAATTTGTTTATCAATGTTTGGGAACCAAAAATAACCACGAGCCAAACTCTTCATTTTTGTAGCTCCCAAATGTGTCGAATGTAATTGCATTAAAATCTCTTTTTGCAAGCTTGTCGGGATTACAATTCTATGATTCCATACAATGCAAGCGTCTTTAACAAAAAATTCATTTCTTTTTGGAAAAAATAATTTTAGTTCTAGATCGTTGTTCTTTTCTGGCCACCCGTCATCTATATAATGTTTTACCTTAATTAAAATTTTATCTTTAAAGGTTTCCTGTCTTAGCAAATTATAGTCAATCTTTAACAATCTTTAAGTGTTCTGAATTATCAAGAAAAAAACAATAGTCAACATCCATATCGTCCTTTGCATTTTGACAGTCTTCAATCGGTAACCTTGAGAGCCAATCAGCGCTATTTTCGCTCGATTTAACAAATTCAATTTGATAATTATAACCTGACAGGATAACAGCCCAGCGTCTTAATCTATTTGCTGAAAACTGCGGAATAGATTTATTTTCGCCAAAAATAGTCAACAAAGCTTTGTGGTCAGTAATTAGTTTGAAAGTATTTCCAGATATTGATTAAATCTACCTAATCCGAATATAATGGCTAACCCTTCTCTCTCAATTTGTGAGTAATTTCTTTCGGCAATTGACAATGTACGGCTTGCAAAAGCTATCGGTTTTTCCACACCTGATGGAAATTTATGGCTTAACATAGCTCCTACACCTACAGATGACGCATCCACAGTTAACCTGAGTTCCAAATCTGGATTAGAGTGAACCAAAACATCAGCAGATTGCAAAATTTGTTTTATTTCATTAAAAGCCTTACCACAATTTTCCGACCACTCCCACTTAACTCCTAATTTTAATAAATCATATACAGGGCTCAAAATTGTTGACATATTTTTGACAAATCTTCCATAATAATTGATTCCTCCCACAAAAGATTTTAACTCTGTAAAATTTTTAGGCTCTGGTATTTTGTGTATTGAATCGACTTTAACTTTTGACGGGCGTAAACCATCTTTATCTATTATAAATCCTAAATACTCAACTTTCTCAACCCATCTTCGTCGCCAATTGTGATGTATTTAGTTCCAATATTTGAATGTAGCAGGGTAATTAAAACTCTTGTGGTAGAAACTTCAATACGTCTATTGCAAAGCAGATATCAAATACCACTGGGGTTAAACGCAGTACTATAGAGCGCATTTGATAGATGCGCACCAAACAACTCAAAATACAATTCTTATAAACATTTAATAAGCGTTCTACTTTATTACAATACATTACAATTTGTAATAACTTTTGTATTTAATTCATTAATGAAATTATTGTAATTTAGATCTACAATTTGACTTCTAGTAATGACGTTAATGGGTGTAGGATCATTATCTGGTATTCGACTTAACGCATCAGCGTTGGTATTTAATTTTCCCGGTTTATACAAAATTTTATATTCATATTCTTCGACTTTTAATCTAAACTTCATTAGCCTACTGCCCGGATCCTTAACTGAAAATAACCAAATAAGTTCAATCACTCAAGATAACAAAGGGCTTGCCATATAGGTATGCCCTGTAATATTTGACCGACCAGCAGACCGATAACATTTCAAGTTCTATGGTGCTATAGTTGCGTTCGGCCTTATTTAGGGTATGGGACGCAAAAGCAATTGGGCGGTCACGTCCTGTCACACCCTGCTATAGTACGGCACCAATTGCATGATTACTGGCATCCGTCGTGAGTATAAATTCTTTGGAAAAATCCGGAATTGAAGAATTGGAGCTTCACATAATTTTTTCTTAAGGGTTTCAAAGGATTCTAAACACTACGGGGTCCAATCAAACTTAATATCCTTTTTTAATAGTTGAGTCAGTGGTTGAGCTATTTTTGCTAATTGTTGAATATAGCGGCGGTAATAGCCTGCTAATCCTAAGAATTATTTTATTTCTGTTTGATTTTTTGGTATGGGAAACTTTTGCACACAACTAATTTTTGCTGGATCGGGGGCTGTGCCATTTTCCGTGATGACATGTCCTAAATACTGTAGTTCTGGTCTCAAAAACTCACATTTCTCTGGCTGTAACCTTAAATTATGAGATTTTATCCGATCAAAGATGTTTTTTTAATTTATCGTTATGTTCCTCTAGAGTTTTTCCGTACACAATAATGTCGTCAAGATAAACAAAACATTGAATACCCTGAAGACCGATTAAAACTTGGTTCATGAGTTTTTGGAAAGTGGCGGGTGCGGCCTTTAAACCAAAAGGCATACGGTTGAACTCGTAATGACCATAGGTCATCGAAAATGCTGTTTTCTGTTTGTCTTTTGGTGACATAAGGACCTGGTGATACGATTGGCATAAGTCTAGGGAACTAAAAAAATTTGAGTTACCTAGCTGATCTAGGATTTCTACTATGTTAGGTAGGGGATGCGCAGAAGAGATTGTTTTGTCGTTTAATTTCCGAAAATCGACAACTACTCTCCAATGCTTATCACCGCTAATATCACTTTTTTTAGGGACCACTAACAAAGGGGAATTATAAGGGGATTGAGATTCTACGATTATATCGTTTTGTAACATGGACTCAACTTGAGCCTTAATTTCATTTTGTTGATGGAAGGGTAATCTGTATGACTTTATATATATATATATATATATATATAGGAATTTCGTCTTGCGTAGGAATAGAATGCGTAATTGTATTAGTATGTGGTAATAAATCTCCTTCTAATAAAAATATTTCATGATAAGCTTTACATAAAATTTAAGAATGCCATCTCTTTGGATATTATCCATGTGATTAGTTCTAACTGAATTTTCTAAGTTTTGTAATCTTTCTATGGAACAAGGTTCTATGTTTGTTATGGTAGTTAATACGTATTTATTAAGGTCCTCAAATTCTAGCTTGGGATTTTTCAAATTTATTTCGGTCTCATTTGAATTTATGAACGGAATTTTAAGGTATCCGTTGACAGGTTTAACAAGGCAGTTTCCCACAAAGATTCTTGATTCTATTTCATTTGCTAAACACAACGCCTCGTCTAGAAGGGTTGTTTTAACGTTAGCATTTAATTTAGTACGGGGTGGAATTTTTATTGCATTTATTTCTACTATGTGGTTCATGCTTAGGGATAGACATTGATTGTCTACCTTAAATTTCATAGATTTTGTGGCGTAGTCGATTTGAGCTTTGTATTTTGACAAGAAATCTTTACCTATTAAGCCATCGCTTTTAATTGAAAAATGATTTGGAACGAGATGAATATCATGAGGAATACTATGCTCACCGATTTTAAAAATGGGTTTACAAATGCCGTAAGATTGATAAGAAGGTTCACCGATGCCTTTTAATTCGGCTTGATAATCTAAATAACAAATTGTGCCTCCTAACACACAATGCTTTTTTATTATTGTAATTTGACTCCCACTGTCTCCAAGAAATTTTATTGGTAGATTGTTACAAATATCTACGGTTAAGGATACTTCATATTTGAAAAAGCATTTACTTGAAAGATATTAGGTTTTGGACGTGTAAAGATGTTTTTATAGGTTCTGTACACGGCTCGAGTTGCCAAACTCGGCCGGAGTTTGCCCGTTTCCCGACTGCAATTCAGATTGCGTTCCTAACGAATTAAGTTGCGGTTGTTTCAAACGATCCGCGCGCTTCTTTTTAAAACAGTCGCGAATATGATGACCAAAACGTTTACAATAAGCACATTGAATTGTTACAGCGTTTTTGTTAATTTTACTTCTCGCTTTGGAAACGATGGTAATAGATTGTTTGCACGTTTTGAATAACGTTGCACGTTGGTTTATTTGGTTTGTGAAAATGTGATTGACTAGGTTCATTTCTTCCTGAAATATTATTCATACGTTCTTCATCAACAGCTGCTGTAATGGCTTCACTTAGGCTTTTATATCGTGATGCCTTAATTAATGTTCTATATTGATAATTTAGGCCCTGTACAAATGCTTGATAAGCAGATTGTTCGTTTAAATTGTGCACTAGAATTGCTGATGTTGCACCTTGACTCGCTATACAAGCGTCATCTAAATCGTGTAGAAGTTGTTCTATTTTATTCGCAAATTCTCGTACGCTCTCTTTTTGACCTTGCACACTATTCAAAAGCTCTAGTTGTAACTGAGCTATTGATCTTGTCTCCAAAAATTGTCCCTGAAGGGATTTTATCAAACCTAATCAATTTGTAAATGATTTATGTTTAACCACATGATAAGCTGGTCCAGACAATTTTGTGATAATTAATCGAACTAACATTTCTTGGTCTGCATCTTTACTGGCGGTGGCGCTAACAATATCGCAACAAGTCAGAAATTTGTGAAAGTTTGCCCTAGTACCATCGAATTCTGGTATTATTTCTAATGCAACATTTATGTCTAATTTTGTGGTACTCATGGTGTTTATTTCAATACGTTCGTCAAAAACTTGGGAATTTATTGAATTTTCTGAAAGATCCTCTAATACGACTTCACGGTTTTGAGTTTTAGTACGTGTTTCCATAAACAAATTAGGTTACTCTAAGGACTTATATAAAGAATAATAATGATGGGCTTACGATTTTTGTTGATGGGTACGAAGGCACAAGTAGGTGACGTTGGCAAATGGGCGCGGCTGCGATGACGTTGTCCCTAGGGATCGGTTTACCGTTGGTTTTTGGCAGCAGTATGCTACCCCTGGCTCAGCTCCGTTGGAATACGGCACGTACGCTGTCGCTGGTGTTTCCCAATTTCTCTGGAGTTACACACTCCTTGGATTTGACGGTAACTGGTATACTATCTCCGGCTCGGGTTCCTTGGAATGTCTCGGCTTAGAATTTTGGTGGTAGTTTGATGTTCTTCCTGGTCTGTTACTGGCAGCCATCACTGATTTGTTGCAATGTTACTGCTCAACACGCGACACCTGACACCAAATTTGTTGTATTCGTTGTTGTTGAATACTTTAATTTCCTGGGTTTCTTCAGTAACACAGGGATTGAAACACAACTATGCGTTTTACACCTTTTATTCACCTCGTCTTACAGCGAGCCGTAGGCGAGCGTGTAATCATGCGAGCTATTTATATCCGTTATGTGCGAGTCAAATACGACGTTTTATCTACGACTCATAACTTACATTTTAAATAAATTATTAATTTTAAATAAATGGGTTACTCAGTGGTGGGTAGGCAAACTGTCAAGAACACATGATATGTGGGCGCGGATCGACGAAATAGGTTATGTTATGACTGAATAGTTTCTTTTGGATTTTGTTTATACAAAGATCAACAATATTTTATTAAATACCTTCCCAATAAGTCGTTGTACCAATCACTTTAGAAGACAAGATAGTATGGTTTATTTATTAAAAGTAAGTTTGTTTAGTCGTAAGTTGTATTTTACATTGAATATATTTCCAGGAACTATTATTAATAATGATATGTTTCAATTAGAAGGTAAGAGAAGCAGGTAAGAGAAGTGTATCAATGTTACTCGAATACCTATCATATTACAAAATTATACGAATATACAAAAACGTTTACGATATGTCTTCATTTTATTTTTGTATTTTATGGTTTACATCATATTTGCATCATGATGATTGATGAATACGTTCAAGTACAAATCCTCAATGTGAGAGTCGATTGAACTCTGTACCCGCAGAAACAAGTCACTATTACTGTGCCCCAAATGAGGCCTTGGTGAGCACATAATCATCTGACTGACTTAAAGCTATTGTGAGCAAGAGAAATACAATGTTTCATCTCTTTAACATGTCGACACCTACCCTATAGGTGTCTGTCCGTAACCACAGTTAAATAAAAGATTCATTTTTCATTTTATTTTATTTTATTGAACTTATGACTTAGTAACAATTGTTTATACCAAATGAACTTTAATCCAATGTTAATCTAAAAATAATAATTAAAGAACAAGTTTTTCTAATAACAATAATTCTAGTAGACGGATGAGGTAATTTCGCTTAAATATACGTAAAGATAAACGGTAAGTAACAATTAACAATAATAAAGGAACTTTACTTGGATTTCAAAAATAATAAATAACAATTTTTCTAATTAACAATCATTCTAGTGCACGGACAAGGTCTAAGGCCCTCTGTCGACGACACGTCTCGGAATCCTCTCGTCCTAGGTGCGACATCGTAAGCTATACGCTTTGATGCTGCAACACATGCTTTTAAATACAAGTCTGTACACGACGTTGCATCGTAGCATATTTGTAACGAATACTCTACACTGCAGCGTCGCGTTGACTTGTATTTAAAAGCATGTGTTGCGACATCGAAACGTATAGCTTGCGATGTTGCATCTAGGACTAGACGATTCCGAGACGTGTCGTGACAGAAGGCCTTAGACAGTCCACACCAGTGGTATTCTAGTATGCACTAGTTTTACAAAAAGAAAAACACTATCAATCTAGGATTTTTAAATAAATACCACTTTTTAACACATCGTGGACGGAGGAGGCAATTTACTTATTTAGCATTAAAATTACATGTAAAATTCCCGGAAGAGTTTGATAACTGCACTGGTGCTCCAAATAAACATTCTGAACTAAAATTAGTGCTTTCTATTAATGTTGATGCAAATGATGCACCAGCACAATTATTAAAATTTTCCGGTAATCTTAAATTAGAATTTTGTTCTTGATTGGTAATTTTTCTTGCGGTTTCATTTTTTTTACTGACACTAGTATCCTTCAGCAACCGATGTACTCTTCCAGCCCCCATGCCTCTTTAAATCAGTTATATCGCCTCCTCCGTCCCAATTCAGGATTTGGCAGTTTTAAATATTCCGCAATTTGTCTCGCCATTTTACCAAATTTAGTTATGCCAATTCGCTGCATTGTACATTTTCCATTTTGGTAATTTAAAAACAATGTGTTAGTTGTTACATTTTCTGGTCGAAGATTAAAATATTTTATACAAATATTCTAGAAATTATCTGTAATAGTAAATTTTCTCGTAATCTTTGTTTTTGTGTTCGCCACTGTTATTAAATATGCTGCATTGAGATCTTGAACATCCTGTATTTGCATGGAGTATAATTCGTTACTGCGACATGCTCCCATTATACCCATTATCATTGAAACCTATAAAAAAATAATTGATATATAGCATTTGCATCGATTAAGCCTTTCCCCTTAGTCTGACTTTAACCAAACTTTAAATTAATGAATTTCTCACCTTCGTAACAAGATATCTATTGTCAGGCGCTGCATCGATAAATTTTGTTATATCATCAGGTGTAAGGGTTTTTGCCTTTTTTGGTGTATAATGTTCACCCTTTCTTTTTAGAAAGGCATGTAATTTGTGATATTTTTCAATATCAACAGTCTGGTGCACATTTAGAGTACTCCGTAGCATCGAGTAATATGTCCACAGTGTGGATGATTTGTATTTTGTGGCTAATTCCGTAAAGTAGGCAAGTACTACTCTTTCGGAGAAAGAATTAACACTATTTTTCGTTCTCCAGTTCATGAAGGTGTTGTACGTTAAATCGTATAGTTTGCGAGATTTTTCGGGTAATAGGTTACTACTTGTAGCCTCCGCTGTTTCAATAATCTCTGGCGGAGTACAATTTTGTAGTTCTTCGTCCATTTCACTCATTTTATAAGTTTTTTTTTGTACAGCTTCTATATTTGCGTTAGCCGGCACGGCGTAGATCAGTATACCATACCAAAGCGTGTACTGGCGTCAGGCGTGTTTGTATGCGCACAATCCAGCACAATCATTGCTACCAACTGCCGCAAACTCATATTCATATATCTTATAGTTGTGTAAATTGCTTTTTAATTATTTTAATCGTTTTTCTACATTTCGAGTATAAACAACGTTTATGCGTATTGTTACTGAAACTACCAACTACCAACTGGTGCCAACTTTGATGACTATATCATTTCTTGATCCCTCCTTAACATTTTTGATAGCTTATTTAAACTTTTTTCGATAATATTTCGATAACGTACTGCACTTACACGTATTGTTATCACAAAGTTGACTATCGGCAGTCAATAATGTTGACTTTGTGTTTAGCAACCTTGTAGGTGTTGACACTTGACAGCAGCGCTATGCGTATAATGATGACAGTTCGTTCAAATAATGAAGTCATTACTTGAAGGAACTGTCATTATTATATAACGCTAGTGTCATTATAATCATTGGCGCGTATAATGGTGGGGATTATATAGTCATAGATACGTATGTAAAGAACTTATTATATATGAGTCGTAGATAAAAGGATATACCCATTTGAGAAAGGTTGTATCAGTTCAAGATAGATAGATGTAGATGTAGTAGATAGATACCTCTGTTCAAGATAGATAACTTTATATTACAAAAATTAAACGAAATAATATATTCTGCTATACTGATCACGCGGACATAGGAATAAATAATACTGCATGACAGTAATTAAACCATATCTTCTAAATCCGACAAAAAAGAATCTTGAATTAGCGATGTCTGCCCAGGCGAAAGAGGAGATGGGATTCGGCGATATATTGCCGAGAAGAATACTAACCTTGTTTAATGAGAATGAAGTTGTTGGGAAGCGCATTTGATTATACATAGTTAGTAGTATGTTAACACGGGGTCTGGACCAAACCGCCAGTACCGCTGCGCCGCCATCTGTACCGCTGCGCCGCCAACACAGCTAACCAACCCAAAACCCAAAATCCAAGCCCAACTCAGCCAACCCAAAAGTCAAACCCAACCAACCCAACCCTGCTCAACCACCCCAACCCATAATTTAAAACTAACACAAAATCGAAAATACAAACCAACAACCCAAAATCGAAAACCCAAAGCTGTTTCTCCAATCACAAAAGCTGTTTCTTCAAACACTTAAACTGTTCCTCCAAACACGAAAGGTGTTTCTCCAAACACGAAAGTCGTTTCTCCAAACATGAAAGATGTTTCTCCAAACACGAAAGGCGTTTCTCCAAACACGAAAGATGTTTCTCCAAACATGAAAGGTGTTTCTCCAAACACGAAAGGTGTTTCTCCAAACACGAAAGAGTCGTTTCTCCAAACACGAAAGGTGTTCCTCCAAGCACGAAAGGTGTTTCTCCAAACAGGAAAGCTGTTTCTCGAAACACGAAAGGTGTTTCTCTAAACACGAAAGGTGTTTCTCTAAACACGAAAGCTGTTTCTCCAAACACGAAAGTCGTTTCTCCAAACATGAAACTTGTTTCACCAAACACTAAAGCTGTTTCTCGAAACATGAAATAAAAAGTTACCTCACAAATGATTTTATGAACTGATGCACAACATATATCCTGAATATGTTTAACGATTATTGACATCTGTTGAACATTCTAATCAATTTAATCAATGATGTGATAAATATACTTTTACTTTATCATACGCAGTATAATAAAGGTCAAATAGTTAAGGCAAAATAGTTAAATAATAAATTAAAGTAGAGGATGTTTTGTGTAATTTATGTCTATAACATTTTTTTGTAAAATTAATAGTTTAGGTGTATGAGCAAATTCTATTTGATCGAGATCGTGTCTGCATTAAAACTACATAGTTAACTAGGATTTGTGAAACGCTGACTTTTTTAGAATACCTACTGTCAATATTGTCAAAATATCTGCCAAATCCTTACTAACTTGTGTTATTTTAATGCAGATACGATCGATCTCGATCAAATAGAATCTAATGGAACTTAACAAAACCACATCATATTTTTGTTTATTTCGTTAGTGGCTTACTTTCATCAACGACAAATGTAAAATTAATAGTTATTAAGTACTTACCTTTTGAAAGTAATCTGAATGTCATACTATGGAATGCCCAATGTAATTTATCCCATAGCAGACAATTTTAAATAATAAAAGAGATAGCATACAATATTTTTATAACAGCCACAATGCTGATGAAATTATAAATTTTCTAAATCAATATTTTAATAATGTAACATGTGATAAATATATATTTTTTATATGACATTATGGGTTTAGTTTCAACAACAACAAATATTTAAAAATGCCTCGTTAATCACTGGTATTTAACAATCTCGCAGAAGGTTTCTAAACGAGTTATTAAGTACTTCTGTTTTGAAAGTAATCTGAATGTCATACTATGGAATGTACACTGTAAATTAACTCATAGTAGTTAGTTTTAAATAATAAAAGAGACTGCATACATTATTTTTATTACAGTGACAATGCTGATGAAATTATAAATTTAAACATCTACAACTACCTACTAATTATCAGATCACCATTAACTACTTGTCATTTTTCTCTAATTTTTCTCTAATCCGGCTGCGTTGGCGGTATGACAGGGTTGGACTTGGGGGTTGGGTTTTGGCTGGTTTCAGTTGGCTGAAAGATATCTGGGTTGGGTTGGGTTTTACTTTTCGGGTGGTGTGACTGGGTTCGGTTTGACTTTTGGACTGGGTTTGGCCGGTGGGATTAGTTTCAACAACAAATATTTAAAAATGAGACACCAACTTAGTAATTACCTGGCGTTATTAAGTATTTCTCTTTTGAAAGTAATCAGAAAGTAATCTGAATGTCATACTATGGAATGCACAATGTAAATTAGTCCATAGTAGTTAATTTTAAATAATAAAAGAGACCGCATACATTATTTTTATTACAGTGACAATGCTGCTGGAATTATAAATTTAACCATCTACAACTACCTACTAATTATCAGATCACCATTAACTACTTGTCATTTTTCTTTCGGGTAATTTTAAATAATAAAAGAGACCTAATATTTTTATTGCAGTGACAAGGCTGATGAAATTATAAATCCTCTACTACATTGATTAATAATACAAATAATGTTTGTTGAAAATTTATAATCTAAATTTTAGCATCAGTTTTTATCATTTCCACTAGTCAGACTAAGATTAATGATTTACAAGTCAATAATGACTCCACAATACCTACCTGAGATGCTCAAGACACTCGTTGAGAATTCACTAACCATATTGCTATACTACGGAATAAAACAGCTAATTTACGTAAAGGCATTATTTATTATATTGATAGAGACATCAATACACAATTATAACGAAAACTGCATACCTATATTAATGTAGTGGTATAAGTACATAATCTTATTGCTAAATTTTAGCATCAGTTTTTATCATTTCCACTGGTCAGACAAAGACTAATGATTTAGAACTCAATAATGTCTGCACAATACCTACCTGAGATGCTCAAGACTACGTACATGGTTAGAAGTACACAATACCTACCTGAGATGCTCAAGACACCCGTTGAGAATTCACCAACGAGATGCTCAAGACACCCGTTGAGAATTCACCAACCATATTGCTATACTACGGAATAAAACAGCTAATTTACATAAAAGTATTATTTATTATATTGATAAAGACATCATTATATAATTATAATGAAAGCTGCATAAGTATGTTAATGTAGCAGTATAAGTACGTAATCTTATTGCTAAAAGTAATAGGTAAATGTTAATACGATGTATGACTTTATTTGAGTTTATATCACAGGCACATCCAAACGACTCTGGAGTAATACTATGTGGACCAGGTCGTATAACTCTTTACACACACTAAATAACAATTTTCGTTTATGGATTTTTGTTATGAATCTGTCAATGGATATTTCACCATTCAGATATTCGTCACAGACCTGAATACCCATAGCAAATGGATGAATTTGGAACTGGAGCCTCATACCGCTCGATGGAAAAATTCGGAAATATAGCAGTACAAATTTCTATTTCTAGGGCCTTACGACTATTATAGTATTGTTGTCGTGGCAATCGAATAGCTGATTCCAGGTTTGCAGCAGTAGTTGACGCCATTTCTAAAGATATATACACAATGAATTACTTCATATTTGATTATAGAAAAGAAAGAACTTACTGAATATATTTGTGGTTTGAATGGTTGATGTATGTTAACTTCACTAGTTAACTTGCGAGGACTTCAAATTTGCGCAACGTTTAATAGTGATCCAACAGCTAAAATTATGGTGCACTCTGATGAAAAGACTTAACGTCCTATGACTTTTATATTAGACCGATTAACAATACACTTTGACTTAACGTAAACACCAGTGTTCCCAGAATACTTTGATTAGTAGTACTGTTAGTTATTCGTAATCTGCCGTACTACTTATATGGTTTTCAAACTTAATAATGGCTTGCTAATCACTAGGTAGTTAACAATCTCGTAGAATGTTTCTAAACAACATAGTTATCGGCATCTACAACTACTTATACTTTCAAACGAGAAAACCATTCTACGAGATTGTTAACAGTACAGCATTTTTGTTTTAATAACTTTTCACATCATTACTGGAATGGATGCAAACCATATAAGTAGTGCGTCACATTTCAAATAAATAACAGTACAATCAACCAACTCATCAAAGTATTCTATAACAACCTGTGGTAACAACTGTTTTTATACCTAGAATTGAATATACGGAAATACCGTATCATACGGAATTACTACCGTAATGATGAAATAATCAAAGTATTGAAGATGGTGATATCCAGGCGGGATGCAAATTTTAAGTAAATCAAAAATTACAGCCACAACCTGGATTTGAACCAGGGACCTTTGCGTTTCTAGCACAATGCTCAAAAAATGCAAAGGTCCCTGGTTCAAATCCAGGTTGTGGCTGTAATTTTTGATTTACTTAAAATTTGCATCCCGCCTGGATATCACCATCTTCAATACTTTAACTGTTTTTATATTAACTCAACGCGTGTCAGAGTGAGTTTGAATACAGTTTCACACATCCATGTTGCGGTAGATGACGCCAAAAATCCAAAAGTAGAAGAATTGATGATGAACCTAGGTGAAACGGTTCAAAAAGTCCTAGAGTACTTGGAAAGAGTGTGTCTTGATAAAGTGGAGGAATTTGAAAAACATGGCGGAGTAAATAGAATAGTGTTCTGTTTCGATGTTGACACTATGAATGGACCAGATAACTGTCTACAGTATGTATCTGAAGAGGTTAAATATAAACATAATAACAGTGGTTACCAGAGAATTCATATGTACTCACGTCGTGCAAATGGCATCACTTTATATGTATTGTGGTATTGATTAATAATTAAAAATATTTTAATTCTATTTTTTTCTTTCATTATCATCCTTTCGCTATACCAAATAATAAACATCTCGTATGTTTGCGTAATATTCACCCTATGCACTAAGAAAAATAATATGTTGCTATAAGCTTCAAACAAATAGGTAAGTTAAAAGTGTTAAAATAATGTGATTATAAATTCTCTAAATCTATATTTTAATAGCTCGTCGTGCTCAAAACAACTCGTGCGCCAATTTTTGTCTTATAAATCTTGTATTATAATATACTATTATTGCAGTGTCATTTCTAATGAAATTATAAATTCTCTAAATCTATATTTTAATAGCTCGTCGTGCTCAAAACAACTCGTGCACCAATTTTTGTCTTATAAAACTTGTATTATAATATACTATTATTGCAGCGACATTGCTGATAAAATTGTGACATATGATAAATATCTGTTATGTAATTAAACAAAAAATGGGGCATTATGTCTCGCGTTAATCACTGGTAGTTAACACTCGAGTATAATGTTTCTAAACGACGTCGGTACCTACTGTCATACTACTCAACTTCGTTTTATTGTTCTCAGAGCATTTCTATCTATATTTCATATTTGATTAGTTAGATACCCTTTTTTTAAGCCAGCGTCATACAAGTCATTCTCCAGGTTTTTGAAATACCCTATGAATTGACTTACCTTTCTGTTAATTTTTCCATGAGCTTTACTCTGATAATAATTACAGATTTTTATCCACCATATCGCTGGCTTGTATTTAAAGTCGCACAACTTTCTCAAATGTCTGATATTTGGGTCTGATATTTCCGAAAGTATATGGAGTAAAAAAGCGAATATTACATACCGAATATACCGTTATATGGTTGTGCAAGACATAATAATAATAATAAATACCGTTTAATTAAATAACATTACTAATAAGGAAAGTTAGAATTTCCCTGGTTTAAACGTTATTTCCACGCTACGATTTTCAACCAAATATCAAGTATTTGCTGGCAGTGTAATCACAAAAATATTATCTGTCGAATAATCAAGGTACACCCATAAAGCAGGGCATCAAAAATTAGTCGTAAGTCAAAAATCACTGAAATTTGCTTATTTACCAATTTTCAACTATTTTCACGAGGTTGTGCGTTATTTCTTTGTTGTCTTCATGATAAAAATTGACGATCGATGTTTTTGTGTTCAGATTATCATCCTGATTGAAAATATTATACATATAATATAGGATGCCATTTAAAAAACGTCAAGACGTCTTCTCAAAACATACTTCGTTGTTTATAAAAACCATAACCGGGCGTACCTATACCGCGTTTCTCAGTATAAATTTTGGTTAACTTCTTTCTATTTATCATCACTAAAAAGAGGCAAAGCGACTGTTTCCCATACACTTTCTCTGAGCTGTTTCATAGGTCACCCACATTCTCGGGTTTCTTTAACTCTGTTCAGTGATATTAATAATAAATAAAAAGTTTATAAAGACTTATCTAGTTCTAAAAGAGCTTATGATGATCCCTCCTACCTTCCCTAAGATGTCTAAAGGTAAATACTTAATTATCACTAACCTTTTGGTCCTTCGTACTCTTTTTGCGGAGCGATCAAGCGATACAGGTGCTCTACTCAAATAAAAAATCTAGCAACCAAATAATATAAGAGATATAGACAAATCACATAATGAAAAAATTTCTCATATCCAGTAAAAGTGTAAAGGATAAACTGGCAATACATTTTTTATTAGAGTCTAGAAAAAAGTATCAAATGCTCGGGAACCATAAAAATAATAATAATAATGGACCACTTACCTATGCAATTTGCATACACATGAATGCATTTCACTAATTTATTTATAATTCAGGGTTTTTGCATTTTGTGTTCAGAATATCATCCTGATTGAAAATATTATACAAGTAATATAGGATGCCATTTAAAAACGTCAAGAGTATTCCAAATAAGGTTTGTCTTTTAGCACTTCTCAAAACTTACCTCGTTCCACGTCATATATAAAAGCCATAACCAGGTGTACCTATACCGCGTTACCCAGTATAGTTTTTGGTTAACTTCTTTCTATTTATCAGTGGCATTTTTGTTGTAATTACGTTTCACAACCATTTAGCAATACGGATTATCCGATAATTCCTAAGTATTCATATCGTACACATGGGGTCACTTTATATACATTTGACTGTTGATCAATAAATAAAAATATTTTAATTCTATTTTTAATTACTGTCCTATCAATATACGACCAAATAAAAAACAGCTAGTACTAACTTAAATTAACTGCTATGGATTCTTTTACTTTTGTTTCGTCCATTTTGATGCATCTAACCTCTACATAAGTTAACCGACAAACATTCAAATACAGTGACAGTACTTGCTGCCAACATTAATAAGTGGATAAGCGAAATAATAATAAGCTGAATAAGCGGACATCTAAATTACCCATACGATTATAAAATGTTGTCATGACCGGAAGTGGACAAAAGTTTTGGACAACAAGTTGATGAAAATCTCGTTTAAGCCGACGCGAAACTCTAATAAGTGAACCAAAATATTCAGTAAATGTTCTAAACAAGTTGAAAATCTTCCTTACGCAGGATATATGTTGTCCATCAATTCATAAAATCATTCGTTAGGTAATTTTTTATTTCATGTTTCGAGAAACAGCTTTCGTGTTTGGTGAATCAACTTTCGTGTTTAGAGAAACAACTTTCATGTTTGGAGAAACGATTTCCATATAATACATATACGATAATACATATAAAGTGATGCCATTTGCACGATGTGAGTACATAGACATTCTCTGATAACCCCTGTTGTTATGTTCATATTTAACCTCTTCAGACACATACTGTAGACAGTTATCTGGTCCAATATAATAAATAATGATTTTATGTAAATTATCTCTTTTACTCCGTAGTATAGCAATATGGTTAGTGAATTCTCAACGGATGTCTTGAGCATCTCAGGTAGGTATAGTGGAGTCATTATTGAGTTGTAAATGATTAATCTTACTCCTTTGTGGAAATGATAAAAACTGATACTAAAATTTAGATTATAAATTTTCAACAAACATTATTTGTATTATTAATCAATGTAGTAGAGGATTTATAATTTCATCAGCATTGTCACTGTAATAAAAATATTATGTCTCTTTTATTATTTATATTACCCGAAAGAAAAATGACAAGTAGTTAATGGTGATCTGGTAATTAGTAGGTAGTTGTAGATGTTTAAATTTATAATTCCAGCAGCATTGTCACTGTAATAAAAATAATGTATGCGGTCTCTTTTATTATTTAAAATTAACTACTATGGACTAATTTACATTGTGCATTCCATAGTATGACATTCAGATTACTTTCTGATTACTTTCAAAAGAGAAGTACTTAATAACGTCAGGTAATTACTAAGTTGGTGTCTCATTTTTAAATATTTGTTGTTGTTGAAACTAATCCCACCGGCCAAACCCAGCCCAAAAGTCAAACCGAACCCAGTCACCCCACCCGAAAAGTAAAACCCATCCCAACCCAGATGCATGCTATCTTTCAGCCAACTGAAACCAGCCAAAACCCAACCCCCAATTCCAACCCTGTCATACCGCCAACGCAGCCGGATTAATGCGAATAGCAAGAATGTATCACAAATATATTTGAGTCACATTTGAATCACATTTGGATTTGGGTTGACGCATATATATTTGAGTCACATTTGAGTCAGGCTTGAGTCACATTTGAGTCATTTTTGAATCAGGCTTATGTCATATGGTATATTGTGTTGATATTGCCCTATGCTACATCATACTATACAGTTTGGGTTATCACAAATATTCTTGAGCCATTCTTGAGTCACATTTGAGTCACCCTTGAGTCATATTTGAATCACATTTGAGTCACTCTTGAGTCACATTTGAGTCAACCTTGACTCATGTGCTATATTATGTTGATATTACCCTATACTACATCATACTATACAGTTTGGGTTATCACAAATATTCTTGAGCCATTCTTGAGTCACATTTGAGTCACCCTTGAGTCATATTTGAATCACATTTGAGTCACTCTTGAGTCACATTTGAGTCAACCTTGACTCATGTGCTATATTATGTTGATATTACCCTATACTACATCATACTATACAGTTTGGGTTATCAAAAGTATTCTTGAGTCCCATTTGAGGCTTGTGTCATATGCTATATTATGTTGATATTACCCTATACTACATCATACTATATAGTTTGGGTTATCACAAATATTCTTGAGTTATTCTTGAGTAACATGTGAGTCACCCTTGAGTCACATTTGAGTCACCAAACTGCGTCGCCTGAGTTAAATCAAATATCTATGTGGTCCATTGTTGCTATGCGCATTATCCCCACCCACGTAATTACATATACAAAAATACTATAGAAAAATCGAGAATAAATGGTTTGTAAAGTTGCACACACTCACTTAGTATACCACTACCGCTGAAGAGCTAAACATGGGTCTAATTTTTAATAATCATCGGGGTTACTTATCAATCCCTTATGGTTTTCGACGACATGTCGATAAATCAGAGAAAACTATTGTTCAAGCTAGAAGCGCTACTGACAATATCAAAGATTTACATCCTCAAAGTCTACTTCCGAATCAATCTATGCATTTAGATGATGTTGAAGTGGAGCCTTACGATAGAGCTACATCCAATAGTATAGAAGAACACATATTAGAGAATGGAGCAGTGCGCAGACGTTGTACGGAGTGTTATAGAGTTATTTCACAAAAATATGGACGGAAGAAGGCACAGAGAAGGAGTTTAAATACAAAGCTAATTTGTAGTGATTGTGGTAAACCATTTTGTCGTGAATGTTTTATAAAAACTCATAAATAAGTGCACGTCCTGCGTAGACGTCATATGGAGCGTTGTCAAGTTATGTCGTGAAAATACACCTTCGTCCAGTTCAGACGCGGAATCAGAATAAACAGTTGTATCATCTTCTTCTTCTTCATGGAAACCAACTATTCTAATTATCGTTGCACCAGGAGGTATAATTACATTTGGTCCAACTTTTTGGAATTTGTAGGATTCCAGAGTATCCAGCTCCAATCTTTTACCGTTTTCATCGAAGAAAACGTATTGTATATAATATGAACGAAGTATATTTTGAGAAGTGCTAAAAGACAAACCTTATTTGGAGTACTCTTGACGTTTTTTAAATGGCATCCTATATTATATGTATAATATTTTCAATCAGGATGATATTTTCAACACAAAAACATATCGATCGTCAATTTTTAACATGGAGACAACAAAGAAATAACGCACAACCTCGTAAAATCACTGAACAGAGTTAAAGAAACCCGAGAATGTGGGTGACCTATGAAACAGCTCAGAGAAAGTGTATGGGAAACAGTCGCTTTGCCTCTTTTTAGTGATGATAAATAGAAAGAAGTTAACCAAAATTTATACTGAGAAACGCGGTATAGGTACGCCCGGTTATGGTTTTTATAAAGAACGAAGTATGTTTTGAAAAGACGTCTTGACGTTTTTTAAATGGCATCCTATATTATATGTATAATATTTTCAATCAGGATGATAATCTGAACACAAAAACATCGATCGTCAATTTTTATCATGAAGATAACAAAGAAATAACGCACAACCTCGTGAAAATAGTTGAAAATTGGTAAATAAGCAAATTTCAGTGATTTTTGACTTACGACTAATTTTTGATGCCCTACTTTATGGGTGTACCTTGATTATTCGATAGATAATATTTTTGTGATTACACTGCCAGCAAATACTTGATATTTGGTTGAAAATCGTAGCGTGGAAATAACGTTTAAAGCAGGGAAATTCTAACTTTCCTTATTTTTTTTTTTTTTTTTTTTTTTTTTTTTTTTTTTTGGGGATGTTGCCATGTGCACAAAGCCAGTGGCTTGTCTGTGCGGCAATCGGGGAGACGGAGTATTTTAAAAATCCCCTGCCTAACCTGGGCTTGAACCCTGGACTTCTGAGTGGAAGGCATACGCCTTATCCACTCGGCCACCTCCGCTCGAACATTAGTAATGTTATTTAATTAAACGGTATTTATTATTATTATGTCTTGATCAACCATATAACGGTACATTCGGTATGTAATATTCGCTTTTTTACTCCATATACTTTCGGAAATATCAGACTCAAATATCAGACATTTGAGAAAGTTGTGCGACTTTAAATACAAGCCAGCGTTATGGTGGATGAAAATCTGTAATTATCACTGCGTGACAAATTTAAAGAAGTTGGTTCTAACATCGACTATAATAACTATGTTTGACTAAACTCGACCTGCTGATCACGAAAATAACTTTGAAATTTTTCTACCAAGTCAAGTTTTCGAAAAAATTGAGGTCAAAATAAGAAAAACACGTGATTTTGGCAATATTTACGAATTTATAGCGCCTGAACCCAATGTCCCACAAACTTTAAAAAGGTGTCAAACTAAACCGCAAACTGTGTACTTATTACATGTTATCCTCAAAGTAAGGTCACTAATGGCCTTGACGTGCTGACAAAGCTTGTTGATGGGTCGGCGCACGGCGGGCAACAAATAAGCTGCTGTTCATAGATTCGTCGTTGTAGATGGAGCTCACATGATAATATTTCATATATTATATTAGTACAAATACCTATCTATTATATAGGTGGCCCACTTTCTTCCCCGCATTTTTTTGTTTCAGATAGTAAACGTTATACTAAGCAATAAGTTTAATATGCGCCTATTTGCTTCTTCGTTAGAGTTACAGACGCGTAAAATGTTAACATGTTAACTTTTTAAGGAATTAGGACACCCAATAAGTTACCTGGCATTTTTTCTCAGAAACTAAATACTTAAAAAAAACTCAGTAATAAGTTTCATATGTATTTATGTGCTTCTTCATTTGTTTATATTTTTTATTATCATATTTCGGTTTATAATTACTGCGAGATATTTTTCGAAAAATTTTGCTTTACCTTTTGAAATGTTTTATTTTTCTTTTTGTTCTTATTCGTAAACTATTTCATTGTTCTCGCAACTATTATATTGTTATATTTAATATGGTTCGCTGTTGGGCAATAAAGATTGTTATCATGTCTAATTTTTTACTTACATTGAGTTTCTTTTCATTGTTCTAATGGGTGTCGATTGTCTTCGTGTTCGCATTGTTTGATATGTATTTTATTTTTTATTTTACTTTAGCCTCTTCATATTTTAATTGGCCAACAGCTTTTAAGGATTTGAAAAAAGAAGTAGGTCAAAATAAAATGTTTAGCTCATAACGATATTTAGTTTGTAAAAAAAGTGCGAGGAAATCGTTGGACAATGTATGTATTTACCATTTATTAAAACAACTACTGTGGTCATAGCTTTATATTTTTTCTTGTTTTTACAAGCTCATAAAGATAAAATGAAATAATATTTAACAAGAAACGGATAAGATTATCGTAATTAAATATTTACAAAAAATTAACATTTCCTCTTATGAGTTGAACAATCCTCTCGCATTAAGAACCAGCAGTAATCTCCCAACATTCGTGCATTCCATCTCCCCTGGTAACGTTTTTCCAGTACTTGAATGTCTTGGTGGAAACGTTCTCCTTGTTCGTCACTCACAGATCCAAGGATCAAAGGAAAGAATTCGAAGTGGGAATGCAAAAAGTGCATTTTTAAGGACATTCGACAGCCCATCATTCTGTATTTTTCCAACATGTCTTCCACTAAGAACTTGGCGTTAACAGCTCTATGATTCCCTAAATATCCGTTAATTACCTCTTTGAAAGACAACCAAGCTGCTTGCTCTTTACTGTTCAGTTTTTGGTAAAAACTTTTATATTTCATAGGTTGTCTTATTTGTGGGCCAACAAAAATCCCTTCTTTTAATTTCGCATCGCTTATTTTTGGAAAAACTTTTTTTAGATATGAAAATCCATCACCATCTTTATTCATGCCTTTCACAAAATTCTTCATGAGGCCGAGTTTTATATGTAGCGGCGGAAGAATAACGGCTTGTGGGTCAATGAGTGGTAAATACTTTACATTGGATTGTCCACACACATATGTATTTCTTTTTGGCCAGTTTTTAATGATATAGTGGCTATTTGTTGCTCTGCTATCCCACAAACAAAGGAAACAGCAGTTCTTTGTAAAACCTCCCTGTAATCCAAGTAATATGGCTACAACTTTTAAGTCCGAACAAACTTGCCATTTGGATTCTTTATATCTGATTAAATCTCAAATTAATCGCATGTTCTCATACGTTTCCTTTAGAATAACTGAATATGCAATAGGTATCGAAGGATATTTGTTGCCATTATGAAGCAATACGGCTTTCAAGCTGGTCTTAGAGCCATCAATGAAAAGTCTCCATTGGCCAATATGGTATGGAATACCAATTTCTTCCATCAACCCATTGATATTATTGCAAAAAGTCAGATTTTTAGTGTCTGTAAAGAAAGTCAATAAATGTCTGTTTCTTTTCCGTTGGAAACATATTCGAGCTCTGGGGGACAACACACCCCATTCTTTTAATCTCGATCCAAAAATTTCAGCCTTTCTGATGGACAAATTCAAATCACGAACCAAATCGTTTACATGGTGCTGTTCAACATAATGGGATTTCGGAAATGAACTTGTGGAAGCTATAAATTCCGGCATTTCTGCTTCTAGATCAAAGTTTTCGTCATGACTTTCATATACTTCTGGATCTTCTACCGTATTTGGTAAGGGAACTGGATAATTGTCTCCATGAGGCACAGGCTTTGATACTGAACCTACGTTTGGATATTCAATTTTACTTTTGATTTTTTTAGAAAACCCTCTTATTTTTACTTTGCAAAAGTAACAATCATCGTGATGATTTAGTTGTTCTCTCCAAAGCATTGGAACAGCAAAAGGCATAGAAATTGCTTTACCATTAAACCATTCGGTTAAATTAACGTAACACGAAATGCAAAAAAGTTTGGGAATCCATTCCTGATCGAGTAATACTGGACGACCAAAATAACTTAAATAGGCTTCTTTAACTTTGTCAGTTGGAGTTCTACCTTGAGACTTCATAATATATCGTCCGCAAACATTACAAAATTTATCGGGAGAATTAACGCACTTACGACGGGCACTTGTCGCCATAATTTTACAGATAAACACTACAAATCTATTCACTGTTACAATAACTATCTGCTAACCAAGTAACTTATCTTTGACTGAATAGTGCGAGGGTTCACGGAAAAGATTTTCTAGTGGAAAGCCGCACGCACACATGCAAATACCAGAATATGAATACTGTGCTAACTAAACCAGTTTTATATATATATATCATAAACCGGTTGGAAGCGTCATCGCGCCACGGTAATCACTTTATCAATGTGTACTATTTTTCCAATGTAGGTGGCTGTGATTTAAAATTTCATAATAAATTTACTTTTAAAGGTAGTTTGCAAATACAATATTTGATAATAAGTTGTAGTAAAAATTAGTATAAAGTTACAATTTTAGCTTTAGAGGAAGCATAAATTTATGTAAAGAAATAAAATTTTCGGAGAAATCAGTAATAAAGTATATTGAATTTGGGCCCACACTTTCTGGGACACGCTGTATATTGTACAATAAATGGCTCAAACTGGAAATCGTCACTTTCAAGTATGCAACCCATTTGCAGTGACCAAACTATGAAAAAAGATTTTTTTCTTGCCGCCGTCTCTTACACAAACGTCATCATCAGTCCTTTAATGCCACTTGTGAGCAAACTCTAGATTGTTAGATAGTAAGTACATCCTTCAAGGTTTACGTTGAGACCCTTTGAGAATGTCTAGGATATGAGGTTAAGTCGCAATAAATACGCAAACTTTGCAAAAATCGCGCATTTTTGGGGTTTTCGCCCCGTGTAGCTCAGAAATGTGACGTGATGGAGCCCCCTTGCCTTTGACAAATATACTACTTATTACGTTACCCTTCGAAATAAATGATAATGATTCATGTTAGAAAATCTTGTCACACAGTGTTATTATCAGAGTAAAGCTCATGGGAAAATTAACAGAAAGGTAAGTCAATTCATAGGGTATTTCAAAAACCTGGAGAATGACTTGTATGACGCTGGCTTAAAAAAGGGTATCTAACTAATCAAATATGAAATATAGATAGAAATGCTCTGAGAACAATAAAACGAAGTTGAGTAGTATGACAGTAGATACCGACGTCGTTTAGAAACATTATACTCGAATGTTAACTACCAGTGATTAACGCGAGACATAATGCGATGATTGGTTTTACCGATTAGCAACATTTTTTGTTTAATTACATAACAGATATTTATCATATGTCACAATTTCATCAGCAATGTCGCTGCAATAATAGTATATTATAATACAAGTTTTATAAGACAAAAATTGGTGCACGAGTTGTTTTGACCACGACGACCTATTAAAATATAGATTTAGAGAATTTATAATTTCATCAGAAATGTCACTGCAATAATAGTATATTATAATACAAGATTTATAAGACAAAAATTGGTGCACGAGTTGTTTTGGGCACGACGAGGTATTAAAATATAGATTTAGAGAATTTATAATCACATTTGATTGAGGTTACCAGAGCACTTGTTGACAAAAAAGGCTATAACTTAAATAATCACATTATTTTAACACTTTTAACCTACCTATTTGTTTGAAGCTTATAGCAACATATTATTTTTCTTAGTGCATAGGGTGAATATTACGCAAACATACGAGATGTTTATTATTTGGTATAGCGAAAGGATGATAATGAAAGAAAAAAATAGAATTAAAATATTTTTAATTATTAATCAATACCACAATACATATAAAGTGATGCCATTTGCACGACGTGAGTACATATGAATTCTCTGGTAACCACTGTTATTATGTTTATATTTAACCTCTTCAGATACATACTGTAGACAGTTATCTGGTCCATTCATAGTGTCAACATCGAAACAGAACACTATTCTATTTACTCCGCCATGTTTTTCAAATTCCTCCACTTTATCAAGACACACTCTTTCCAAGTACTCTAGGACTTTTTGAACCGTTTCACCTAGGTTCATCATCAATTCTTCTACTTTTGGATTTTTGGCGTCATCTACCGCAACATGGATGTGTGAATGGTTGTTATAGAATACTTTGATGAGTTGGTTGATTGTACTGTTATTTATTTGAAATGTGACGCACTACTTATATGGTTTGCATCCATTCCAGTAATGATGTGAAAAGTTATTAAAACAAAAATGCTGTACTGTTAACAATCTCGTAGAATGGTTTTAAACAGTGTCAAATCTACATTTAAAACTCTTTAGTAATTATCTGAACGTTAGTAAGTACTTCTCGTTTGAAAGTATAAGTAGTTGTAGATGCCGATAACTATGTTGTTTAGAAACATTCTACGAGATTGTTAACTACCTAGTGATTAACAAGCCATTATTAAGTTCTTGTCGTTTTGAAAACCATATAAGTAGTACGGCAGATTACGAATAACTAACAGTACTACTAATCAAAGTATTCTGGGAACACTGGTGTTTACGTTAAGTCAAAGTGTATTGTTAATCGGTCTAATATAAAAGTCATAGGACGTTAAGTCCTTTCATCAGAGTGCACCATAATTTTAGCTGTTGGATCACTATTAAACGTTGCGCAAATTTGAAGTCCTCGCAAGTTAACTAGTGAAGTTAACATACATCAACCATTCAAACCACAAATATATTCAGTAAGTTCTTTCTTTTCTATAATCAAATATGAAGTAATTCATTGTGTACATGTTATGGACCAAGTGATTAATAGGGCAATATGAAAAATGCCCGGGCAATATGAAAAATGCCCGAAGCAATCGGACAAGATGATTAAAATAATTTAAATTATTACATTGCCCGGGCATTATTCATAGTGCCCTGTATCTATTGGGCAGGATGATTAAAACAAGTTTCCTTTTATTATTCTTTTTTATTTCAGTATGTTTATAGCTACGTTCGGATATTGTACTCTGTTGACACCGGGTACACCGTCCAAATGATACTTACGTGTTATTGGGTGTAAAAAGTGTAACGGTGTACAATATCCGAACGCAGCTTATATTTACAATAATAAAATCAAGTTGTACTCCAGTATTATATTCAACTCATATTTTGTCTGAATAAACCTTCAAAAATATACAAAAGATCAAACTCTATACTGAAGCAATATGCGTATAAGTTAAAATAAAACTAAACTCATATCAGAAATAAAATAAAGAGTCAACTTCATACTCTCAAGTAACGTAATGAAACATTGAAAATTAACAAAACTTATACAAAAACTAAATAAGCAATCAAACATAAATTAAAATAATATTTTTTATTTATTGGAGCAGTTTAGACTTTAGTGGCACTTCAAATTAAAGAATTTTTTTTCTTTGGTACATCGATTGTAACCTTTGCCTCCGCTGTTAGATAACATTCTTGCGCATTCTCTCAATGAAACCTCTGACTCCGGAACTTGTTCGGCAGAAATGAACTTTTCTTTGCATATTGTAAATTGGTTTCTTAAATACAATTGGTTTAATATGCATTATTTTTTGTCTAATTTATAAAGGTTGGTATCTGTAGCTCAACTACAGTAGCTAGAATATTCCTTCCATCACTGCAAGCTCGGTCAACATCCGGCACCGGAACTCTTAATGTATCACCTACTTTAGCAGCGGGAAATTTTGTACTTGAAGTTTGTTGGCTTGTTTTTTTTAGCTTATATAATCCCATTATTCTAGTACTTTTTACTTATGTTTGTCTCTTTTCTAAAGTCGGTCTACGGAATTGTTGTTATGTATTAGCTGACCTGTTGTTGTTATACTTTTCTTAACTTGCTGACTAGGATCTGCATTAATATTATCATCTGAAATGGTACCCAACTCTTCAACTGCATACTGTCTACTGTCAGTTACATCCACGCAAGGTGAGACATCGTTTGGGTCATGTAATGCTATTGAAGAGTCTGCATTGATATGATTATTTTGCACGAAGTGATATTTCTTCAGACTGCATGCACATCACTCTGATTTGTTAAAACTGATTCTAAATCTTCCTCAGACGTGATAGTGACACGTCTAACCTTCTAAGTTGTACGTTTCAGAATTTGTTTTTGGAAGGGTGTGCACAAACCCTATACTAAAGTTATAGATGACAGACAAGTTTGTTTCATTTCGGAACAGAATAGCAATACCCACTTTTGACGACGTATTTAGAAACCAAATTCGGAAAAGGATTGTTTGTGGCCGCCTTTATAGCGATCGTGGTCGGTTTGAATTCATCGTCGCTCTGACGACAGTGGTAGGCCGTCTACTACTTACTCACCACAACACTGCTTGTGATATTTATCAAAGTGCCCAACACAATTTAGCAGTACTCATAGTGCCCGGGCAATGTGATTATATATCATGCATCAATAGAAATTTATTAAATTGCCCAATCTTTCAGGGCAATATTCATAATGCCCGGGCATTATGAATACTGCCCGGATTAATCACTTGGTCCATAACACATATATCTTTAGAAATGGCGTCAACTACTGCTGCAAACCTGGAATCAGCTATTCGATTGCCACAATACATATAAAGTGATGCCATTTGCACGACGTGAGTACATATGAATTCTCTGGTAACCACTGTTATTATGTTTATATTTAACCTCTTCAGATACATACTGTAGACAGTTATCTGGTCCATTCATAGTGTCAACATCGAAACAGAACACTATTCTATTTACTCCGCCATGTTTTTCAAATTCCTCCACTTTATCAGGACACACTCTTTCCAAGTACTCTAGGACTTTTTGAACCGTTTCACCTAGGTTCATCATCAATTCTTCTACTTTTGGATTTTTTGCGTCATCTACCTCAACATGGATGTGTGAAACTGTATTCAAACTCACTCTGACTTGAGTTAATATAAAAACAGTTGTTACCACAGGTTGTTATAGAATACTTTGATGAGTTGGTTGATTGTACTGTTATTTATTTGAAATGTGACGCACTACTTATATGGTTTGCATCCATTCCAGTAATGATGTGAAAAGTTATTAAAACAAAAATGCTGTACTGTTAACAATCTCGTAGAATGGTTTTCTCGTTTGAAAGTATAAGTAGTTGTAGATGCCGATAACTATGTTGTTTAGAAACATTCTACGAGATTGTTAACTACCTAGTGATTAGCAAGCCATTATTAAGTTTGAAAACCATATAAGTAGTACGGCAGATTACGAATAACTAACAGTACTACTAATCAAAGTATTCTGGGAACACTGGTGTTTACGTTAAGTCAAAGTGTATTGTTAATCGGTCTAATATAAAAGTCATAGGACGTTAAGTCTTTTCATCAGAGTGCACCATAATTTTAGCTGTTGGATCACTATTAAACGTTGCGCAAATTTGAAGTCCTCGCAAGTTAACTAGTGAAGTTAACATACATCAACCATTCAAACCACAAATATATTCAGTAAGTTCTTTCTTTTCTATAATCAAATATGAAGTAATTCATTGTGTATATATCTTTAGAAATGGCGTCAACTACTGCTGCAAACCTGGAATCAGCTATTCGATTGCCACGACAACAATACTATAATAGTCGTAAGGCCCTAGAAATAGAAATTTGTAGTGCTATATTTCCGAATTTTTCCATCGAGCGGTATGAGGCGACTATGGACCTCCAGTTCCAAATTCATCCATTTGCTATGGGTATTCAGGTCTGTGACGAATATCTGAATGGTCAAATATCCATTGACAGATTCATAACAAAAATGCATAAACGAAAATTGTTATCCAGTGTGTGTAAAGAGTTATACGACCTGGTCCACATAGTATTACTCCAGAGTCGTTTGGATGTGCCTGTGATATAAACTCAAATAAAGTCATACATCGTATTAACATTTACCTATTACTTTTAGCAATAAGATTACGTACGTATACTGCTACATTAACATACTTATGCAGCTTTCATTATGATTATGTAATTTTTTTTTTTTTTTTTTTTGTGGGGATGTTGCCATGTGCACAAAGCCAGTGGCTTGTCTGTGCGGCAGTCGGGGAGACGGAGTATTTGAAAAATCCCCTGCCTAACCTGGGCTTGAACCCTGGACTTCTGAGTGGAAGGCATTCGCCTTATCCACTCGGCCACCTCCGCTCTAATGATGTCTTTATCAATATAATAAATAATAGTTTTATATAAATTAGCTGTTTTATTCCGTAGTATAGCAATATGGTTGGTGAATTCTCAACGGGTGTCTTGAGCATCTCGTTGGTGAATTCTCAACGGGTGTCTTGAGCATCTCAGGTAGGTATTGTGTACTTCTAACCATGTACGTAGTCTTGAGCATCTCAGGTAGGTATTGTGCAGACATTATTGAGTTCTAAATCATTAGTCTTTGTCTGACTAGTGGAAATGATAAAAACTGATGCTAAAATTTAGCAATACGATTATGTACTTATACCACTACATTAATATAGGTATGCAGTTTTCGTTATAATTATGTATTGATGTGTCTATCAATATAATAAATAATGCTTTTACGTAAATTAGCTGTTTTATTCCGTAGTATAGCAATATGGTTAGTGAATTCTCAACGAGTGTCTTGAGCATCTCAGGTAGGTATTGTGGAGTCATTAGTGACTTGTAAATCATTAATCTTAGTCTGACTAGTGGAAATGATAAAAACTGATGCTAAAATTTAGATTATAAATTTTCAACAAACATTATTTGTATTATTAATCAATGTAGTAGAGGATTTATAATTTCATCAGCCTTGTCACTGCAATAAAAATATTATGTCTCTTTTATTATTTAAAATTACCCGAAAGAAAAATGACAAGTAGTTAATGGTGATCTGATAATTAGTAGGTAGTTGTAGATGTTTAAATTTATAATTTCATCAGCATTGTCACTGTAATAAAAATAATGTATGCAGTCTCTTTTATTATTTAAAACTAACTACTATGAGTTAATTTACAGTGTACATTCCATAGTATGACATTCAGATTACTTTCAAAAGAGAAGTACTTAATAACTCGTTTAGAAACCTTCTGCGAGATTGTTAAATACCAGTGATTAACGAGGCATTTTTAAATATTTGTTGTTGTTGAAACTAATCCCATAATGTCATATAAAAAATATATATTTATCACATGTTACATTATTAAAATATTGATTTAGAAAATTTATAATTTCATCAGCATTGTCGCTGTTATAAAAATATTGTTTGCTATCTCTTTTATTATTTAAAATTATCTGCTATGGGGTAAATTACATTGGGCATTCCATAGTATGACATTCAGATTACTTTCAAAAGATAAGTACTTAATAACTATTAATTTTACATTTGTCGTTGATGAAAGTAAGCCACTAACGATATAAACAAAAATATGATGTGGTCAGGTACATTACTTTATCATACAATATATAAAATTTTGTTAAGCTCCATTAGATTCTATTTGATCGAGATCGATCGTATCTGCATTAAAATAACACAAGTTAGTAAGGATTTGGCAGATATTTTGACAATATTGACAGTAGGTATTCTAAAAAATCAGCGTTTCACAAATCCTAGTTAACTATGTAGTTTTAATGCAGACACGATCTCGATCAAATAGAATTTGCTCATACACCTAAACTATTAATTTTACAAAAAAATGTTATAGACATAAATTACACAAAACATTCTCTACTTTAATTTATTATTTAACTATTTTGCCTTAACTATTTGACCTTTATTATACTGCGTATGATAAAGTAAAAGTATATTTATCACATCATTGATTAAATTGATTAGAATATTCAACAGATGTCAATAATCGTTAAACATATTCAGGATATATGTTGTGCATCAGTTCATAAAATCATTTGGGAGGTAACTTTTTATTTCATGTTTCGAGAAACAGCTTTAGTGTTTGGTGAAACAAGTTTCATGTTTGGAGAAACGACTTTCGTGTTTGGAGAAACAGCTTTCGTGTTTAGAGAAACACCTTTCGTGTTTAGAGAAACACCTTTCGTGTTTGGAGAAACAGCTTTTCTGTTTGGAGAAACACCTTTCGTGCTTGGAGGAACACCTTTCGTGTTTGGAGAAACGACTCTTTCGTGTTTGGAGAAACACCTTTCGTGTTTGGAGAAACATCTTTCGTGTTTGGAGAAACATCTTTCATGTTTGGAGAAACGACTTTCGTGTTTGGAGAAACACCTTTCGTGTTTGGAGAAACACCTTTCATGTTTGGAGAAACATCTTTCATGTTTGGAGAAACACCTTTCGTGTTTGGAGAAACATCTTTCATGTTTGGAGAAACAACTTTCGTGTTTGGAGAAACACCTTTCGTGTTTGGAGAAACAGTTTAAGTGTTTGAAGAAACAGCTTTGTGATTGGAGAAACAGCTTTGGGTTTTGGATTTGGGGTTGTGTTGGTTTGTATTTTCGATTTTGTGTTAGTTTTAAATTATGGGTTGGGGTGGTTGAGCAGGGTTGGGTTGGTTGGGTTTGACTTTTGGGTTGGCTGAGTTGGGCTTGGATTTTGAGTTTTGGGTTGGTTAGCTGTGTTGGCGGCGCAGCGGTACAGGTGGCGGCGCAGCAGTACTGGCTTGGATTTTGAGTTTTGGGTTGGTTAGCTGTGTTGGCGGCGCAGCGGTACAGATGGCGGCGCAGCGGTACTGGCGGTTTGGTCCAGACCCCGTGTTAACATACTACTATAGTTGTGTCACTCTTCTGAATATCTCCGTGTATATTGTTGAATTGGTGTCGAATGTGTAAGATTTTTTTGTGGCTGTGCTGCTGTTTTGGTGGGAGTAAATCCTGGAGGTGATGGTTGAAAGGGCTGTTGTGATTGTGGTGTAGTTGGATTTGAGATGTGTTCTCTGCAAGTAGGTGGTACTGCGTTGTCAATGTTCGCATAGTAACCGCAGTCAGCATAATAGAGGATGTTATGAATAGCTTGTTGTAGTGCATTCCTTGTAGTATCTGAATATTTACTAATTTTATTACCTATAAAACCGCAGAAATATTTCTTTTTTTTCGTTGGGAAAAATTATTTGGCTGTTTCTTTATGTCTTTATTGTATCCGAGGCTGACTTTAAAATGCCAAAAGACTGTTTCAGCATTTCTAATTTTTGGTCTGCATGACGTCCAGCAAGCTTTGGAAAATGAATCGCAATCATGTCGATTGCGATTCACTTTCCGAAGCTTCATGATTATCTTCCAAAGTCGCCTCGGATTCTTGTGCGACGTCGTTCGCATTGCTTGCTCGCTACACAGTACACTCTAGCCGATGCGTAAACAAACACGTCCACGCTGTAATGTGGGGAGCCTTTGTGTTCGCGACAAAAACACGACAGCCGACGGATCACGGCGAGCACCCAGTATAACGCTCGCTGTAACACGGAACACACCGTACACACATGTTACGTTACACGTTACATTACACGGTACATTACGCGCTACAGCTGTAGTGTGTTCAAGGCTTAACTGGCCTAGCACTCTTTATTTATTGGAACATTTACAACTACATTCTTGAATTTTGGGAATGGTTCTATTTTGATGTTATTCATATCTAGTCCAACCTTGGGAACTCCCAAAGAAATAGCGGTATCTTTCCCTAATAACTTTGTTTTGCAAATTTATATTACGCAACAAGTTACAATTTCTAGCTTTTTTAACCAATTTTCATACTTGCATCAAAGGCACGTAAAATGTACAATGGATCAGTAGACCCGTTCCCAAGTGTTTCCTAAAGGCATATTTTTATGGAACCTGCGATGACAATTTATTTGACATCTGAAAGGTATATTTTGATGTGTATAATACTAGTACTAGTAAATACTAGTAAAGTAGTAAATACTAGTACTTGTAAATTTTACTCCAGAGCATGACAATACCATCTTGACTTAGTTACTGAAAATGTTATACAAGTGCATTAAAAAGAGAAATATCATCTGCAACTTTGTACATAGTCCTTTTTGTTATATACACCAACGATCTAGCAAATTTACTGTCTCATGATCTGGGAATGTACGCTGATGACACGTCTGTGGTCATACGAGCTGATAGCGATAAAGATCTTGAAAGAGAGATCTGCAACACAATGAAGGAGCTTGAGGGATGGTTTAAGCAGAATAATCTCAAACTAAATGTGGAAAAGATCCAAATAACCAAATTCTCTCTAAGATCTGAGGAAACACTAACTCTAAACTACAATGACGTAACACTTACCTCTGTTGACGATACAAAATTCCTTGGAGTTGTATTGGATTATCACCTCACCTGGAAACCTCACATTGACGGACTAAGAAGCAAGATCTCATCATATATCTATGCACTGAGAACTATAGCAAAGGTGGTGAGTACGGATGCTTCTCTATCCAACTATCATGCTTATGTGCACAGCCGACTTCGATATGGTATACAGTTCTGGGGAGGTGCTACCGCCGCGTTGTCCGTTTTTAGACTTCAGAAAAAGTGCTTAAGATCTGTTCTGGGTCTGAAGTCGAGAGACTCGTGTGTAAGTCATTTCAGAAGTAACGAAATACTGACGTTACCGAGTATCTACATCCTTGAGTCCGTCTGTTTCGTCAAGCAAAACTACTCTCTGTTTCAGAGATATGAAACGGAACATCCTCACCGTACCAGAGGAAACTGCGAAGCTAATTTAAGAGTCCCTCAAACTACTCTTTCAACTATTCAGAGAGGATCGGTTACGCAGATGATAAAATTTTTTAATCATATACCACATTCATACCGATCATTGTCTTTGGGAAAATTTCGAACAAAACTATGCAACATTTTGGTGTCAAATGTTTTGTATACCTCGGAGTCATTTTTTTATATTAAATTTAAGAATTTGTAAATGCTTTTTATTATTTATTTTCTTTTTTTTTTTTTTTTTTTTATTTATTTTTCCTTGAGCTTCGAGCGTATGGGTGCTCAGTAATTTAAAGCCACACACAATTGTTCATTCAATTAGGTGGCATGTTTAGCGATATTTATTCACTTGAATATGTGTTTGGAGTAATGTGTATTTTATTTATCTATCTGTCCTTTCACAAATAGTTCTGTTTTGGTTATTTCCTGTATGGTGTTTCTTTTTTCTATTTTTCTTTGAATAAAGATTATTATTATTATTATTATTATTATTATTATGATTATTATGTTTTGTTTATGTTAATTTTGACATGTTCTACACCTATCGGGTATTTTTGGGATTAAATAAAGATTTATTATTACATGTATACATGTGCTGATGCGGAAGGGTACCTATTCAGTTTCAGGCAATAAAACGTATTAAAACAAGGGCGCTTTTCAACTTTTTTTGGTGATACCTTACTTCGTAACTACAACGTTCTTGATATTCGTTGATGCTGGTCCCTGAATTATAATGTATGGCTGCACAGTGGTTTCTCGGGCCACAGCTTGTTTCTTAGTGTCATCGATGATAGTATCGATGCTGCTAGCAATCTAAAGTATAACAATTCTGTTGAATACTGACTGCAAATATATAAAATTGCACTTACAGTGCGTGCACAACTATACTTTCAAGGCACTCTTGAAATCACCAAACACAAAGTGGCCATCGCGTCACTTCCGGCGATGGTAATTTTGGTGAAAGAATTTACTTTCATCGATTTCCACCGTTTTTGAGGTAAAATCTTCATTGAGTCCCACAATTGGTGTCGGTGGTCGATCAAATTTTGTTCGCAAACATCCCGACAGAAGTTGCAACAATCTACTATAGTGTGTGCCGCTGCCCGACCAAGGTCTGCTTGGTGCGCTGCAAATTTTTGCGTACAATCTTCTAACCATAAATGAATTATGATCATAGACTTAAACAACTGCGTGCAAAAAAGGAATCCGTCCTCACAGAACACTGCTTCCTGCAAAGCCGACAGCGCCAAGCATATTTATCAGAAATCTGCCTATTTCTGACAGATGACATGGAAATCTGAAATAATTTAGTTGGTTTAGTCTGCTTCATAAATACCTACATCACAGTCAACAAATAACACAGAATTATTAATTAAGGGGAGGTTCTCATGTAGAGACCTAACAAGTAGTTCAACTTTGAGATAGTTTTTCAAACAAATTGTAAGATATATCAATATTTTTTTCTTTTGCCAAGTATTTATCATACTTTAGTGTACAAAAGGTCATGGCGCCATAAAAAACCATATGCAGGAAGTGGGTACTGTTGTAGGTAGTATCAGGCCCTGCGCGGCGTGCTTGTCTCAACGACGTCCATGATAGCTCCTATAAAAATTAACAGATAGCAAAATTTCAAAAACGCTGTGAAACTAGATGGAATCAGTTGGAGGCTAAACTAAACCACCATTTAGTTAAAAATATTGAAAATTGACAAAATGGGTGCAGTTTGAATTTTAAGACCGATTTTTACAGTTTTTTTTTCGGTTTCAAATCGTTTGTAGATAATATAATTATTTTAAAGTTTTACTTATTATGAGGTTCAGCCTCCAATAAAAGGACGTTAAACGATTCAAAAGTAATCGCGCATGCCAGTTTGGAAGATCTATATGAATTCATTGTAATATAATAATTTAATTAACATAAGCACCTAGATCTATACGTTCTCTGTACTGTATCCGAATTTCACATTCATAATTTAAAGAGTTATCGAAAATTGTCATTTGAATACACATCCCTTAGCGCTGCCGTAATGCTGGAAATTTTGACCTGAGAATACCATAGGTTATAAAATCGTAAAACTTGCGAGAATCAAAAAACTGTTTCAGGAACTGATTTTATACACTCAAAGCTTTCAAAACATGAAAGAAAACGAATATTTTTTCAACCTATTAAATGAGAACTTCTCCTTAAGCAACTTTTCGCCAACCATGTCAATAACTACGATAACTAGGCAAAATAAAAATTCTGAATTCGCAGGTTCTCTGCGCGAATAGCGTCGTTATACAGTATTGCGGCGACATCAACGACTGTGGGTGCCTCCACCCCTCGTGCGGCCTTTGTCACAAAATAGTAAATGTAATCACCACGATAAACCTAAACGGTAATAACAAAACAATGCGAACTTAACCTCTAAGGCTTGTGTATCACACAGTAGTAGATGCGGCAACAACGCTGAAGAGATTTAAACGACGCATGGTGCAAGCGCTCTAGCAGTGTTCGGCGCAGGCCCAATTTGTCCACGTTAAATGCAGGATTACCAGCTATGTCAACACTACGCTGCCCGACGTACCCGGTTGCTGGAAGTTTTCCGGGTGCGGACTTCTTGGCATGTAGAGTTAGTATTATATTAATTAGCATTTCGATTAAAGTTTGAATTCTAACTGTACTTTGATTGTGTATTAGCGTTGACTGAATTTTCCTGTGGATTCTTTTGCATTGACTCATTGTATTGTCGCTTCCGACATTGATTTACGCTGTGAGCTATATTTTTGCAATAATTGTAAGGTATTTGTACTCGATTCACGTTACCGTCCGATTTAAGCAGGATTTACATTGTACTATCGTGGCCATATATTATGTCCCTTCTTTTGACGTCCATTTTCTCGGAAATCCAGGGGCGAAAAAATTTGAAAAAATCTGCTGCTGTCCTTGATTAATATGCTACAATTCATAAAAATTAGAAAGCTGTATGTGTTGGCGTTTTCCCGATTTTTCCAAATTAAGAAGAATCGGGGCTGTTTTTGCCACGTAAATTTTATTCGTTTAACTTTAGCAATTAATTACTCTGGAAATAATACATAGATTTGAACGAATTAAAAAGTAATATCACTTGCGGAAGCTTTCAATGTGCATTTTTGTAAAATCATTGGATTAGTGCTTGACCCACAAAAAGCTTTATTATGCAATGCCAGCAATTCCTTTATTAGAAGATCTAGAATAATGAAATATAGACTATAGGCTACCCACTAATTCATAGGTTTAAAGTTTATTACATAATCATGGTTTATCTTGCATTTTCCCTACAAAAGATCGAGTTGAAGCATCTCATGATTGCTGCAGTTGACGCGGCGCTCTACGGTCCTTGGGGCGAGCGGGGTGAAGGTATCGACAGCGACGCTGCCAGTAGTGGCGGATCGCACGTGCGTAGTTACTAGTGTTTACGGACACAATACATAAAACGACACGGCGATTATGCCTCGCCAAAGAAATTTGGATATCCGGCGACAGATTACCGAATTAAAAAATAATGGCAAAATAAGTCAATAAGATCACAGAACCACGAACAGGCATTTGGAAGTCCCATGGGAATTCTTGGCAATTTAAATCGGGTTTCGGGTTAAAATTAATGAGTGATCTGCAAAATATTCTATGTATCTACAAATTTACGATGCTAAACTTGTAAAAGTTTTTTGATATTTTTAAGTTTTATACGGTCAGAGCTAACGTTTGTAATATATGTAATATATCAAGAGTTGTATTTATTTTATATTATTTCTGCATGTATTTAAATATTATTAATAAATAAGCTGTTGAAACTGTTATAATAGTTTGAATATTTATATAACAAAATCGGGCATACCTTTTAAATATTTTTTGGGTTCAATCAAGCAAGCTTAATTTAGTATTCACCACTAATCGGAAAATCTGCTAACTCCATATTATTAGATCTATCCGCTTCCATCAAAATCTTGTTTACAACCTTATTGTATAAAAACTGAAGAAAACATAAACGCCAATCGATAGAAGAGATTTCTCTCGTACCGGGTCACATATTATAATCAAAATTATGCAAATATTAAGAATTTAATTGTTAGTTAAAATTACTACCTTGTCAAGTTATGGTTCTTTTGGTGTATTGATAATAAGCTGCCCCGGTTCCCCCAACTGTGCCGGTTCTCTCCGACTTGACTGCACCGCTAACGCCTCCTTTCCCCGCAGTACCCCAAAGACCGTATAGCGTCGGAATTCACGCGGAGTTTCAGCACGATCTTTTGTATGAAAAATGCAAGATAAACAATGATTATGTAATAAACTTTAAGTCTATGAATTATTGGGTAGCCTATAGTCTATATTTCATTTTTCTAGCTCTTCTGTTGACGGAATGGCTGGCATTGCATAATATAGCTTTTTGTGGGCCAACCACGAATCCAATGATTTTACAAAAATGCACATTGAAAGCTAGCATTCCGCAGGTGATTTTACTTTTTAATTCGTTCAAATCTATGTATTATTTCCCGAGTAAATAATTGCTAAAGTTAAAGGAACAAAATTTACGTGGCAAAAACAGCGCCAATTCTTCTTAATTTGGAAAAATCGGGAAAACGCCAACACATAAAACTTTCTAATTTTTATGAGTTGTAGCATATTAATCAAGGACAGCACCAGATTTTTTTCAAATTTTTTCGCCCCTAGGTTTCCGAGAAAATGGACGTCAAAAGAAGGGACATAATATATGGCCACGATAGTACATCAACGTTCCGACACGTACCCGTTCATCATAAAACGTTCCTACGGATCGGATCTCATTCTAATACCGCCCGGCAGTGTACCAAGAGTGTTTTGCAATGTTTAAAAGATTTAGTAACAGTGATCTATGTGCAATTGCTTTGTTGCTGGATGCAGAGAAAGAAGAAGAAGGAGAAGCGCGACAAAGAGTAGGCAAAAAAGAAAAATATGGGTGCATAAATCATTACTAAATAGAAAGACAGAGGGAGAAATTTTCACACTATATAGGGAGTTATTGGATGACGAATTTAAATTTCATCTATATTTTCGCATGTCCAAGTACCAATTTTATGACTTATTGACAAATATTGTAGAAACCATCCGCAAGTCAAATACTACCTGCAGACAAGCAATAACACCTTTTGTAAAGTTAGCCGTTTGTTTGAGGTAAGTTTATTATTGTCCTTTCTACAATGCAATAGTAACAAAATGAAATTCATACCTAATAAATAATACAAAATAAAGACATAAAATATATAACTAAACTAATTATCGTGTCCGCTTCGCTGATAATCGCCACTTCTTGAACCATAATAAGGTAAAGAAGTAGTATTCTATACTGTATAGGTCTTGATTGATACAAACTGTGGTCCCTGTAGTTGTGTGGTCAAAGTTTGATTTTCGGTCGATGTTGAAGCAGGTTCTGGTGTGTCAAAAGTTGGTGTGGGTATTGACATAGGAGGGGGACAATGAAATATTGTAGATGTAGTTTGTCTTCCCATTAAAACATCACTTTCCATGTCAGACCTGCTTTAAATATTTTAGATTTTGCAAGATGTTTTGATGTTGCCGGAAATGTTTTTTATTGTTTCGCCTATTCCAACAAGAAAGGCATCAATGGAGTGTGTTCGTTGTTATTTTTTCTAATTTCTCTCGTCTATTATATATTTCATTAAAAGTGGGTTTTCAACTACACTTTCTCTAATTTGATTTCGTTTCGGTATCTTTTTGATGTATTTACTCGGCGTAGTGTTTTCCTTGTCAATATCTTCCGTTTGTGCGAGAGCGACCGGTGAAGATGTGTCGTCTAAACTATCTGCATTATATGGTGGAGTTGTTCTCAAATTTCTTACATGTGTAGGTATAATCCGTAAAGAAACACTATTCGTAACGTGTAGTAAAATGTTTATTCGTGGTTACGCCATGTTTCGGCTAAGTAAGCCATTTTCAAGTAAACCGTGTCAAAAAAGTATATAATTGCAGATCTAAGATAATAACGAACAGAAGAATTGGGCGTGGGCGAGCACGCATTGTCCACCGACCGAAATAAACAAAACCTGTCAAGGTATATTCGTTCGGGTTCGGCAACGTGAAAAGATGTATGGGACAGACAAACTATGTCCCACAGAAGCAATAAATCGAGGTATCTCGGCCGTCGTACGTCACAATATACAAACGAAAATTCAAATCGCAGCAAGGTGTTAATTCCAGCAAATAAAAGTGGAAAAGGCGCTAAATAAAATGACGGCATTGAAATTTTCGCTCGTCAACCAACTGCAATCGGTGCGCAAGCAGACTTGCGTACCGTTTGCAGTTGGTTGACAAAAACAACAGGACAATCTTCTTCAAAAATTACATTAAATTTATTTACAATTGGCAATATGAAATCTAGAAAGTACAAGTAGAGTTTTAATGAATTGTCGTTGAATATATTAAAGAGAAAGTCCAAGGACACATGTTGCCTTCCAACCTCCATGTATTGTCCTTGAAAATATAGCTTAAGTGGATTCCATTGCTCTAGAATTATGTGAATACATGCATGAAGCGATAGCCATTGAATATCATAATGTCTAAGAATTGTATGCTGCTCACTATTTGTGAAATCTTGAAATTCTTCAAATTCTCTCTGCCTTTTGCTACTGTGAGCAAAGTAGTTATGCACTTCTTTCACAAACTGTTCGATGAATCTCGGCAACAGCTTGCATGCATGGCTCACAGCCAAAGCGGTACAATGACAGATACATTCTAGAAATATGCAATGTGGACTTGCTTCCTTTATTTTAGCCACTACCCAACCATGCTCTCCAAACATTACATTAGTTGTGTGTGCTGCAAACCCGATCATATTTTTTAAATTTATACAACTATCAATCAATGCACCATTGAGAGCCTCAAACAAATCCTGTGCTGTTTCACCCTTTGTATCTACTAAGCTTAAAAACTTAGTTTTTACGCAGGCACTTTCAGCAGAATAAAATTTTATTGCGATAGCAAGAGTTTTTGTGGTACTGACATCAGTGCTTTCGTCAATAATAATTGAAAATGAACCCCTTCATGAATATTAGCCAGAAGCTTGTTCTGGAATGATTTTCCTAATACATTATATGCTATTGCGGCAGATTTAGTCCACTTGCTATTTTTTTGCTATTTCAGAATCATGATATGCACTAGCATATACATCGCTTAAATTATCCATCGTCTGAAAAGCAATGTTGTGCTCCAAATGGGCGGCAATAATCTTCATTTCAGCTCGGAAATCGTTGTATTCTTGAAGTATTTGTAAATCTACACATAAAATACAAATTTATTAAAAAAAAAACTAGAATAAGATATTGCATAGTTTTCAAACCTGAAATGTTCCTTTGTACCAGCTCATATTACGATTACGTTTAGTGGTAGCATAGTGTTCTTTTAAGGACACCATTCGAGGAAGCACTTGACAATTACATGCCTTGCAATACGCACTCTCCCCATCCTTGGATTTTGTTAACCAGGATGAAAATATGAACTGTTGTTCCCATTCAGCACGATATGTCTGTTCGTATTTTCTCTTCATTATATTCAAATTGAATACAAACAACGCACCATAGACGTATAGACAGTCACAAGACTCACAACACAAGTCGGGATACGAAAGACGATACTAAATTGAAAGTAATGGAGATGGGTTACGTAAACTACGGGTATTCCGCAAAGCGACCAGACGAGGGTACAGAAACCTGTACTTCCAAATCTAATTTTGTCACATTCATTCCTTAGATGTCACCACCTGCGTCGAATGCGATGCGACTGCTAAGATATCCTATATGTCAGTATACGTAAATCTACTAGAAACTACTGCATGTTTTTATACTACTGAAAATTACTCATGCATACTAAAAATCTACCAAGAAAGTAGTTTTCTACTAAACATGGTCACTGTCAACTGCTAAACTGTGTTCTCGTATTCGCCGTATACGCAGGCGCCCGTTTCCTGTACGGCAGGCTGCCGCTCCGTCCATCAAGATATTCTCGACGATAATTCTATGCGGATGGGAACGGATACGTGCTGGAGACGTGCCGTTTCGGCGATGGGTGATGGTGAATGGTTCGATATATTTTGCATGTACGAATATTTTGTCGGTCGGCTGCCTGTCGGACACGCACGCTGAGTATAAATCAAGCTTTAATGTGAAATTTAGGATTATAATTGGGAAATGATAAAGAACATGAATTAATATTTGATTATTGCTCTGCTTTATGATTTGGCTTGTCAAAACAGTAAATTTTACTTTTAAATGATCAGCTGATTTTTGTGTGATTAAGGTGCGTTCTTCCTCGCATGCGGCTTCGGCTGCGGCCACATTGAAATGGCTTTAATTAATTTAATGGGATCTTGAAGTCCCTCAACATATGCTTTTAATGCATGTTGAACGCATTAAAAAAAAAATTAATGCATTTAGACTTTGAACAATATCTGAAGCGGCTTCGCCTTCGCTTGCAATGCAGGCAGGCATCTGTTAAATCCATTGCAATTCGCTGTATTCTATTAGCAAAAGACCCAACATCTTCGTTTGGCAATTGCCTAGATGTTGAATTTGTCCTATAGTGCGTTTCTCTAAATATTGATTTTGTAGTATCCCTTTTAAATAATCCCAACCTGCGTTCTTATTGTACGTTCCGGGATGCGTCAGCTAACCCAAGTAGAGGGCGTGGGTCAAAGTATAACAATTCAACCAAACAATTAAATATATAAGTCCTAAAATTACATAAATTTACATTCTCAACCATAAATCTGAAATCTAACACTTCATCAGGTCAGATCTCAACGCCACCGCAATATTTCCTAAATTGCAGGAAATAAAATTAAATAAAAATAAAACAAACCGCGTACCTGTGAAGAAGATGACCAAATTGTTCGAGATAGCATCTAAATAGGGAAAAATATCCCAGATAACCCAGTAAATTTATTAAAAACAAAACAAGCGTTGATAAATGATTGGAATATTAAATTAATATGTTGCCGAAGTTGAATAAAATTAACGTTGAATCAAGATACTCGCTGAAGGCGAAGAAAAGTGAGTCAAGCTTTACGACGATGAAACTAAATTGAGTTACGTAGCCATAACGCAAACAATATCCGAACCTCCAAGCACAGGTACATAAACGACGTTCGATCGGAAGGTGAGGTTAGGGTTGTACCCGTTCCATAAAATTTGAGGTTAGGCCTCGGTGTTCGTAACTCTCTGACGAACAAGACTCAATAACGTTCAACGTTGTCGTCAACTCGGAAAGTGTGGTTCGAAAACCTTCCGTTACATAACATATGAGGTTAGGCCTTGGTCTACGTAGCTTCTCCGAAGAACACGACTCAAGGACGTTCAACGTTGTTGTTAAATCGAAGAGTGCGGTTAGAAAACCATCCGTTAAATAAAATATAAGGTTAGCCCTCGGTCTACGTAACGTCTCCGAAGGAAAAACTCCGTGACGTTCAACGTCAGCGCCAAAAGCTTAGTCCAGATACAAAAAAAGATACAAACGGACTGATACTGATACGCTAACCTGGCTCCACGATTAAAGGCTCCTAAAGACCCGCTGTTCTTCTCGGCTGTCCCCGCTGTACGGTGATCTCAAGTCGCTGGCAACACCCCTTTGGTATCAACACACCGCACCGTGCCGTAGGTCCTACGACTGCCAATTCCAGTTACAGAACCCGATTAGGGATCAAACACAGACCGGTACCTCAACTAGGTGTACTCCACCATAAACTAACAGCCTAAAATAACCAACTCTATGAGCGAAGGTCCGATAAATCCATATAGTACGTACCCAAGCTGGTCAGGGCTCTTGATAACGATTCTTTCGACAAGTAAGTGCTCCAAAACGTTTCCGTCATCCACAAAATCCGCAATAATTGCGAGAGGGTTATTCCAAAACCACATATAACCTCTAAATGAACTCTTCCTCTACAGAAACGCAATAGCAGTGATGTTTGAACATCGTTTTTGCTTCCAAATCAAGCGATTCTGCCCACAATTTCAAACTGCCAGGAAGAGAGACTAGAATGACGTAGAAATTGCACGAGCCTGCAACAGGTCGTGGATGCAGCCGAAAAAATACTGATGGGACAGAGAAGGGGTCTGGTTTACCACCCCAGAAAGCGATCCCAGCTGGATCCCCATTAAACGTAAAATCTCAATTTAAATCCAACCAGGGCAGTCCACACACAACAGGAGGTGCGACATAAAAAGTGTAAAGTGCGCACATTTCTCAAGCTACTCCGGGAGGCCACAAAAGTAAAACCTAGTACAACCAACCGACGAAGCACGTTTGATTACCCAATAGGCCAAACAACCGGCTTCTGGTTCAACTTAAATGGACTGAAACTCGCAATTACGCGGTAATAACAATTATTATTACCCCTAACAAGGTTACAAAATCAAAACGCAAACCCTGGCTAAATATGAGAAAATAACTTAGTTAGTTTCAGGTAAGGTCGGCAAAACAGATGCCTACCCCCGATGAGTTCGAACGCAACTCAACAGATGGCGCCAGCAGCAAACAAACAACGGCAATAAATGGAAATTAATAACCAAAATAAAACAAACAAAATCCAGCGTCACACCCCCCTCTTCTTTCACAGAGAAAACCCTCTGAGTTTTCCGATTACCAATCCACTGAAGCAGGCAAGAAAAATACGCAAGCGAAAACCATGGGTACCGAAGTTCTTCAGGTATATAAATGACATCCATGCCTCAGCCAAATGGCTAAAGAATATCAGAATCCGGGTGTGAACACACTGTAACGGCAATCTCGACAACAAAGAAGACACAACCTAAACAACCTTACTCATACAGAGTTCCGAGCGTCCCTGTGCCTGCGCACGACCCCCGACCCAAACAACAGGCCAGTGGTGAGGGAAGAAACACACAGGGAAAACACATAAAAGAAGGGACAAGAGTTGCGCTCTACACCGACCGACCCAGAGCCTCGTGCACTTGTCGACAGCGCTGTAACCGACAGCCAGAGAGGGGGAGGTACTCACCACCGACCAATGCGCAACCCGGACACGAGACCCGGGAAACTCCCGTTCCCCAAGACAAAAACAAAGGCCACAAGTCTTTAACAAAAAGCGTATCACCAACCAACAAAAAGATCTACGTTAAACCAGACTAAACCCTAGAGGTACACAAAACCACCCTAGTGGTGATACCGGCATAAACCAAATTGCAAAAACCAACGGTGACGGCAATCCAACCGACCACCGATGTATAACAACCTTCACTAACACAACCATGAACAATCCAAGTTCGGGAACTTCCGCGCGTTGAGGATAGTTCCATTCCAGTCTCCAATTCAGGAAGACGATAGTGGTGGGAATATACCGCGTCCCTTTACCGGGCGGATACAGGACGCAGGCTTCACGGGGGTCGAATTGCTCCGCCACTAACCACAGGGCACACGTCTCTTTACCGGATTTGTACCGGACGCAGACTCACGGTGGCAGAATTCTTCCGCCCCTAACCACAGGGCACACGTCTCTTTACCGGGCTTGCACCGGACGCAGATTCACGGTGGCAGAATTCCTGTGCCCTAACCACAGGGCACACGTCTCTTTACCGGATTTGTACCGGACGCAGACTCATGGTGGCAGAATTCCTACGCCCCTAACCAGAGGGCACAGAGAGGCTACCTCTCATCGTCATGCATCTGGACTCCATACGTCCACGAGCCAATCTTCTTCTTCCGCCCGATACGGACCAATAACCTTCGCAGCTCGCTTAGCATTAATGTAATTTGCGGAGTCGGACAGAACTTTATTTCGTCGCCATACCTGCTGACCTTCGACGTACTGCACTGGCCTTCGACGGAAATTGTAAACCTTTCGGGCTCGTTCCTGAGCAGATAAAATCTTTTTCCGAACTCTTTCGTAAAGCTGTTAGAAGCCTTTTACACGTGTCGGGACATCTGGGGGTTCATCGTCTTTAATAATATCGTTAAGTCTTGCCACTGCCGACGTAATGCCTACCAAAGTTCACATAATATGGAGAGTAACCGGTGGTCTCGGTCTTTGCAGCACGCACTGCACACCCGATAGGGGCAAGGTAATCATCCCACTTACGCTGGTTTTCCTGTATATAGCTGTCTAGCATAGTCTTTACTACGCGATTGACTCTTTCCAGGGGATCAGCTCGGGGGTAATACAAAGGGGTAAAAGAAAGAGTGGTACCATATGACTCACACAAGGCCCTATATTCTCTGCTATTCAGCTGTACTCCGTTGTCACAGATAATATACTGGGGAGCGTCATGGACCAGAAACAGGTTGTCTTCTATCAACTTCGCCAGGCTCTTGGCTGTAGCCGAACGAAGGACAAACAGCAAAGCGTAGTTACTGAAATAGTCACTTACTACCAGTATCGAAGTATTCCCTCTTGATGAATGAGGTAACGGTCCCACAAAGTCCAAACTAATAGTCTGCCACGGTCGAGTGACCTCCGGTCGGGTACCCGTCAACCCCGCAGGAGCACGCTGTTGAGATTTCTCTGCTGCACAAACGTTGCACCGTCGCACATATCTCGCCACGTCCACGTGCATTTTAGGCCAATTATACCTCGCCCGCAGTCGCCAGTAAACATTATAGCCTCCTACATGTCCAGCTCGAAGGTCATCGTGATACTGCCTCAGTAGGGCACTCCAGCAGTCTCCGGAGACGACCAACTTCCAGTCCTTACCATCACCATGAAGTCCAAATCGCGTCGACTTCACGTATTTATGAATTTGGCCAGACTCCACTCGCCACTGGGGAAATTTATGCACGTTGTTTTCAATTCTAGAAATCATCCCGACGTCCATGTTATCCATGTTCACTCCTTAACAAATTGTTGTTAAGTGAAACCAATAATGACCCCAAGAGTCGTAATACTGATCAATTGGTAAATAATCAATACAGAAGATGACTGTATCACTAACTCATTTATAAGGTCTATCCAACCTCTTACTGACGTAAACATTATAAAATATAACGGGACAACTGTTAACAATTTGTTCCGACGTCTTAAAGATCTTCCACCCATACATGATAAATCTAATATTGTTTATAGTATCCCATGCATGGGTTGCCAGAGGAGTTATGTTGGCCAAACAACACAATGGTTTAAACATAGAGTGACAACACAAAACTGACGCGAAGATTAATAAAAGGTCTTGTGCGCTGGCTATTCATTCTAACGATTTTGATCATCCGTTTGATTTTGCAATGTCTAATATTTCTACTTCATCATACCTGATTTTGTGATCTTCCTTGTTAACATGGGTGGCCAGCATGCATCTGCCAGGGTTTCTGATGCAGTCGCTCTTATGTCCTGCTAGTCTGCTTTTTAGCAGTTGTGAAGTTTGTTATATTTTGAACAGTCCGCACATTGTAATCTGTAAACTGCATTTCCCTATGTCAGAATAGGCGTTTTATCCTTCAATTTAGTATACACTTCTCCAACAGTTTTGAGACAAATGCAAATTCAAACTACTATCGGTTGCAAAAGTATTGAGCCCTGTGTTTGAAGAGTCGTAACTCTGCAATGACTGAACAAAAAAAAATTAAATAAAGTCTGTTATACTCCTGAATCATTTCTACATCATAGGTACGAGCGCGAGAGAAGTAAAAAAAGGTACCCGATTTTTGGGGTTTTAAAATAATTCTCGACTTTCCGATTTTTTTTCTCCTAAACCACTTAATAAAAAAAAATTAATTTTTCGGGTTACACTTAGAATCTCTTCTATAGATTGGTGTTTTTATTTTCTTGATTTCGTATGTAATAAAGTCTGTAAACGAGCTTTTTATGGACGCGGATATCTCGGAAACGAACGATAGCAGGACAACGCAGTTAGCACGTAAACTATCCTCATTTAATGTGATACTTATCTATTGATGTATTATAACATAAAAGTTATTTGCGAATTTTTAAGAGTGAAATAAATGTAATTGATCCTGTGCGCAGGATGGTTTGCCCTCGGAGAAAGGGGGTTACTGGCGGGAAGCGACGCAAGCATTCCCGCGACGATTTCAAACGATCAACTCTCAGGACCGTATTCAATATTTATGTAATTTTCTCGTTCGGTGTTAGTTTTTAAACTAGCATACGTGTTTTTTTTCTTTATTTGTGGAATTGTACACATATTCTGTTTTGTGATTTATTATTATTTTACAATATTATTTCTGGCAAAAATCAGTAGTTGATTATGATGCCGTTCTGGGTTCGGGTGCCAAACCAAACGGTCCGGTTTTCTCTGCAAATGTTTGTATTGCGCCAAGTATTTGTCCTAAACTTTGAACGATTTGTTCAGTTCCAGAAGAACCACCAACATTGGAACTACCGCCGGCAATTTCTGTATCATTATCTAAAATCATACAAAAATTAATACGAGCTAAGTAAGACATTAATTAGAAGCTGACCATCGCACTCCTCATTATCTGTACTGCAGTCGTTGTAGTCTAATGATTCGTCGTCATCATCATCTTCACGCAAGTTTATTATAATAGGTTCTATATTTGTGTCAACAGAATGATCTTTTTCAATATATATATTGTTTCGAGTTTCTTGCAATGTGCAACACAATTTTGCCATATCTCTTTTGAAACAGTGTTCATTGCTTCAATGCATAAATTTAACACATCTTTAATTTTAAATGTATTGTTGCTTTTTGCAACTTTATTTTTTACGTATGCCCATATTAATTCAATTGCATTAAACTCGCAATGGGCTACAGGTAACCATAATAATTTTACTTCATTGCCTCTGACTTGTTGTGCTATAGAATCTAATAAAACCACCTTTGCATGATGGTGAGGTTTTGACAGCTGCAACAGCTGTGCTTTGGTTAATTCAGAAAAAGATGATATTCCCTCTGGACGTTGAACGTTTCCTTTCAGCAACCACTCGATAATGTTAGACTTTTTCCAAGCCATAGTTGGATTTCTGTAAACAGGATCTAAGATTGTATGGTATGGAGCTTGATCAATTACAATAATGGATCTGGCTGGTATTATAGAGAGAACATGCCGAAACCATTCTTCAAAATGTTGCTTATTCATCTCATGGTGATAATCCGCTTTTGCTTTGTTTTTCTCACCAATAAAGCATTTGAGACATCCTTGCAAAAACTCGTCTTCAGAGCCAATATGTAAAATTATCACCCTTTGCCCTGCACCTGATGGTCGTTTTATACCTCCTCTATAACCATTTACTTCCTGAATGCCGAAAGGAATCTCTATTTTCTGGGTTTACCTTTTCAACCCATCCAAACTGTTTGGAATGATTTGCACCACACCAGGTTTCGTCAGTATAATAAATATTCCATCCTTGATTTCTGTATCCTTGCACTGTCAACAAGAAATCACCTCTCTGAGCAGCAATAGTTGGGTGCTCCATTAATATTGGTTTATTATTTAATTTTTTATATGAAAAATTCATTTCCCTTAAGCATCTATATAAAGTCCCTGCTGAAAATTCCGGCAAGTCCAAAACTTCGAGTTTTATTTGAATGTATAATTCTTTTATGGTTGGAAATCCTTTTTCCATGTAAAAGTTAAAAATCATTCGTCTTATAACCCTTGCAAAAATTCATCGCAAATTATCCTTGGTCTACCACTTTTTGGTTTGCATTGTTCAACTTTTCCTTTGGTATGGTATTCCGCACTGACCCTTTTGACAGTCGCTGGACTCACTCCAACAGCAGTTGCAGTTCTCTCAATGACCTTATCGAAAGGGAGAGTAAGGCTTTGGTGGTCTTTTTCTTCTTGAAAGAAGTTTTGGACATTGATAATTATTTCTTCTACTTCCTTGGAATAATACTTCGGCATTTTTACTGAATACTTGAAAACACGTACACAACGCAACGTAGGTACAACTTTACTAAATAAATTAATAATCAAGTACATATTTATGTACTCAAATTATCTTAATTTTACCACAAAATTGACCTGTTATGTATATTATTGTGGTATCAGAAAAATATTTTGTTTTGATGGTTTATTTATTTGCTGCTACCGCAACTATCTGATTTTTTGATTGCGGCTATTGATTTAAAGTGCGTTAAAAACAATAACAAAACATGTTTACATCTCTTTGCTGCAATCTATTCTTTCATTAAAAAGCTGATCCCAAAACTTTTAGTTTTCCACTTCAGCGTTGGTCAAATTGACAAATACCATGTTTGTTATGATCTTTTACTCCTAAGTACGGTCCATGAGCCCGGACGCGCCAATACGTAGCCGCTCTCGAGTCACGCCGATGACGTGACGTGTTGCGCGTTGTTCCAAAATTAAATCGCAAATTCATATCACTTTATAAAATTAGTGAACATCTGATTTGATTTTTTTGGGCTAGCGGTTTAGCAGAAAAAAATTTGTAAAGACGAGTTTTTATTAAAAAGTGCTAAAATCGGGTACATTTTTACACTTCTCTTGCACTTCTGTCTAAACCTAGGGGCAGAAAAATTTGATAGTCCCTCCTGTTATGTAGAAATGATGCAGGAGTATAACACAGTTTATTTCAATTTTTTTTGTTCAGTTGTTGCAGAGTTACGACTCTTCAAACACAGGGCTCAATACTTTTGCAACCGGCAGTAGTTGCCGCCAGTGTGACGTCACAGTCATTGGCACAAGATGGCGACCTCCTGCATCAACGAAGCCTGAAACTGTATTAGACATTATTAGATGTGACGCAAATTATCTGAATAATCAACCTAGAAATGTTTATAGAATTGTATTGCCTGTGTTTGTGTTGGTTGTAAATATTCTTTGCGGATACGAATGTGTTGCGATGATTCACCGCCACTTCAATTTGTGATTGAACGTCGGTACCGAATAGGACAGGCACGCCACGGCCTCTTTTGCCTCTTATTACTACTCGTTTAAATCGGTTTAATATTTTTTTTTCTGAAGGAGCAATGATTTCATGTAATTACTCATAGTTTTGGGAGTGAGTTTCTGAAGATTTGTACACATGAAGAGGCAATCTTTGTAGTTCGCCCGGTCTTCGCCTATTAAGTAGTAGAACTCGACAAAATGTGATTTCTATATACGCGGTATTATCTACATTGTTTTTTTCAATAGCAGATAAAGTTGTTTTGGGCGTCAGAGATAAGTAGTCGTTCATTAACTTTAAGTCACTTGCTAGTGGAACCATGCTTACTTTATTCCACTTCTTAACATTTCAGTCGTTTGCAGCTTGAGTAGACCTCAAATTTCCATTCGCTCTCAATTAGTTGAATCAGGGTTTTCAATTCTGCTTCCCTTTCAGCAGTGTGCACAGTGGAATGAAATTGCTTTCTCTTCAATACCGAAACAATTGCAAACAAGTGCAAACAGCACTGTTTAATAGCTGTTTAATAGCCCACATTAAGTGCGGTTGATCCTGATTCGTAGACGTTTTTACTTTCATCATAACCGGATATATTCTTTGTTACAATGACAAGATCTTGAAAGTATTGATGTTTGAAAAAATCAAACAACAGCTTTATTGTTGAAGTTCTTTATCAACTTTTAAGTCATTGACCATTAAATTTTGTCCACTGGCTTGATGGTGTTTATCTCTCCCTGCTCCACATTTTCTTCTGTGGCGCCATAATTGTTTGGAAGAAAAAAGCCCATTACAGAACGTAGTAGGTAAAGTAGCTTGACTTACTTTTGATTTTATAACTGGCTTCTTCAAGTTGTTACTATTTAGGAAATTCCTTTCTACCCTAATTTTTTTTCATTTCGTGTCTATTTTTATTTTTTGGTGGCGAGCAAATAATTTTCTGTCGCAACAAAAACCGAATCCCTGGTATTTCACTCAAGGCCAAAAATTACCAACTTTCCTCCAACATTGTGACTGGGAGAAAGTGACATTCAGTGTTATAGCTCAATCCGCTGCCTGGGCATCACTTTTCAGGACACTCTCGATTGGCAGATACAAGCAGAAGAAATAAGTAGGAATCTGAACACCAAAGCTTACCAAGTCAGATGCCTGTCAAAGGTACTAGACAGTGAGACAATAAGAACATTTTACAATGCAGAGGTGCAGTCATGAATCCTGTGTGGTTTATACGGATAATTCTAAGTAAGAGGAGAACAGACTCATGCCGACCCCTATTCCGAGAGCTCAGGTTCTTGGCCGTTGCATCTCTGTATATTTTGGAAGCTGCATCAAATATTTTCAGGGTGAACAACGCCATTTTAGCTCGCAGTGACATACATGCACACCAAACAAGAGCGAACGCCCGCTTTAATATACCGCTCAATAGACTAGCAGTTACACATAGAGGACCCATGTCCGTGGGTATTAAGCTCTTCAACAGCATTGACCCAGAGATAAACCGCGCCCCCACCATAGTGCAGGTTTGAAGTCGGCTTAAACCATTCTAAAAATAGTTACACTATTTGCACTTAACTCAAACAACATATAGAAAATATCTAACCTGAAGTTTCTGGTATTGTTACGTAGCCCGTGATTGGGATGGTCCAGGCCACGGTGGATGTAAATAGAAACACACTGGGGTTTTACATGCGTGTATATTGGGTTCAATACAGTTCAACAAAACAGCTGACAAGGCCGGCCACGGCCTTCTTGTACGGGTATCGGATGTCTAAAATACAATCCCCCTTGATACTCCGCTATGCTCCTACTTATATGAGTTGTCTAAATACGTCACTACCATTAATTAGGTTACCAAACCTCGAGGTTGTTCACTTGATTTTTGTGCAAACGCGGCGTCTAGAACTCATACTTGGGAATTGCAACTATTGAGCAATTCGGGTCATGGGCTTTGTTCTTTTTTAAATCTATTCGAACATGATGATAAACTCGTTTTAACTTACTTCACAACAACGCTTCAAAACTTTCGTTAAAATACTTGCATACTCTTTGAAGAGCAAGCTTTTCCTGTTCAAGTACGGGAATTGGTCCAGAAAATATATTCTTTTTTAGCCCAAAATTTATAAATTTTGCAGTGCTGGTTTGAAAATTAGTGGTGAAGGAATCCATCGTCAAATTCGTCAGTTTTTTTAAATGCCATTTAATAGCATTAGGATTAACTATTATAGGATGTTTGCTTTTAATTTCTGTGCACCGAGGTGAACTTGTAAGCGCATTCAAATAATGTCTGTGCTCAGGATACTTATCCTGAAGGAGCTGGTAAAATTCGTTATCGGTGACGTTTTCTTTATGCAGGGTGTTCAATCTGTTTGTTCTATGTTCATCTTCATGGCCATAGAATGGTGACCATTCTGGACACCCTGCCATAGCCACCAATTTTCTAAAGACAAATCTCTTTGGGAAGATCGGTTCCGAACTCTCCCCTTGTATCTTATGTGGCCTTCTTAGATAATTGGTCCTCTCGGTTAATTTAAAAAACAAACTTGCAAAGCCGCCACCTATTATCATCCCATCGTCATATTTACCTGCAAATATATTAGGGTATATGTCCACTAACTCGATAGCTAAGTGGCAGAGCACTTTAGTTGGAATTAAGACTCACACATTTGAATCATGTGCCTAGGAATTTTGTCAAGTGGAAGAGTAGCATGTGACCACATTAGTACCTTGTTTGACGCTGGAATATTTGTAATTTGATTTTATTTAAGAGCACTTCTCGCTTCACTTTCCAGGTTATCTAGTATATCAATTGGCAATGATTCATTTTACAGTGATGGAGTAGTATGTCCGGAGGATACAGAGACGATACTGCAAGTAGAAAGATTTAAGTCTAAACTTTCCAATGTACTGTGCCACTCTTGCCCTGGTTCAAGTAGATTAAGTATGTGCTCTTTCATCTGTAATAAACGAAACTTTAGTGCTGTCTAACTTTAACTTCAGTGACGTGGTGTACCATTTTTGTATGCGGGCTTACGAGGAAAAGCGTATTCAGCGCATGCAGAATTCGTGTTATCGTTTGATATACGACATACCGAGACGAGTGGGGGTGCGTGAGACTATAAGGATGCGGGGCGACTTGATCATGCGGGATAGGCGCTTGTTACACGCACTGGTGTTCTTCTATAGAGTTTTAACGACTGGTGCCCCTCATTACCTTCGGTGTAAGATCGTGTTTAGAACCGATATTCACGAAAGAGTCACTAGAGGCAGAAATATGCTCGCACTGCCTCGTCACAGACTGCAAATGTTTAAACGTTCTTTTACCCACAACGCGGCGAAACAGCTAAACTTGGCATTAAGTATAGTGAATGATAGGCCAAGTCTATATAGGTTAAAGTCAGTGTTTCGTGATTATTTGCTGGCCAATACAGGTTAATTAGCGCAGAATTAGTGCGGGTGTCTTGCAGCAATGTTTATGATTGATTCTGGTGTGTCGCTACTGCCTTTTGTATTTCCGTATTTGGGATTAATGTTGTTGCGCTTGTGCATTTTTTTGTTGCGATGCCGCCGTGGTTATTTTATTTCGGATTTGCTATTATATTCTTTTTGGAGGGAGTAATTGTGTAGGGGACTATATTGTATATTTTTGTTTATTTGCTGCTTTTATATATATATTTGTATTATTGAAAATTAATACAGAATTAGTGCATAATTATTTATAATGGACTATCATGTACCGCTACTGTTTAGTTTTGTGTTATTGTATTTGGGACTGATGTTGTGGCGCTTGGGCATATTGCATTGGGAAGCGTAATGTTATAGAAGGCTATATTGTGTTGTTGTGAATTTGTTGCTACATATATGTATATTTGTAATATTGTAAATTTCAAAGGATGTTGTTTTCAAAGGATATTATTATTATTATTATTATTATACGTCATCTTCATCAATTACCGTTCCATTAGTCTCCAATACTAACAGGTGGCCATTTAGTTTTACTCTCTCTGAGGTTATAAGAAAAAGTATTAAGTTAGATATTTCTTTAATATTAACTCTGTCTAATCTTCATATAAAATGTAACAATAGGAGTGACGAAATAGGGATTCTCATGCAGTCTACTTCAAATGGTAGGATATGACAATTTTGAATATTGTTCTGTAGCCAACTGCGCCACCTTAAGGGGGAGCCTCGTATAGATGGGTAGAAAAATAGACTTTTGTTTTATTAAATAAATGGTAAGTATATAATTTTAAGAATACCTATTCTGTTAAAATTTAACATTAAATTCTTTACATTTTTCCGATTGGGACTAACGTACCGGATTACCTAACACTCAATAGGACTTGTCCAGCGTTTCAGACCGATTCTATTTAAAAAATGCTAAAAGGAAACACAATTGTTGGTAACACATTTATTCACTTTACCAAGTGGGTAACTTAGCATTTTTTTTATAAAATTGTCGTGATTATTGGTTAGTTTGTAAATAGCTAGTCGCTGATTCTGTTCACTTGATTTCTTAATAAGAACACTTTTGTTGTAGGAAACGTACTTCTTTATTTCAGAAGGTAAATGGTGACAGAGTACAACGCTCTCAGTTGGTCACTGAGGCTTCAAACCTATATTATTCCAAAAATGAGCGCAGATTCGAAAACGAGTATTTTGGCGCATGTGCAATAACAACATCTACAATATTTAAATAATAAAGTTGGCCCAAACATGCCGGCCACCTTAAATAGCTAAGCTATTTAAAACCAAATCAAGTGCAAATTCGTTGCACAAACTAAATTAAATTGCTAGAAATAACACCTAAATGACAATTGAGAAATCAAACTCGTAATCCAGTCAAGTTCATAAACGCATGAACATTACAGAAAATTAAAATTATATGTAACACAAATCAACAATCAGTCGGTAATGCGCACAGTTTCACTGCCGACCGCTTCAAAACGCTACCGTTGGGGAGCTTTACACTTGCAACCCGCACTACACCATCACTTCCTGGGTGAAGCTCTATCACACGTGCCGTGGGCCATCGGAACGGAGGATTGTTTGGTTCTGTCATCAAAACCAAAGAACCAACTTGCAGCTGGGTGCCCCTGGGAGACGTCCATTTTTGCCTTCGTTGGAGTTCAGGAAGGACTTCCTTGGACCATCGTCGCCAAAATTGATTTACCAGCCACTGCCGTTGTTGATATCGATCTAATCGATTTGTCGGAATATGCACCACATCATCCTCCGGTAGAGATGCTAAAGAATTGCCGATGAGGAAATGTCCAGGTGTCAAAGGAGAATAGTCGTTAGGATCGTGTGACATGGGACTCAAAGGTCGGGAATTCAAAATCGCCTCCACTTGAACCAGAACTGTAAGAAGTTCTTCGAAATTCAAGTTACTATTTTGCAATGTTTTAAATAAATGGGTTTTAGTAGATTTTATGTTCGATTCCCAAATCCCTCCAAAATGCGGAGAACTAGGAGGAATAAAATTCCAAGTCACACCTTCATCCGAAAAATAATTTGAAATTGTTTGCTGTACATCTTGCAACTTTAAATTTTCGTAAAGTTCTTTTATTAATTTTGAGGCCGAAACAAAATTAGTAGCGTTGTCACTAAACATTCTTTTCGGTTTTCCCCTTCTTGCAATAAATCTTTTAAAAACGTCCATAAATGCTTTTGCAGATAAATCCGTTACAAGATCCAAATGTATAGCTTTTGATGTCATGCAAACAAAAAGCACAATGTAAACTTTAATAAGCTTAAGATTTCGTGTGAATCTATCTTTAATAGTAATTGGGCCAGCAAAATCTACTCCCGTATTTGTAAAGCAAGGTGAGTAAGATTCAAAACGAGACACAGTTAAATTTCCCATTTTAGGTTCGCTAATTCTAGGCCTAAATTTAAAGCAAGTTACACAATTTGTCGTTATTGGACTGCAAAGATTCCTACCTGCCATAGGCCAAAATTCATCTCTTATAGCCGCTAATAGTTGATTTGCACCGCAGTGCAATAGTTTTTTATGATAATAATGAGCTATGAGTTTTGTTAATTGATGTCCTTTTGGCAATAACATGGGATGCATTTTGTTAAAATTTAGTTTAGTATTTTGGAGTCTACCTCCTACACGTAATATACCCTCACTGTCCAAAAACAAACTAAGACAACTTACACTTGAATTTTTAGAGATGCCTTTTTTTTCTTGTGATAACAATTTAATTTCATTTGAAAACCCGTCCGCCTGACATAATTGTACCAATTTTGACACAGAGCTGCTAATTTCCCTTGCGGTAAGACAACCAATTGTCTTCCTATTTTTATGCGATTTTATATTACAAATAAATCTCAAAACATAAGCAAATACTCGCCGCAGTGTCGAAAAACTTGAAAATCGATTAAACATGCTGCCAGTAAAATCGTGTACCATGGAACAAGTTAGAGTAATGTTGCTCTGTTTAAACTCAGGTAATTCCAAACTCAATCCATTCATTTCATTCAAACTCTCTCGAAATATTTGGGACAAAAATCTTGGACCTTGAAACCACAAGGAATTATTTATCATATTAACAGTTTTTATACCTCTAGAAATCAGATCCGCCGGATTCTCGGCAGATGAAACATGAAACCAAAATTTTGGATCAGTCAATTCTTGAATAATCGCTATTCTATTTGCAACAAACACTTTAAATTTGCTGTTTTGAGAATCAATTGGAATTGAAAAAAGTTCTGAAACCTGTTCATCGTCCGATATTAGTACTCGCTCATCATTTGATAGAAACTTGCGTAACGGTAAACCAGCTGAATTTAAAATACTTGAAACTTCATTACGTAAATGTAAAGCTTCTTTGGCAGTAGGTGCACCGGAAATCCAGTCATCCATATAAAAATTTTTAAGAATACTTTCAGAAGCTTCTGGAAATTGTGCACTATTTTTAACTGCGAGATATTCGAGACATTTTGTAGCCAAATATGATGAACTCGCAAGACCATAGGTAATAGTATTCAAACAATATAGATTAATAGGTTCTGAGACACTTTCTCTCCACAATATATACTGATATTTTCGCTGGGAGGAAGTAATTAAGATCTGACGTTACATTTTTTCACAATCTCCCGTGACAACTATGATATGTCTCCGAAAATTAAGCAGAATAGAAAACAAGCCACTTTGTGTCACGGGACCTAACAACTGACATTCATTGATCGATATATTGGTATCGGTTTTTGCACTACCATCAAAAACCACACGCAATTTAGTCGTTAAGTGATCCTCTCTGACTACCGCATGGTGGGGCAAGAAATTGTAATTTTTTGTAACTTCGTTATTTGTTATTTTGGACATGTGTCCCATTGATTCATACTCCCTTAAAAATTGTGAATATTGTTCCCTGATAAGAGGTGGTTCTTTATCAAATCTTCTCTCCAATGTTAATAGTCTTTTCAAAGCTACTGCATAAGATTTACCTAAATTATTCAACTTTTCGTTAAAAGGCATTGAAACAACAATTCTACCTGAATCGTTCTGAAATACTGTCTCCTCAAAATACTCGCATGTTCTTTCTTCGGAAGATAACAAAGAAAGTTTATTTTTTGGTCTAACTTCTTCAATTTCCAAAAATCTCTGTAGTGAAGTTTGCAATGAAAAGTCTGAAACACAACAACCTGTCAATGCAGGTGGTTGATTAGAAAAATGCCTACCTTGAAAGTTTTGCCAGTTGCCCGATAGTACATAACCTAGTTTGGTTTTTTGTAAGATAAGTGATTTTTTCACTAAGGGAAATTGACCGACGCAAAGTAAGTTATAAAAATGTGAAGCACCAATTAAAATGTCGATTTCACCGGGTTTATTAAAGTTTTCGTCTGCTAATTTTATGTTTGGTGGAGTTTTAAGTTGACATTTATCAAAGTGACTTGTGGGAATTAAAGATGTAATATTGGGAATAGCCAAACATGACAAATTTGTCTGATAAGTGGTGACATTTGAACGCAAAGGAACGGACATTCGTTCTGTAACATTCACGCAATTAGAATTAACGCCAGTGATACACGTGCTAACGTTATCAACGTTTAGTTTCAGTCTTTTAGCAAATTTAATTGTTATTAAATTGTTCATAGAACCCGAATCCAACAAACAACGTGCTGTATGATTCTTTCCGTTAATATCAGTTACTGAAACTAGTGCTGTTGAAAGCAAAGTAATTGAGTGGTGATCACTCCCACTGCAAGACAGACTAGGTGAAATTTCCTGCCCATTTGATGTTGACGGCAAATTTGAATCATTTGTCTTGCAAATGTGCAATAAAGAATGATGCGGTTTGTGGCAAGTTCTACACGTAAATTTAGAAGTACACCGCTTTGATGACGAGTGCGTCATACAGTTGTAGCACAATTTCAAATCTTTTATCTTTTGTAATCTATCACTTATGTTCAAAGATAGAAATTGTGGACATCTATCCACATAATGACTGTTTTTGCATAAATAGCAGCTTACTTCCCCATTAGCGTTACTTGAATATGTAACTAAAGCAAAATTTTTATTTTGTTTAGATGAAAATCTACTAGAATGGGATTGATCAGCATTACTAAATGAATCGAGTGCATCATCACAATCAACATCCGTCAAATATTGCACCCTCTCCTCCAAAAATCTAATTAAATCGTTTGTGGACAATATCTCCGATGGCTTATACTTTTTTAAATTTCCTTTTGTTTCTGTATCAACTTTGCTTGAGATAATATGCGTTAAAAAAGCCGCTACCAGTTGATCGTGCCCAATGTTCATGTTTTTCAGACAAAGTAAACTTTTATTTAAGTTATTTAACAATTCCTGCAAACTAGATGCCGATGGTTTCGAAAAGGTTTTCAAATGAAATACATTGCTTACATGAGATAGAATAATTAGTTTTGGTTTATTATACCTTGATGAAAGGATATCAAGTGCGATTTTATAATTATCATTAGTCGGTTGTAAACCCGCTATGTCGTTAGCTGCTTCACCCTTCCAACAAGAACGTAAATACAATAATTTTTGTGATGGTTGTAAATTTGTTTGATCAATAATTGATTCGAAATTTTCTTTGAAAGCCAAATACTCTTGAAAAGAACCACTAAATTGTGGAAGTGAAAGTTTTGGTAGAGATGGCTGGAAATTGTCTTTATTGTCGACATGACGCGAAACATCTGGAACGAGTAAATTCTTACTTTCTGATTTTATAAATTTCTTAAAACGCATATTCGCGGTTGCCATTACTTCGACATACAACGTATTAAATTCTCTAATTGATAAACACTCATCCACGTTTTGTGAATTCGCCACTAATTCATTGTATATGTCAGTATACTCCTTATTAATATCAGTAACAGCTGCAATTTGTAATGACAATTTTTCATTATCTAATTCTGTGATATTGACCGGTAATTCTGTAAAAAATTCCTGAAAGTTGTTCAAAGAACTGACTAAATTTAACCCTTTTGTAATAAGTAACTTGAACTTCGCCATATTTTAATTTATTAATTTTGTTAAGAACAAGGAAAATGGAAAATAGGAATCGGCAAATACCTTATATGCGTGAAATGCTGGAATGTTTGTAGCGACTTCCGGCTGGCTGGAAAACGTGGCGGAATGGCTTTTCCTTGCAAGACCGGTCGGACCTGGTGCCCAACGTAGTTTTAGTCGTATTTTTCTTCGGAGCTCGGGATCGACGGACTATTTGGCCGGTAATTCTTCGAAGCTCGGGCTCGACGGACCATTTGGTTAGTTTGTAAATAGCTAGTCGCTGATTCTGTTCACTTGGTTTCTTAATAAGAACACTTTTGTTGTAGGAAACGTAGTTCTTTATTTCAGAAGGTAAATGGTGACAGAGTACAACGCTCTCAGTTGGTCACTGAGGCTTCAAACCTATATTATTCCAAAAATGAGCGCAGATTCGAAAACGAGTATTTTGGCGCATGTGCAATAAGAACATCTACAATATTTAAATAATAAAGTTGGCCCAACTTGTTTTTGTTCAACATAATATTTGTAAAGTATCTAATGTTTTTTGTTTTGAAAGCTGTGGTGAATATATTATTTACTTTAGCGTGTTAAGTAGAGGTGGGTAGTTCGTGAACGAACTAGTCCGAGAGAATTGCTCCCGGCTCAGAACAAAAGAACTAGTTCATTAAAATAAAAAGAACTAGTTCAAAAAGAACTAGTTCGAAAAAGACCTGCTTTGCTAAAATATATCCCATTCAGTGAGCGACTTGTGTAGCGCGGCGTGTCTGCAGATACGGACATGAAATCTAGTTCGAAAGACCTGCTTTGGTGAAACATAACCATTCAGTGACCAAGTTTATCTAACGGCGGGCTATGTCAAAACACTACGTATATAATTAGACTATATTTTTTCTTATTAGATAATACTGTTACTGTTAACAATAGTTCCGAGAGTATTTGCTGTACTATAATTTATAAATAATACCCTAATTCCACATAGTATTGCAGTATGAATAAGGTTAATATAGGTGCAGCAATATATGCTTTATTATAGAAATACATATTAAAAAAACATACCTAAATAAAATAACGATTCTTCGATTAATATAATTATAAATAATTATTTATTTTCAAAAAATACAGATAACACAAAATAACTATTCTACGATTATTATAATAATAAATATTTATTTATTTGCAAAAGAAAAATACAAATAAAGAAAAATAATGATTCTTAGATTATTATAATAAATATTTATTTAAAAAATCAAAATACAAATAAAACAAAATAATGATTCTTAGATTATTATAATAATAAATAATTATTGATCTAAAAAAATGAAACGGTTCATAACGTAGGTAACTAATATAAAATAAAATATGGTTTCTTTGGTTAACTTTAAAATAAGAAGCAAACTTACCAGCTATGGTTTAGAAACATAAGCTCTTTAAATTTCTTCGAAGACAATCTGCTTCTTCGGTCAGTCAAAACTTGTCCTCCTTTAGAAAATATTCGCTCGCAAGGAACTAAAGTTGCCGTTACGCACAATTTCTTTTTAACAACTGCAAACAGTCGGAGATATATTTTATCCCTTCCGTTCCACCACTTTAAGGGATTTTCGCAACGATGTAAAATTGTTTCATCAAGATATTTGTTTAACTCAATGACCCCTGCAGCTGTTAAATCATCGGTATCTGACAATTTTTCTATTTCCTTGTCAAAATCCTCCCATAAGTTGTTTGTGGCTGTAGCCGCTGTAGAAGTCGAAGCAGTTGGATAATCATTGCACGTATTTATAACACAGTTTTGAATGTTTAGTTCACGCACTTCCTTCTTCAAGGCTTCGTAAGCTACTTTGTACTTCAATTCATGTATGAACCCATACTTTTTAAGACGAGGATCCAAAATGGTTGCCAGACTCGTTAATTCTTGGTCTTCAATTGTTCTAAAACGTAATTCCAATTCCTCCTCTAACTTGTTACCCATCTTATTAATTTGTCTTGGAAAATTTATTTCCTTGGAGCGATAGTGACCAAGTTTTCTTTTAATTATTTTCACCATTGGGATAATTTTTGATATGGAAACATTTTTTTCTGCGCCTATTTCTACTGTGACTTCCATAAACATTTTCAGAATATCAACTGATTTATCACCAGTCTTCTGGAGTCAGTCTAGTTTCGTGTTGCAAAATTGCCAATGTAGAAATAAGTGCATCTTTAATTATGAGAATTCTATTCAGCATTTCGTACGTCGAATTCCACCTAGTCACAACATCTTGTTTTAATTTTAACTTAGGGACATTCATCTGTTCTTGTGTAAGGTGCAGTTTTGCCAATGCATGCGAACTACGTTTGAAATATTCGACAATTGACTTTACTTTTGCTGTAGTGTCATGAATTTCCTTCATCCCTTGTTGTACAATAAGGTTGATTGAGTGTGCAAAACATGATAAGTGCTTCCATTTGCAAAGTTTTACTGCAGCAAGTATGTTTGCCACGTTATCTGTAATGCAAGCTACAACTTTGTTCTCTATGCCGTAATTTTGTACAGAGTCTAACAAAAAGGTGGAATAACATTGACAAGCTTTTCATTGTACCCTCCTCAAAAGGTGGAAATGTCTATAGCTGTATGTTTTTCTGAAAACGACGTGCATTCCAATAATATAGACTTCAAATCAAAATTAGTGTCAAAAAAATGAGCTGTTATAGCTGTAAAACTTTCATTATTAACAGACGTCCATGCGTCCGTGGTTAAAGAAACAGCTTCTGCATTTTTTTAGTAAAACTTGTACCTTTTGTAAATTTGACAAATACATCTGCGGGATTAATGTATTTGATAGAGTTTTCCGTGTTGGCAAATTATATCCTGGACAGAGCATTTTGACAAATTGTTTAAATTCTTCGTCTTCCACTATAGAGAAAGGGTGATATTCTTTAACTACCATTCTAACTAACTGTATGACAAATTTTGTTTTTTTTTTTTCGTAAGAAATAGGTCTGTTCATGTAATTTTGAATTGACGGCTGCGATTGCACTAATGTATTGCTAGTTTTACGGGTATTTAACAAAGGTTGTGCTAAAGGTTGTACTGTTTCATTGGAAGCTGTTGTTTCCTGTCCAATTTGTTTACTGCCAACAGCATCTGTGACAATAATCATCTTCTTTGTCCATTGTAGCACACCTTTCAATATTTAAAGTAATTGTAGGGTGTTTGTTTTTTAAATGTCTTTGTAAATTTCCTAGGGATCCACAACTCACACTAATCTGTTGACTGCAATAGCCACATTTGGCTTTTTTTATTTTCCTTTTCTAACGTAAAATGGTCCCACAATACACTTCGCTTACGGCGATTCATTGTAAACAAATTACTTTCTCGGTATACACTGACAGTCACTCTATCTAACGACTGAATTGGACTGAATCTAGCGGTCAGGTTCTGGGGGAATTACCTATGAAACTGCTAAATGCGATCTTATTCGCACCCTACATGCCAGGGGCGTGGCTGAGAACGTCACAAATCGGCTGACTGAGTGCCACTTGCTGTTAGAAAAAGACATTGTGGGAGCGCAGGAAACGATTCTGTCCAAACTATATCCCCGTTTCGTTCGGAACGAGATATACACGCGCTAGAAGACACGAAGACACGTTCATCGAAGTAGTACGTCTCAGGATCAAAGTAGTTCTTCAGAACTAGTTCTTAGAACTAGTTCCTTTTTGTGAACTAGTTCGGAACTAATAAGCCCATCTCTAGTGTTAAGTGTTTGGTAGTACCATATCAGCTACTGGTGCACTCCTTAAATGTAAAAGAAAAAAGTTCCTATATAAAATAAAAGAATGTGTACTTATAGTTGTATTACTTATATCACAATCTTCTAGCTATTTCGTCTCATTTAATTTGTTCAGCCTGACGAGTCTCAGCATCAACTTCAACATTATTTTGTAAATGTTCATTTTCACCTGCAACGTAAGAGAAACAGTCCTCAAATGCAGGCAGAAAATTCCGATTATCGCCACCGTTGATCCACCGATGTATCACCGGTGGCCGACCGGTGTTGTCTGCTGGACACGACCAATAATGCGAGTTTG